>CM076574.1:593681400-594204671 GCA_034641835.2 Pinus albicaulis
AGAAGAGAGCGTTCCCGTTCCTCAGCCTCGGCAGATCACGATCCTCCACGATCTCTGTGGATGGACACCTGCACATGCAAGAAACAAACAGATACAAGCATAAAATCTGGCATACGTAACTCAATATTAGTCAGAAAAGATATTACTCATATTAACATCATTGAAAACAGAGTGGAACCATAATCGTAATCATTCATTAAATAACAATCGAAGAAAGATTACAACCAAAGTTCTGACGTCGTGGTCTCCTTCGGATGGGTCTCCAGTCGTTCACGTCTCGCAAAGCTCGCCAGGGAAAGGGAAAACCTCTCCTGAGTCTCTCGACAATAGTCTCCTTACTTGAGTTGGCCTTAAGGGAGGAAAGAGGGCTCTTACGGCACAAAGGCTCTTGGGAATTTGGAGATTCAAAGCTTAGGCACTTCAAGACTAGCTTGCCATGGAATTGAGCAGGCTTTTATAGATGGGGAAGGAGGGAGTTGGGATCCCTATTATTGTGGGATTGGCCCTATCAACAAGGAAGGTTCCATGGGAGGTGGCAAAACCACTTCCCTTCCATAGAACTTCCGCAGCCAAACCTCCCAACTCAAGATAGACAATGGTTTCTGAGTTTGTTGAAACTCAACTTCCGCCATATTTATTTAAAAAACATTCCTCAAATTGGGTGGCGCGATTACTGCTCTGGGACAGAGCGCCAGTTGGCGCGACCTCTTTGCAGGATTTTCCCCATTGGCGCGAGTGATGAACTGTCTGCCCGCGCCAATGCAAAAAGGGATGTTTTTCATGATTTTTTCAAGGAGATGTCTTTAGGGCAAATGAAGCTCATGCTTAGAGGAATGCATTGATGATGTTTTCAAGGCATGACAATGTTCACAGGTCACAAAATGGGTCCTCCATTGTGCGGGACGGGGAATGGTAGGGACGGTGAAAAATTACTGTATAACAGGCTGGGGACAATATATTCCATGGGCATGATGGCCTCTCGTCCATAGACCATCCTGAATGGAGTCTTCCCAATCAGCTTCTTGCATGTAGTCCTATAGGTCCATAGCACCAAAGGGATGTGCACGTCCCAGTCATTTCATTGGCATTACAGATCTTGGTGAGTGCATTATCCAAATTTTTATTGTAAGTATCTACTGTTCCGTTAGCTTATGGGTGATATGGGGTACTTTTCGAGTGATGGATTTGAAATTCTCCTGTCAAGGCTTCAATAGTTTTGTTAACGAAGTGCGTACCTCTATCGCCCATTAAGATCTTCGAGCAGTGAAACCTGGTAAGAATATGCTCAAAGATGAAATGTGAAATGATTTCTACAGTATAGTCTTTCACAGCCTTTTCTTATCCCCATTTGGTTACATAATTATTGGCAGTAATGATGTAACGTGCTCTAGTCTTCTTTCCCAGGGGATTGATTGGTCCCACAAAGTCTATGGCCCATTTATCAAATGCCTGCAGGGCCATCTGTGGTTCCAGGGGCATTTCATATCTATTCAAGGGCTTCCTATTTCGATGACATCTGTCATAAGCTCGGTAGTACGATTTTGCATCATTATGCAATGTGGGCCACCATAAACCTGCATGCAACACCTTCTGCGAGGTGGCTTTCCCAGCGTATTGGCCTATTGCCATACCTCCATGAGCCTCAACCAAGATATCTTTCCTCTCATGTTCTAACACATGCCTCTTCAACACCTCATCTGCGCTTAACTTATATAATTTTCTTGCAGTTATAGTGAAGTCAGCTGCACGAGCCACCGATTATTTCTTCTGCTGCACCAAATATTCTGTAGGTGCTCTCCCAATTGTCAAGAAGTGAAAAATGTCTGCAAAGTGCTCATCAACCACCTTAATAGTGAATATATGCACATCAGGTAATCTTTCTTCCAAACTAGTTGGCTCTTCCCCATTCTCAATCCAAGACAAGTGATCAGGTCTTGCATTCAGTCTCCCAGGCTTTACAATGATCTCAAAGTCATACTCTTGAAATAATAGCAACCATCTACAAATCTTCCCCTGCAACACAGGATTATTGACCAGGTATTTTAAAGATGAATGGTTAGTGAACATTTTAAAGTGTCCTCCTAATAAATAGTGCCTATATTTCTGCAGGGCATACACCATTGCTAGCCCTTCTCGTTCGGTAGTAGAATAGTTGTGCTCTGCGCTGGAGAGATTTTTGCTAGAAAAATAAATCGGATGATCAATGTATCCTTCTCTTGGCTATGCTAAGACAACCCTAAGAGCTATTCCTGATGCATCCACATGTACATGGAAGACCTTCATCCAATCTGGGATTATTAAAATGGGTGTAGTGACCATATTTTCTTTCAGCAGCTCAAAAATATTTTGACAATCATCATCCCAGAAAAAGGACACATCCTTCTTTAGAAATTTTTCCATTGGCACTATGATCAAGGCGTACCCCTGAATAAAATTCCTGTAGTAACCTGTATGTCCTAATATGGAGCATAGATGTTTGTTATTAGTGGGGAAAACTAGGATGATGGTAAATGCAATCTTAGTTGGTTCCACCATCAATCCCTGCTGACAGACGATGTGTCCCAAAAAAATTCCAAAAGGTACGCAAAATATGAATTTCTTGAGGTTCAACAAAATCTGGTGTGTTCTACAGGTGTCCAACATCATGCACAGGTTTGACACATGTTTCTTTACCAATTCGAACATTGTCCAATCATCAAAGTAGACCTCCAGAAACTTATGGATGAATTATTTGAATACTACCACAACTACATGCGAGAAAATGGCAGGTGTATTCTTTAGTCCGAATGACATGACATTGTAATGGAAGGATACCCATTCAGTTGCAAAGGTTGTCTTGCTGTGATCTTTCGGTGCAATTATGATCTGATGGTATCTTGAAAACCCATTAGTGAATGAATATGCTTCTTGACCTCCCACATTATCCAGGATTTCATTAGAGAATGGCGTAGGGAAGGGATCATGCATGCATGCATAATTTAGCTTGTGTAGGTCTACACAGATCCTTATCTCCCGTCTGGTTTTCTTTTCTTGGATCACCATTGGGCTTATCCAATCATATTGTTCTATTGGATCAATAATACATGCAGCCACCATCTTATCTATTTCCTCCTTAAATTTCTTCTTATACTTAGGGTTTAGTCGATAGGGCCGCTACTTGATAGGAGGTACATCCGGCTTCAAGGTGATTTTCATGACACCCACATCTCCTACGATTAATTTGCGCTCAGAGAAATTTGTAGGGAATAGGTCCTGATATTCAGTCAATAGCTCTGAAATCTTCCCAACAACATCATTTTCCCAGTAATCCCCAATTTTGGCAAACTTAGGCTGCCCCTCCATCTCGATGTTGACTTCCTTCAACTTTAATGGTTTGGTAACATCTACTATCTGCAATAGAGGTTCTGCAACTTTGCGCTCTCCTTCGGATTCTGGGGTTGTGATATTTCGAGTATCCTCATCAAAATCCTCTACTGAAAAATCTCTAAAGTTGAAAATATCCTACATTTGCGCATCCCAAGATGGCACAACGCATTACTTTCGAGGTAAATACTCATCATAGACATAAACATATATATCTTGCAAAGCTTCATCCAATTTCTTTGTCCCCCCAACTAAGTCGAACGTGGCCAAAAAGTCCTCTGTCATTGTTTCCCAATTCCAAGTATGGTGGTGAAGCTTCGCATCTAAATACCATGTGGGGGGGACCGGCCCTAATGCATGAATAAAAATATGGACCCACTCATTATAGGTCTTATCATTCCAGACTTCCATCCACATAGAAAAGTGCTTGCGTGGATCCCAACGATCGGAAAAGAGTTCCATGGGGGGGTTGACTGGGGTTCAAACCACTGGATCATCATCTTTCAACATTCCTCCCAGTCCTGGAAATCCCCCTTATGTGTTTCCACCATTGCACAGGGGTTGCGCGCATGGCCAAGTCAAGCGCCAAAAATCTCCTTTCCTTAGGGACATCTTTTTCTATTTCTTTGAGAAATTCCTTAACACTACCAAAATCGTCAAAGTAAGGTTGTTCTCTTACCTTTGAGGAGATGCATCAGAAGCTCTTTGTGATCTTGAGGTAGTGCAACTCGGATACATCATGGAACTGGTTCTGCCAGTTTTCCATTTCGCCATCCGAATCTTAGAAGCAGGAGCTATATTTTTCCCAATTAACATGCCATCTGCTGTAGGATTGAAAGAATCCTCATCTCGTGTAGTTATTTTGTAGATATGGTCAACGTCCTCCTCATCGCACACTGACTCTATATATCTTTCACCTCAAGCTAGATCTAGAGGGACTATGACCTGTGTACCATCTTTTTCAAAGATCATGCTTCTCCTTTTCAAGTTGATGATACCTCCCATGTCAATAGCCCAATATAGTCCTAATAGCGCAAGGTAAGGATCCGCATCATCCACAATCTGGATTACTTCGAAGTCTACATATACCTTAACTCCTGCAATGTCTACCACAACCTTAGGAATCCTTCCTAGTGGAATAATATTTTGTTGATTGGCCATCCTAATTGAATAGTGGACCATTCCAATTTGGGCTCTCCCATCCTTTGCAAACTTTGCTTGGGCAGGACATTGGCATCTGATCCCAGATCTAAGATGACCTAATCCATCTTGTACTCTTCGATCTGCGCAGCCATACACATCTCCCAGCCTATCCCCTTATTGTTCTTATAAATTTTGTTTACAGAATTAATTTCCCTTCGAGGGGCTTCTTTTTCTACGCAACTATCTTTCAATGCTTGGAGATTCTATACCATCTTCTGGTTGCGCAATAAATTTATACATGCTTGAAGGAATCGCTTAACTACTTCATCAGAATCTGGATCCATGGAAACTTTTGATGTTGATGGTTCTGTTTTAGAAAAATACTTTCTAGCCTCTATAAAATTTTTCTTCTCTTTTTTCAGATCTAGACCTTCCTTTTTGTCAGTTTCCTTTATGATCCATGACTTTGTAGCAACTTGCTCCACAGGTACTTTAGTGGCCATACCATTGTGAGTTATTACATTTACACTGGGGCCATCATTGCGTGGCTCAGCTTTGACCATTTTCACATTTTGCGTAGTTGTTTGCTTCTTTTTCTGCATCTTAGCCAACATAATGGGAAATTTTTCTATCACATGGTCAAATTGCCTACACTACCTGCAGGACTTTCACGTAGAGTTATGAAAATCACGTGCATAGTGTCTCAGATCTCCATAGTTATAGTAAATCAATTGGCCTCTTCCTCCGCCTATGCCTCCTCCTCTCCCCTCTCCCATTCCTCTTGTCGGGGATCCTCCTCATCTAGAGGGAGATGTCGGTAAAGAAATCTCATCCTGCACTCTATACATGTTCACATTTTCTATCATCAACTCATACGTTCGGTAGTGGTGCTCATCATGACCAATTGAGGAGAAGAATTTACAATATTGTTGCTTCAACTTTGGAACATAGGCTCCCAGCGTTGGGCAATTGTTAGTATCATGTTGGTCATCTACTCAATAATCAGTGCACCATAAGGCGGGGTTGGTAGGCCCCGCAACCCCTCTAGGCCGTAGCGGATTTGGCCTTCCAGCTTGCAGATAGTCTGTAAACACAGGGCACTGATCTTTAGTGTGGCCCAATCCCTTGTAGTGAATGCACCAGACATTTGCACCCACCTCTTGACCTTTTCTCTTCAGAGGCTCTGTATCTCTAAGTGCATGGCTTCCAACTGACTTTGGATTTGCAAAGTCCCAAGCATAATATCTTCTCTAAGTGCAACATTGATCTTCATAGAGATCTCCAGGGCTTCTTCCTATGAATAATTCTCCTGCTGGTCCATAGGTCTGTGTAGATGTGGCAATAGCATGGCGATGAACCATTCCTTATGTTGTTTGTCATCGTAAACAAATCCTCCATCGCTGATGGCTTTTTTCAGCTGCTTATCAGCTTCCCAGACTGACTCTTTTTCTCCTTGTTTGAAGTCTTTTAGATCCACTACTAAGCGCGCGTAGGACTTAGGATTTTTTAATTTATACTTCAATTCCTTCTTGATATTATCGATAGTAGAGGGAGAAAAATTCTGAGCGGCATTTTGTTTCAGGTATCCCATAAACTAGTCTAGCGCTAGACCCTCAAAATCCATGGCCAATTTCTCTCTTTTTACAACATCAGTATTAATATTCTGCGTAGCCCATAATAAATGAACCACGAACTAGAACCGATCCATATCCTCATCCCCCACACCCTTAAAGGTGGGTAACTTCATTTGTGCAGCCATATCGTTTTCCACTGGGGGTGGCGGTGGGGTAGGAGACGTCTGAGCCCTACATGATTTTGACAATGATGTAGCAGGGGGGATAACTGCAGTGTACGTAGCCTAAGTTTCTTCTAGTTCTGACGAATCCCTTAGAGGGCTTTACGCAGCTCTCTTCCCACTCTGATTGACTCGATAATACTTCCCACTGCATGTGGTGATTTCAACCTCTTCATAACTCATTCACTCAATGTGTTTTCACATAACACATTTTTCACTCAATATCATCTTAATCAGCAAGGGAAATGTTCACAAGAATTTACCCCTCATCCCTTTGAAAAATCTTCTCTCAGCCTCGGAGTATAACACAAACTAATCTGCCACAAACTTTGTCAAAAATCCTCCCAAGATATTTTCAACCCAGTGATCTATAGTTCAGGTGATTTTGTTATCAACCTTTTCCAATTTTACGATCAAATCAGGGGTCCACTACTTAACCCTATAGTCCATCCAACATGTCTAAAACTCTGCTAATCTCAACAACCACTCCTGCAACTCACGTGAAAAGGTTACAAAGAAGTTCTCATGCACCTCTGTGAACATATAATTATTCTTCCAGTCTTCCATAGACAACTTCTTACTTTTATTTTATTTTAGGGTAAACTCCTGGATCTTCTTTTCGAACCAATCTTCAATTTTAGATTTTTCTAGATGCCATAAACCCTGGCTCATCACCTAGTCTCTCTCTCACAATGCTCCCTATCCTAGAAATGAAACCATTTTTTGGTTTGAGGGGTCTTGACCCAGGTTCATATTTAAGGTTTACCAACAAACCCCTATACTAATTGTTGAGCAGACAAATCCCTTTAGTGGACAGAGGCGATCCCTCTAGCCCTAGGGTGGTTCTAGCAACAAGGGAACACGTTGAATTCCTATATTCCTAGTTCGTGAATGAAATATGGACTGGGATAGATATCCTACCTCAGTCCAATGCTTTTATCGTGGCACGCAGCAACGATCCTTCGATCTTTGTCTTCATGCCTTGCGCTCCGTTGGTGACGACGTCCATGTACCTAAACACAGATAAAAAAAAATGATGAGAACATACAAGCATATACATTCATCTACAACTATTCAACTGGTCAAGGAGAGTTAAACACTTCGAATATAAATGGAAACAAAGTTGGAACCATAAACTAGTCATGTATTATTGATATATGAAAAATAAGTTTACAATCATATGCCTTGACGTTGTAGATCTCCTTCGACGGGTTCAGTCGGGCATGTCTCAAGCATTCGTTCATCGTTTGGCTCAATGAGGCAATGGGCTTAAAATCTCTCTCAACAATGGATTATTCTCTACTTTCTCCAACACACCAGCTATAACTATGACTATTTATCTAGCTGAATCAATGTGAGGAAGAAGAATTTATAGGATAGTAGGAGGAGGTTAGGGATTCACATAAGGTTGAGGAGAGGTATATCCCTTTGGTGAGTTTCACATTGTTAGGAACTAATAGGCCAAAGGTTGAAACTCGACTTGATCCAGTCGAAAAAACCATCGTGACTTTGATCACGAAGATGTTAAAGCATAGAAGCTTCGTTTCTATTTAAAATAATTTCCAAAAGTGGCTTAGCATAAGTTCCCTTCTGAAATAGAGTGCCAATGGGTGCAAGGCTTAATGCTAATTTATTCATGGGAATGAGGCCATAAATGCCTACCAACACTGACCCAAAATCATAGTTTTGTGAAGGTCTGCTTGAGTAATGATCAACAGAGATTATGTTCTTGAAATGCCAAGGGATGCAATGAAATTTATGGCAATGTATGATAGTACACAGGGGTCACTGAAATGGTCCTCCAATGTTCGGGATGGGGCAAGGACGGTGAGAAAATATTGTGTAACAGATGTCCCCTAAATCATGAAGTCTGAGAGAGAGGGAGGGGTGAAATGATTTACGATAGCATGCCCAAACTAAAACGTTGTTGTCAGAAGACCTGCAAGATCAAATATAACTGATATCTCTGATACATGAATATGTGGTATGGGCGCAGCCATCCATAATAGAGAACATGTAATAAGATCCAAGATATGGACACAGTTACCATACAGTAAAAAGGATCATCAAATAGACTCAGGTATGGTCGCAACCATCCGATCAGAAGAGTCATGCATATAGCCATGATAAACCAAATCGTCCCATAGCTTGGATTTTATCATAGAAAACCTAGGGTATTGTGCTTTGTATCGACCCGAAAAAGTATAAATTCATGCATGTGAATGAATGAACTGAAGTTGAACATGCAAGAAAGTCAGCTGATTACCAGCCAATGATGAAAGTTGTTAACAGGTGCAAGAGTGACCACCAATAATGACAATGGTTCTCAAGGTATAGCTAGTATAATCCATAGAATGTGAAAAATGAGCTACAATTGAACACCCGCAAAATCAATCGATCGAAGGCCAATGATGAGAACTTGTCGTCGAATGCGAAGAAATTGCCATTGAGGCATGCAAGCTCTAAGGTACCAGAAGGGAGTTTCTATATCAACTTCCTGGATAATGAGATGAAGTCGACAGTAAGTTATCGGTTGAAGGAGGGCCATAATGTTTCTCACATCATCGACATGAGATAGAGGAATAAGATGATAGTGAATCAGGACTAAACAAAGGATTAGGGGTTGAAAAATGTAGAAGGAAATTCTCTTGAACATATTGGCGACGCGACTCCGGAATCTAGCAGTATTTGACATCAAGGGATTTGACGTCATGGTGATGTGGCAAAGAGTAGATAAGAGGTAAAAATGGATAACTCAAACCTATGGAGGAAAAATGAAAAATGTGGGATGTCCCCAACCTGACACGACTCTGTAGACAAGTTTCATGTTCAAGAGCGACATATTGTCAACACGACTGAGAACTGGTTCCATTTTCCCCCACCATTTCTAGCGAGTACCCCAATTATTTTTTGAAAACAAGCTTGAAGGGGATAGCATATGCTTGCCATGTAATTTTTTCCTTTTGAAAAATCCATCCTAATACATTTTACGAGCCCTAGGAAGGAGGAACTTGTCATGGTGACAATTTCTGATGTCATTTATTTTTAACAAGTTTGACAAAGGAAGAACTCAATGTCTTTTCATGTTTAGAGAGTTTGAAAATAAGTGGAAAAGAAAAATCCAATAGGTCCCTTTTCGTAGGCAGTCTCACAGATCTGAAAAGGTAGAAAACAATATTTGAGAGAACCTCTTAGCCATGTTCAACTAAGGTATTCCTTTTTTGTAAATAATTTGTCCTAGCCCGAAAAAGAGGTAAACATATACTGGGAAGATGACTTTTCATAGCCTTTAACGAGTTCAAAACGACAAGAGTCTCGAAAATATTTTCAATTTTTGAGGGTCGGAAAAGAGCTGAAATTCGACTCCTCCTAGAGGAATGAGTGGCATTAAGGGTAGCAACTGGTTTCTATGATGGTGGAACTGCTCAGAACAACTAAAGTTCAAGAGGCTGGCTAACAAAACCACTCATTGCAGTTGTTCCTTAGGAATGGTTAAAACAATCAAGTGAGGGCATATGATCGGCCAAGAAGATGGTAACGATGGAATGAGAAAAACAAGGCTCATGTGGAAAAACAGGCTGATAAAATGGCAATCATGAGAGGTAAATAAGAATGGTTTCATTTTTACACAAGCTTGAAATCAAGAAACTCTGCTTGAAGTTGGTTTCATTTTTACATAAGCTCAAATTTTTTTAGAAAATTATGCTTGAAACTGGTTTCATTTTAACACAAGATTGAAACAGAATTAAACTATGCTTGAAATAATTTTTCATGCCCCCATCATGTTGGATCAATTTTTTGAGAGTAAGAAAAGAGCTGAAAGTTGACTCCTCTTAGAGGAACGAGTGGCATTAAGGGTAGAAACTAGTTCCAGTGATGGTGGAACTGCTCAGAACAAGTGAAGGTCAAGAGGCTGGCTAAAAAAACCACTCATTGTAGTTGTTCCTCAGGAATGGGTAAAACAATCAAGTGAGGGCATATGATTAGTCGATCAGATGGTAACGATGGAATGAGGAAACCAAGGCTCATCTAGAAAAACAAGCTGATAAAATGAAAATCACGAGAGGTAAAATAAGAATGGTTTCATTTTTACACAAGCTTGAAATCAAGAAACTCTACTTGAAGTTGGTTTCATTTTTACACAAGCTTGAAACTTTTTAGAAAACTATGCTTGAAACCGGTTTCATTTTAACAAAATCTTGAAACGGAAACAAACTATGGTTGAAATAAGTTTTCATGCCCCTAGCGTGATAACTCAATTCGAGGTACATGCCCCCCAACTTCATGGCATTCACTTGAGTAGACTACTGGTTACTAATAGGTGGATGGAATGAAGGTTCAATTACGAGATCAGGCGAAAGACTTGACTTGGATTTATGATATCTAATCAAAGATTCAGATTGAACAGGAAACTTGGTTCATGTTCTACCGAGGTTGAAACAGTGAAAGAAATATCTTCATGACACCTTGTTTCATGTTTTAATGAGCTTGACACAAGAAAATGAACTCTGCTCTGAAAACCTTGTTTCATTTTTTAAGGAGCTTGACACAAGACAACAAACGCTGCTCCGAAAGAAGCTTGTTTCATTTTTTAAGGAACTTGACACAAGACAAGGATTGCTGCTCCGAAATAAGCTTGTTTCATTTTTTAAGGATCTTGACTCAAAAAAATGAACTATGCTCCGAAAGAAGCTTGTTTCATTTTTTAAGGAGCTTGACATAAGACAAGGAATGCTGCTCCGAAGACCCGATCATGAAAAATAAGAAGTCATGGCTTCTAAGAGTTTATCATTGGACGGGAGAACAACACTCTGGAAATTAGGATCTAATGTCCCCAGTAAACTATGTACTACCTCACTAACTAAATGATCAGTGGATGCGGACATGGAATAGGTGGCCACATAATTGACATGTGGTGGGGAAGATACCACCGGCGAGTAAGAACCAGGAAGGGACGATGGTGGATCATGAGCCAAATTAAGACCAATGAATGAAAGCTGATCAATGGTCATGATTCGACCTTCATGTGGAAAATAGATCACATGAAAGAGAGAAGACACAAGCGCTCCCATGACATAAGTATAGTCACACCCCAAGGGTAAGTTAAAATCCAAGGGGCCTTGAACAACCATCACATCTATATAGAAAGTTTTCCCTCCCAAATTAATAGGCAACTTATGAAGGATCCCTAATGGTTGAGTGTTTCCTCTATTAAAAGCCAACATATTTTGAGTAACAGGTGCAAGCGGCAGAGAACTAAAAGCTTTCCAAGTAGTTGAGGACATAATACTAACTGAGGCGCCTTCATCTATAATCGTGCTCGGTATGACCATATTGCAAGCCTGCACGGTGATATCAAAGGGTACGTAAGAAGGAAGAAAGTATCTTGTAAATCGACTCCAGTCAAAGGAAGTGACCAAACTACATGGAGGGGGTGCCATAGGAATAAGAGGATTATTCCCTTGCATTACAGGAACGGAAATACGACCCTCCTAGAATCCAGGAACAAGAGTAGGAGGATGAATTTAATGAATTGTGGCAATGGGAGTCAGAGGATCACCCCCCTGGATCGTGGAAACAAGAGGATCGCCCTATGATCCCGGGGAAGAAAAGGAAACAAAGGGAACTTGATTGGGATGAGATGTACTCTCTGTTGAGCCTCAAAATTGTGCTTTCTTTCATTCCACTTTACCTCATTTTCCTTTTTCCATTGCTATCCTAGACCCAATTGATCAATGAATTTAGTTAAAATTACTTTTAGAATGATTTACATGACTAACTTGCTAAGTTTTGTGATTTTTTCCATTGTAAAGCATTTTGACCGGAACTAGCTGCAGAATGTAGACATTCCGTAGCTAACCGGCGATTCTGCAGCTGTCTTCACGTTTGGGTATGTTCCAGGTGGCCTCTCAAGAAAAACCGCATATGGGCATATTCCACGTCATGCCTACATGGTTCGTTGCTCACCATGAAGGAAGAAACAAATTCTGTGTATGGTTTTGGTACGTGGGAACACATTTAAGAAGACAGACTTCTAATAGGACTGTCTTAGTCCAGATTTCCATTTCCTTGTTACGTAGCCACTTCAAGAGTCCTAATGTGATTCCGATAAGGAAAGACAATGTTCCTGAAATTGTTGCAAGTCTTGTTATTTACATTTGTTATATAAACACTTGGGAAACCGAGAGCTAGGCTAGATTTTTGTTCTAGATTTTGCTTAGATCCTGTGCTACATTTCTGAAGACGCAGAGTGCTCTGTTCAAGTTATTTCACTTTTAATGAAGCAGACAGTGTTGTTTTGAAAGCATTGATTTGATTTGGAGTTAGATTCCGTCAGGTGGTAGAGGGCCCCTGCCTCTTGCACGGATTTATTTGCGTAATTTAGATAAGTATTCTAGCTGCCTTTACGTTTTTGAATTTGAATTAGTAGTTGTTTTCATTAGCTACTATAGTTATACTCATTCTAACTCTTCCAAAGAAGAAGCTCTTCCAAAATATTATAATGATGAATGGGAAATGGCTATAGTATTGTAGGGTTTAATTGTAGTCTCTTTTATTCACCATCACAGTTATACTTATGCTCAGCACTCTTCCACAAGAAGAAACTCTTCCAAGAAATCTTTATACTGTCTTAAGCATGATTGTGATCTTGAACATTTTAGTTGTGTGTTTTCACTAAGTACCATAGTAGTTCTTGCTCTTAAACGCTTGTCAAAAATATCATAATGATGCGTAGGAGATGGCTATGATATCTTAGTTTTTCATTGCTTTCAGTATTTATTTTTACATCTGCACTCAATTACACAGTCTGGATTGTTCTAAAAACTCTTCCACAAGAAGGAACTCTTCCAAAATACCAATCATGATGGACAAATAGACTGTATAATTCCATAGAATAATGCATGATAGCTTAGTTAGGATGCTCCGGAGTTTAATTGCACTTAACTCATGTTCAATTGTTTTGCTTTAAGTTTGATAATGACTTGTAGTTTAACACTGTTTTAGGTTAGTGACATTTTTGGTTCAATTGTAGTTCAACTCATTGCATTTGCACTCCATATTCAGTTGTCATTCACTGCATACTAGATTACTTCAGTTGTTAAATTTAACAAAACAACCTTCATTATTCACAAACCTCCTCTTGTTCTAAAATCCATAATTGATTCATCACCATATGAACAGAAGACAACATCATTTTAAGGCCTGAAGTACCTCTGCAATTTCCCTATCATTTCATAAATAGAGCCCTCCCTCAAAAGACTACTTTGAAAAGAAATCAATAACTCTTGAGTAAGGTTTTGTGACATTCAATTAAATTGCAGAATAGAGTTAGGAATTAGCTTTAGAGTAGAAGATCTTATGATGGTATAAATGTTTTGTTCCAAATATGCTTCAACAAATCTCTAATCAAGGATAAAATGTTGCATCATTATAAGTTAGTTGTTTAAACTATTTAGTTAGGAAGATTTGCATACTTAGTTGACCATGTTTCAAGCTCTCTCTCAAATGCCTTTGATGAAAGAATTTGACAAGTTTAGTTTGTGTTTTGAATCATTTTCTTAAAAGTCATTATCAAGCTTTGTTTTTGATTGGTCATAGTTTAGATTTGATTCTGTTTTAAGTATTGCATTTGTATCAGTCATTTGTCATCAACCAATTAGGTCTCACTCTGTTTCTAATCATAAACTTCTTTCCATTAGCTTTCTAGTCATCTTTCTTGTGAACATAAAACCAAAAAAAGATCAAAAACATCATAAATCATCACAAAATACCAAAAAAATCACAAAACACTACACACAACGCATTAAGAAACAAACACCTAGGTACATATAGTACACTTCACTTCAGCAGTTTACCAACCCTGGTTGACAATTAAATGAGCTCAATTTAGGAGACTAGATTGAGACCAAACATTTTGGCGCCGTTGCCGGGGAAGTGAAAACTAGGTAACCTTTGTTTCTTAGCATCCAAAAACAATTTTATGTGTAGGGAGAGAGATTCAAGGGGAAGATTCATAAGCAGCAGAGGCAGAAGTTTGATTTCTAGAACACCACTTGTTTCATCTAGATCCAGAGCTAGTACACCTTCAACTCATACCCATATTCCATCCTCTCTTGATCCTAGACTTCTAGAAGATCTAAGGTCAACTATTCCATTAGAGAAACCTTCCACTTCATCCACTGAACCTGCCATAGAAGCAGATCTAAAAACTCCTGTTAGGGACACAAACCTTTCCACTTCCACAAGAGAGTCAACCATGGCAGAAGAAGGAGGAGGAGGAGTTTTTAATGGAGAAAACACACTGTTTGGAGGTAGAGGTAGGGGTAGAGGAGAAGGAGGTAGAGGTGCAAATGGAGGAAGAGGTAGAATAGGAAGCTCTCTTGGGTTCCCTATAATTGATGAAGAAACCAATACAACCATGAAAAATATTTCACCCTCTGTCCTTCCAAACTTCTATGGACTTAAAACTGAAGATCCTGAAACTTTCTTATTCGAATTTGAAGTGCTATGTAGAACTTATGACTACTTACAAGATGCTCAAAAACTGAAATTATTTCCTTCAACTTTGAAGGGAGCAACATTGAAGTGGTTTATGAGTCTAATCAGTAGTTCTATTAGAACATGGGAAGACATGAAACAAGCATTTTTAGAGAGAAATTTGGATTATTGTATGCCGGTTAATCATAAGGAATAAGTGTTCAAGATGTTACAAAAAGAAGATGAAAATTTGGAAGATTTGTTGGAAAGATTTAATTACAACATCAAAAGGGCAAAAATGGAAAACCTAGATCAAGACACCTTAAAATCTCTTTTGTTGAAAACAATTAGGGATGAATGGTTGGATATCCTTAACATGATGGGAAAAGGGGATATATCACAACTCACATTACCTGAAATATCTAAGTTATGTATCAACCTTTCAAGAGGGAAATCCAAAACTGCCAAAGGTCCAAGAGATCCTGCTCTTGCAAGGGCAAGTAAGTCTGCTTCTGGGACAGTAAGTAGATCAGAAATAGGTCACATGCTTGATGATTTTAAATCTGACATCTTAGGGAGTCTTAGTGAACAAATAGACACCCTTAAGATACAAAAAAAGCAGAAGGCTGAATCTGATGCCTTGGCAATCTTTTGTCCCAAATGTAGAAAGAAACATGCCTTGAGAGAGTGTCCTTTGGATGTAAAAGTTGTAGAAACCTGTGTCATTTATTCTGAGAAACATGATACCAAGAATTGTCCTTCTCTTCCTGGTCTCAAAGCTGTCTTTCAGGAGGAAACTCCTACAGATTCCACATAGTCTCTCAACTTTGTATCTAGAAGACCTTGGCAGGGACCTCAGACACAAGGATTCCATGATCAAATGTATAATCAACCTCCACCTTGGAATTCTTGGCAGCAACCTTGGCCCCAATTTCAAAATCAATCTCAATCTTGGGCAAAAGGAACACAAAGTCCCTATGGAAGATACTCTCCATACTATCAGTATCCACCATCCTATCCACCATATCCACACTTTTATCCTCAAAATCATCAACAAAATTTTCCTCAAAATCTTCAAAAAAATTTTCAACAAAATCCTCAACAACATCATCAGAACCAACCACATCAAAATCAACCACTTTCATTACCATTCCCTCAAAAATCAAATCAATTGCTGGCTCAACCCATACCAAACCCCAATAATAAGAACCCTCAGAATACATACATGATAGAAGGCCAACAATTTCCGACTTATTTAATCACTCCTTTAGACCTTAGTATTGTTCAACTGAGGTCTGGAAGAATACTTGAAAAGAGGAAACCTTCTGTGATCATACAAGAACAAGATAATTCTGAGGAATACTCCCTACGGGTGAATAAAAGTCTTGAGGAAGACACATCCTTTCAAGACCCACACATTGAAAAACTAAAACAAAAAGATCCAATAAATCCAACTCCTGTATTAGAGCAACCATCCACATCTACTTCTATACCTCCCTTTCAGGAAAGATTACAAATTGATAGAGGTGTAGAAAAACAAATCATGGTGCCTAATTATGATTTCTTAGATGAATTGAGAAATGTTTGCATTAAAATTCCATTATTGCAAGCCATCAAGGAAATCCCAATTTTAGCCAAAACAATAAAGGAGTTGAGTATGAAGACAACAAGAAGAAGAATAAGAGAAACCAAGAAAATTCAACTGGTAGGACAAATAGCAGACATTATGATGGGTAAGATTACTATTCCAAAGTACCTTGACCCAGGAAATCCAGTTGTCAAAATTCGCATCAATGGAATTGAAATTCAAAACACACTCATTGACTTAGGAGCAGCAATAAATATCATGAGTAGACAAATCATGGACAAACTGAAACTTCCTAATCTTCTCTTTACACCCACACTATTACAATTAGCAGATAGATCTATGATCAGACCAGATGGGGTAATAGAAGGCATTCCAGTGTCCCTAGACTCTTGGGAGTACCCTGTGGATTTCATGATCCTAACTCCTAAGAATAATCTGGGAGGCCATCCTGTTATACTAGGAAGACCTTGGTTGGCTACAGCTGATGCTTTTATTAGTTGTAGGTCCGGTGATATGTATATTTCTGATGGTAGTTCAACAAAGAAATTCACTTTATATCCTCCATCTAGGACAATTACAGATCTAGATGACACTCAATGGATAGAGGATGAAGAATATTTACAACCACTCTTCACAATTTCAGAAATTAGTGAAGATAATCAAATTCTGAATACTCTAGAAAACTTTGAATTCTCTCCAGAACACAAACATGAATCATTTCAGGAGGGGTCCAATATTGAATTTTTGTCATCTAGGCAGATGTCTCTTCATTATATGGACAAATTTGGCAGCTCTATAAGTGAAATTTTTCCAGGCAAAACTTTGAACATAAATAAGAACCTAGAAAAATCTCAACAAGAAGAGTTAGTGAGAGTATTACAGAGACATTCTTCTGCATATGCATGGGAATACACTGACATGAAAGGGATAAGCCCCAAGACTTGTACTCATCACATCTATATAGAGGAAAATTGCAAACCAATCAGACAACCTCAAAGACGAATGAATCCAAATCTTAGGGAAATTGTTAAAGAGGAATTGCAAAAATTGTTAAATGTTAATTTCATCTATCCTATTTCAGATAGTCAGTGGGTTTATCCTTTGGTAATTGTGCCAAAGAAAAATGGAAAATGGAGGGTGTGTTTTGACTACCGAGAACTGAATAAAGCTACTCTTAAAGACCATTTTCCCTTACCTTTCATAGATCAAGTATTAGATACATTAGCTGGCAAAAAGTACTTTTCATTCCTAGATGGGTTTAGTGGTTACAATCAAATCCAAGTAGCACTTGAAGACCAAGACAAAATCACATTCACCTGTCCTTGGGGTACCTATGCCTACCGAGTATTGCCATTTGGATTATGCAATGCACCTGCAACATTCCAAAGGGCAGTATTAGGAATTTTTTCGGATCTAATACATGACTGTGTAGAGGTGTACATGGATGATTTCACAGTTTATGGGAATACATTTGAAGAGGCTTTAGAAAACTTGGAAAAAGTCTTAAAAAAATGTCAAGAAGCAAACCTTTCACTTAGTCATGAAAAATGTTTTATGATGTTTACCGAAGGTATTGTTTTAGGGCACCACATTTCAGGGGATGGGATTAGAGTTGATGAGGCAAAAGTTGAAGTCATTTCTAACCTATCCATTCCAAGTTGTCAAAGAGATGTAAGAAGTTTTCTAGGATTTACGGGGTACTATCGGAGATTTATAGAAAACTTTACCAAAATAGCATCTCCTCTCTTCAAATTACTCACCAAAGATTGTGAATTTAAGTGGACTTCTGATTGCCAGTTAGCTTTTGAAACCCTGAAAACCAAAATTTCTGAAGCACCTATATTAAGGGGACCTAACTGGAAGTTACCTTTTCATATCTCGACGGATGCTTCCGATACAGCTCTAGGAGCAGTATTGGGACAGAAAGATTTGATTCCCTATGCCATCTATTATATCAGTAAAAATTTGACTCCTGCAGAGTTAAACTATACTGTAACTGAAAAAGAGTTTTTAGCTGTTGTTCATGCCATAAACAAGTTTAGACACTATATAACGGGCTATGAAACTTTTGTTCACACTGATCATTCTGCCATTAGATACTTAATGAACAAATCAATCACTAATGGCAGAGTTATAAGATGGTTGTTATTATTGCAAGAATTCAACATTACTATTCTAGGTAGGCTTGGAAAACAAAACACTGTGGCTGATTTCCTGTCTAGAATCCAAAATATCAAAGATGACACTCCGGTTGAAGATCAATTTCCTGATGAATATCTTTTTGCAATCTCTACTCAAACTCCATGGTTTGCTGATATTGCCAATTATTTAGTTTCAGGAAAATTTCCTTCAATTATGAATGCAAGGGATAAAAGAAAAATCATTAATGATAGTGCAAAATATTCATGGGTCGCTAATGAGTTGTACAAGACAGGTCCAGATTTGATCATTAGAAGGTGTGTTCGTGAAGATGAGATGCCTGAGATTATCAAGGCATGTCATGACGAACCTTGTGGCGGACACTTTGTAGATAAGAGGATAGCCTATAAGATCCTTAATTTAGGATATTATTGGCCATCCTTGTTTAAATATGCTAAAGAGTATGTCAAAAGGTGTGACAGTTGCCAAAGGGTAGGGAAACCTTCTCCTTCAGGTGAGATGCCATTACAACCTCAGGTACACATTGAACCTTTTGAAAAATGGGCTTTGGATTTTGTAGGACCTATTAGTCCTCCATCGAGACAAAAGAAATATATATTAGATTGCACTGATTATGTTACTAAGTGGGTAGAAGCTAAACCATTACTTGTTGCTAATGAATCATCTGTAGTTACTTTTCTTTTTGAGGATATTTTTACTCGTTTTGGTGTCCCAAGGGAAATTGTTACGGATCAAGGAGCTCAATTTACATCAAGGCTAGTGGAGCAAATGATGGAGAAGTACAAAATCAGACATAGAAAATCTACTCCTTATCATCCACAAGCAAATGGTCAAGTGGAATCTACTAATAAGATCATTGAAGGAATCCTAACAAAGATTGTTCATTTACATAGAAGAGATTGGGTAGATAGGCTTCCTGAAGCCTTGTGGGCCTATAGAACTACATGGAGAAACACAACAGGCCATACTCCTTATGAGCTTGTTTATGGAAAGCAAGTTTTGTTTCCCATAGAATTCCAGATTCAAACTTTCAAAATGGCAGTTCAGCTAGGACTTGATTTAACGGAGGCATAAAAGCATAGACTGGAGCAAATTAATGAATTGGATGAGATAAGACAAGATGCAGTTCAGAAAACAAGTCTAGTCCAACAGCAAAGGGCTAGATGGCATGAAAAGTACATCAAAGAGAAGAAATTCAAAGAGGGTGACTGGGCTCTCTTGTTTGATTCAAAATTCAAGGATTTTCAAGGTAAATTTCAGACACATTGGCTTGGGCCATATGAAGTTGTTGAAATTTTTGATAATGGGGCAGTAAAAATCAGAACTATAGATGAAGAAGAGGTCACTTTTCTTGTGAATGTTCATAGATTGAAGCTGTATCACAAACCACTCTCAAGAGAAGAATTTGTTAAGAAGTTCCAAGAATGCAGTGATGTGAAGTTAATGAAGAAGAATTCTTCTTCTTCATCAACTTGATTAAATTTTCTGAAGTATTTCTTTGAAAAAAATAAAAATAAAGGTATAAACATGAAAAAAAATCATTGATTGGCATGTTTATACAGAAAAGATAGGGTGAAAATCAGAGTCTCTCTGACACTCTAACTTTTCCCATTTTGTTTTTGCAAGCAGCTGTTACAAAATCATAAGTTCAGATCCATAGTGCTTATGATCCATCTCATTTCATTTCACTTCACTCACCTATCCATCCATACTCCATTTCATTCATTCACTCATATTCTACTTCATTCCATGTTTCATTCATCTCATTCCATACTCCATCCATCTCATTTTCATGTCAAGATTTAAAGTTTGATGTCTTGCTGTAAATGAATAAAACATGTCATGGATTGCAGAGAAGTTCTTATGTTCTTTCACTCCATTTCATAAACTGAATCCATTCCATTTCATCATCCACTTCATACATATCATGTCTCATAATCTATATTCATTCATACCATATAACATTTCACCTATATTCCAAAAATACTCCATTCCATGATAAAAATGCTCTACAGGTACATTCTGCAACTTAACAGACATTCTGCAGCTGATCAACCTTTCCGCAACCGGACAGTCATTCTGCAGCTACAAATCCTGAAGGCACCAATCAGCAGACATTAGAATTGCAAAAAAATGATCCAGTGTATCCATGAATAAAAAGCATCAAAGAAGAATTATGAAGACTCTTCCAAAGGTGAACAAAGAAGACAAAGACTACAAAAATCAAATGAAAAGCAGAGATAACAAGTTTAGATTATAATGGCATTTCATAAAGTTTAGCATAGTTTTAGTTATGAATTGTTCGAAAAGGTTGTTTTAATTATTTTTATTGATCAAGACCAATAAACCCTCCACAAACTTTGGATTAAAATCTCTCATTTCAAATTCCATAACCGACATCATTTAAGTGGTTAAAATGGCCGAAGTATTTGAATTCTTCACGTCTCTTAACCAAATCATTCAATGATGATTCTCTTTGCCGTTGTAAAAATCTCCGCCATCTCTTCAATCATTAATTCGTTCCCTCCACCTCACTCCACTACTTCATTCCGTGACCACTGCCATCACTCCATTCTGTAGCCGGCATTTCATTCCGTAGACAGAGATATTCATATCACCGAGAGCAGAGCAAAAGGATATCAGTTTGAATATCAAAGCATTATCACTGTAAACGTAGAGGTATAGCAACGTGAGAATTTGAAGCCATTTGATTCCGTGGGCAGACAAAGTATCATTGTGGGCAGAGATTGAGCATTATCACTATAAACACAGAGGTATAGTAGTGAATAATTTGAAGCCATTTGTTACCAAAAGACAGAGATATAACAGTGTGGGAATTTGAAGTTATTTTCCACCGAGAGACAGAGGTATAGTAGTGTGGGAAATTTGAAGCCATTTGTCACTGTCAACCAGAGACATATCAGTCCAAAGTTTCATTGAGAAACAGAGGCATATCAGCTCGAAGTTTGAAGCTGTTTTCATTGTCAACCAGAGGCATATCAGTCCGAAATTTGAAGCTGTTGTCACTATCAATCAGAGGTATGTCATTCCAAAGTTTGAAGCCATTGTCCTTAAGAACTTGAAGCCATTTCAATTCGAAGGTGAAAGTTATTATTTCTGTGGTAGAAGAGTGAAAGTTATTAATCTGAACATTGAAAAAGCAATTATGGGTTTCATTGTAAGAACTGAACCAGTGGGTTCAAAATATTTAGAAGGCTACCCTCAATGCAAAGAAATGTTACAACAGATAGGATGGCTTCAATTTTTGGAGAAATTTAATGGCTTCCACAAATAAGTCACTAAAACATTTGCAAGATCATTTCAAGGAACTGAAGTTGAAGTGGGAGATGTCAAATTTACTGTCACTGAAGTTTTCATTGCAGAAGCTACAGGGTTGCTTAGAAATGGAGAGAGATGGTTCAAAAATAGAGAATTCCACAATGAATCCTGGAAGAAAATTCTAAAAACACCAAGTATGGATGTCACTGTATTTAAGAAAGGAATTCCAAGTTCTGCATTGAAAAATAAATGGAGAAACATACTACTTCTTCTGCAAAAATTTATTACATGTGAGGGTAGATATGGTACATTTTATGTCTACCACATTAGACTGATAATGCATTTTCTGGGGGAAGACTTAAACCTACCCTATTTCTTGCTTCAAAGCTTGAAAAAAATGGCTTCCTGTGTTCAAAGAAGGGTTCAATTTTTAGAGACAACTTTATGTCATCATGGTTTGGTTAAAATTTTGATTGAACATCATTTAACCAAAAAAAATGATACATGGGACAATTTCTTGATAAGAAATCATTTTGAAGAGCCAAAAGAACCCTCACCGGAACCACAGCCTACAAAGAGAAGCAGGAAATGGAGGGCTTCAAAAGTTGAAACTGATAAAACAGTCCAAGAAAGTAGTGAGGAAATCATTTCAGAGAAGTTGACTCAAATCAAGAGACAACTTAAGGAAGAAAAGGTAATCAAGAAATCTGCCATGGAGAAAGGAGAGGGATCTTCTCAGCCTAGAAGAAGCCACAGACTAAAGGGGAAACTAAGGAAAACTCAAATCAAACAAACAGGGGTGATTAATATAGAATATGAGGAAACATCCATTGAAGAAGATGTTGAAGAGGATTTTAATGAAGGAACCCCTGAAATTGACCCTGCTCAACAAGAAATTTATGACTATGTGGAAAATTTAGAAAGGAGAGCTTCAGAAAGCAAGGAGAGAACCCCCAGTCCTCCACTGTCTGAAATATATGTATTAAGAAGGGATAGGTATGAGTTGGAAATACTTAATAGACACATAAAAAATGAGAATGAAATTCTCAAGGATCAAGTCAAGCTCAAAACTGATATGAACTCAACCTTATCCCTACATATAGACAAAGTGGAAAAGACCAATGACAAGTTGAAGAAGAGGAACAAAAAGCTAATCGGGGCACTTACCAACCTAAGGTTCAAACTTGTTATCATAAAACCCAGAAGATCTTTAGCTTCCAGACAAAGGAGAAGGAGAGTATTAGATGTTCTTGCAGAAGCCTCTGAGTTCATAGTATAATTTGCATGAGGACATGCAAAGAGACAGCAGTGGGGGTATGTTGAGCCTCAAAATTGTGCTTTCTTTCATTCCACTTTACCTCATTTTCCTTTGTCCATTGCTATCCTAGACCCAATTTATCAATGAATTTAGTTAAAATTACTTTTAGAATGATTAACATGACTGACTTGCTAAATTTTTGTGATTTTTGCCATTGTAATGCATTTTGACCGGAACTAGCTACAGAATGCAGACATTCCGTAGCTAACCGGCGATTCTGCAGCTGTCTTCACGTTTGGGTATGTTCCAGGTGGCCTCTCAAGAAAAACCGCATATGGGCATATTCCACGTCATGCCTACATGGTTCGTTGCTCACCATGAAGGAAGAAACGAATTTTGTGTATGGTTTTGGTACGTGGGAACACATTTAAGAAGACAGACTTCTAATAGGACTGTCTTAGTCCAGATGTCCATTTCCTTGTTACGCAGCCACTTCAAGAGTCCTAATGTGATTCCGATAAGGAAAGACAATGTTCCTGAAATTGTTGCAAGTCTTGTTATTTACATTTGTTATATAAACACTTGGGAAATCGAGAGCTAGGCTAGATTTTGTTCTAGATTTTGCTTAGATTCTGTGCTACATTTCTGAAGACGCGGAGTGCTCTGTTCAAGTTATTTCACTTTTAATGAATCAGACAGTGTTGTTTTGAAAGCGTTGATTTGATTTGGAGTTAGATTCCGTCGGGTGGTAGAGGGCCCCTGCCTCTTGCATGGATTTATTTGCGTAATTTAGATAAGTATTCTAGCTGCCTTTACGTTTTTGAATTTGAATTAGTAGTTTTTTTCATTAGCTACTGTGGTTATACTCATTCTAAAAACTCTTCCAAAAGAAGAAGCTCTTCCAAAAGATTATAATGATGAATGGGAAATGGCTATAGTATTGTAGGATTTAATTGTAATCTCTTTTATTCACCATCACAGTTATACTTATGCTAAGCACTCTTCCACAAGAAGAAACTCTTCCAAGAAATCTTTATACTGTCTTAAGCATGATTGTGATCTTGAACATTTTAGTTGTGTGTTTTCACTAAGTACCATAGTAGTTCTTGCTCTTAAACGCTTGTCAAAAATATCATAATGATGGGTAGGAGATGGCTATGATATCTTAGTTTTTCATTGCTTTCAGTCTTTATGTTTGCATTTGCACTCAATTACACAGTCAGGATTGTTCTAAAAACCCTTCCAAAAGAAGGAACTCTTCCACAATACCAATCATGATAGACAAACAGACTGTATAATTCCATAGAATAATGCATGATAGCTTAGTTAGGATGCTCCGGAGTTTAATTGCACTTAACTCATGTTCAGTTGTTTTGCTTTAAGTTTGATAATGACTTGTAGTTTAACACTGTTTTAGGTTAGTGACATTTTTGGTTTAGTTGTAGTTCAACTCATTGCATTTGCACTCCATATTCAGTTGTCATTCACTACATACTATATTACTTCAGTTGTTAAATTTAACAAAACAACCTTCATTATTCACAAACCTCCTCTTGTTCTAAAATCCATAATTGATTCATCACCATATGAACAGAAGACAACATCATTTTAAGGCCTGAAGTACCTCTACAATTTCCTTATCATTTCATAAACAGAGCCCTCCCTCAAAAGACTACTTTGAAAAGAAATCAATAACTCTTGAGTAAGGTTTTGTGACATTCAATTAAATTGCAGAATAGAGTTAGGAATTAGCTTTAGAGTAGAAGATCTTATGATGGTATAAATGTTTTATTCCAAATATGCTTCAAAAAATATCTAATCAAGGATAAAATGTTGCATCATTATAAGTTAGTTGTTTAAACTGTTTAATTAGGAAGATTTGCATACTTAGTTGACCATGTTTCAAGCTCTCTCTCAAATGCCTTTGATGAAAGAATTTGACAAGTTTAGTTTGTGTTTTGAATCATTTGCTTAAAAGTCATTATCAAGCTTTGCTTTTTCTTATTCATAGTTTAGATTTAATTCTGTTTTTAATATTGCATTTGCATTTACCATTTGACATCAACCAATTAGGTTTCACTCTGTTTCTAATCATTAGCTTTCTAGTCATTTTCCTTGTGAACATAAAACCACCAAAAGATCAAAAACATCATAAAATACTACACACAACGCATTAAGAAACAAACACCTAGGTACATACAGTACACTTCACTTCAGCAGTTTACCAACCCTGGTTGACAATTAAATGAGCTCAATTTAGGAGACTAGATTGAGACCAAACACTCTCGATGGAAAAGACCTGATGAACTGTAGATGGAGCCAAGTCTACCTTTTCTGCAACCAATGATTGGTCGGGATACTGACTTTTAGAGAGAGTGGAATTGACCGGAGATGAATCCCAATCAATGAATTGATCAACCAACAGAGGACTTGAGGAAAAATTTCGATAACCAACAGGAAGAAATGACTCAAAAACCGAAAGGGTATCCAATACTTTATAAGCTTCATCCATATAAGGACAAAGGTGAATGGGATAGTTCCCTTCACACAACCTACAGGGAAATTTGATCTTACCATGTTTCTTATGAGTCTTATTATCTCTAGATGAAGGCTCATCATCAACATGATGCCTAGAGGTTGATGATGAAGGATGAATCAGGCCAACGGACTGCACTTCTACCACCTTGGGAATACAAGGGCTATCACAAAGAAGGTGGTCACCCTCACATATCTTACAAGGGAATTTAACTTGGAGAGACGGAGTTGAAGGTTTCTCAACAATAGCTGCATGGGTAGCAATAGTTGTTGTTTCCCCCCTAGCTTATTTTCCTAATTCTTATTTGAATTCTTCTTCTTCTTCTTAGCCACCCGGTTACTAGGATCCAGGATTTCACCAGGCGAAGAGGAAGAACGAGGTGAATAAATAGGCGAAGAAGTTGAGGGGTCAACCTTAGGATCAACATGGGGTTGACATGGTTTAGGCAGAGGAGACCTTTGTTGAGAAACCATTTGGATGTTCGAAACCACAATGGTCGAAAATAACTAAACTGGAAAACCAATGGTTAATCTCGGGAGGGACAATGTTTCCATATATGGAGCATTAAAATGTCTGAAAGAAGGAAACGAACCAGGATTCCCATCCGAGGGGACCCCTGGGTTTATGGACTCAAGAAGCATTGCCATTGACCTCAATCTAAGAATCACTAAGGAATATAGGTTTAACTATAAATATTTCATGGGCAGTTAATTTTAAGACGCTGAAACAAAACTTTGCCTCTTCATATTTTAAGAGTTGAGAAAAGGAAAAAAGGTGACTCTAGTCACTTTCAGTTTGAACGTGCTTGAAAGGACAAGTGATCGATGATATTTTCAAATTTAAAGAGTCATGGAAAGATCAAAATGACTACTCAGGAACTCTAAGAAAGAGGGTGTACCAAGCTCCCGTGAACTTCAATATACACCTTGGTGAACAATAGAAAGAGAAATGACCAAGGACCTAACGTACGTGCAGGAGGTCTCCCTGAATGCTGTGTTCGGTGTATCATGGTTACAGGGTGGTAGAATTGACTTCCTATGGATAAAGGTTTGTAACCTATAGGGGTCTCCCTTTATATACGAAATGGTACGGGGAGCACAAGTCCGTACTAGCACTGTCTAATGCAAGATTGTGAGAAACAACTACTAGGTTTAACGACACTGGAACACGTCACTAGCCTAGACCTCTAAGTATGAGTGTTAAGTTTCAATACTTCCTTAGGTTGATTGAGTTACTTTTATATTTTATATTGAAATTATGTTTCAGTTTCAAGGCCATACCGAATGTAATCTCAAATATCTAATGCACAACTATATGAGAGAAAGAATACCATTTCAATTTTATGAACAACTAGATAAGAGAGGGATAGAGGTTTGCAACAAAGCATTAATCAATTGAATGCAAGAATAATACTTTCCTTTATGCTACTATCACATCCAAAGAAAAAAATGAAAAAATGATTCTGTTGTTTTTCACTTTCTAATGAAGAAGAAACCTACTAATGCAAACAAGTGCATTTCATTTTCAAACATAGAGAAATAATGCAAATTTTTGTTCTTTTGTATGAGTGAGAAGAAATAATGCAATGCTACACTAAAAGGACAAAACCAACACTTGCTTTGAGCCAATCTAAATGAAATGATCAAAACACAAAGAGACCAATTCTAAACGAATGTAAAATACACTCAAAACCAGGAAGACATTCCTTCACGCAAAAAAAATGACTTTCAAGTCGACTCAATGAGAAATGTGATCCATGCACAGGGCCATGAGAGGAAGGGTTGAACAAACACAAGGATGATAGTTCGACAATCCTAAAACACGTATAATCGAAAGAAAAGACCAAGAAATCAGAAAATAGGCCGAAAAGACAAATGAATAAACTGACTCATACACAGCTCAGAGACTCAACGACCACGTGACCAAACAAAACATTGAAGACACCTAGAAACCCTAGGATGACAAAGCCACATTGATCTGATGAGAGACAATAAATCGAAATGAACAAAATAGGGAAGTTAAGAACCAGTCCAAGTCGATTAATCAAGGGAGAAAAACCAATCCACAGGGTAAGATGCACTGGAAACTCAAGAAAGAGGCCTAAACTCAAACCTACAGGAATTAGCGTGACTGTTCAACAGTAATCCGCGCTGAACAGGGAAAATCACACTCGTGCCAAAGGAAACCCACGCCAATCGGCGTGACTGTCAGGAAAAGAGCGATGCCGAGTAAGGAAACCAAGGAAAAGATAAAAGGAAGCTGAGGAAAATCCAGGCTTATCACTCTGAGAATAGGTGGGGTGGCTTGAAGCAATCAAATAAGAAAAAAAAAAGCAAAGAAATGACAATACAACCAAAGTTGGACAGACAAGAAATACTTCAAAACGAACAACGAGAGACGACAGACACACTGATCCCCAATATGGCTGCCAACTTGTTGAGCAGGAAAATCCCCTTTGTGGACAGAGGTGATCCCTCTAGCCCTAGGGTGGGTCTAGCAACAAAGAAACATGCTGAATTCCTAAATTCCTAGTTTGTAAATTAAAGATGGACTGGGACATATATCCTACCTCAGTCCAATGCTTTTATCGTGGCATGCAACAACGATTCTTCGATCTTTGTCTTCACGCCTTGCACTACGTTGGTGACGATTTCCATGCACCTGAACAAAGATCAAACAAATGATGAAAACATACAAGCACATACATTCATTTACAACTATTCAACTAGTCAAGGAGAGTTAAACACTTTGAATATAAATGGAAACAAAGTTGAAACCAGAAACTAGTCATGTATTATTGATATATGAAAAATAATTTTACAACCTTATGCCTTGACGTTGCAGATCTAATTTGACAGGTTCAGTCGGGCACATCTCAAGCATTCATTCATCATTCATCTCAATGAGGTAATGGGCTTAAACTCTCTCTTAACAATGGATTCTTCTCTTCTTTCTCCAACACACTAGCTATAACTATGATTGTTCAGCTAGTTGAATCAATGTGAGGAAGAAGAATTTATAGGAGAGGAGGAGGAGGTTTGGGATCCATATAAGGTGGAGGAGAGGTCTATCCTTTTGGGGAGTTGCACATTTGTAGGAATTAATAGGCCAAAGGGAGAAACTCGACTTGATACAGTCGAATAAACCATCATAACTCCGCTCACGAAGCTGTTAAAGCATAAAAGCTTCATTTCTATTTAAAATAATTTCCAAAGTAGCTTGGTGTAGGTGCCCTTCTGAGACAGAGCACCAATGGGCATGAGGCTCAGTGTTAATTTATTCATGGGCGCAAGGCCATAACTTCCTACCAGTGCCGACCCAAAATCATAGGTTTGTGAAGGTCTTCTTGAGGAATGATCAAAAGAGATTATATTCATGACATTCCAAGGGATGCAATGAAATTTATGGAAATTTATGACAGTACAAAGGGGTCACTAAAATGGTCTTCCAATATTCGGGATGGCGATTGCAGGGACGGTGACAAAATACTATGTAACATTACTGGCCCTTTTGACAATGTCCTGCTTGCGCAGGTCAAGGTCTCACCTAAAGTATTATGGGAGGGTACTAGAACCATGTTTCCACACCTTGAGAGAGAGATAAAAATAATTAAAGTGGGGGTCATGAGATCTATAACAGGCCTGCGCTGAGAAAACCGTAACCATAAACCCTTAACAATAGGTGTAACATGATAACTTGCCCAACTCATAAATCATATGATAAATTCTTAACATAAACAATATAGCTCAGACCTATGCATTCATTATCTTCCAGTCATCAATTACAAGTCTACACTTAATCTATAACCATAAGTTACTATGGTAGAGATAACACAGAAATAACAGGAAATCAACACGTAGTGCAAATCATAACAGAACATAGAGATATTCCAATATAAAAATAATGTCTTCACATTCATTAACACTTCATTTTCCACTTATAGACTCTTCTACATACCCGCGCATACAGCCAACAGGGTCTGCACACAATAGGACTAGGGTCTCCGCGCACATAGCCAGCAGGAGCCCTTACCTAGACAAGTCCACACAAAAGTATCACAGATCCAATATTCTCATCCAGAATTCTTCAAAAATTACTTCTAAACTCAATCTATTCATATATTTATACTATTTTAGCCTACGCTACTCTATGGTCTGCAAACTATGGTTTGCGGTCCCTTGGTATACCCTTTGACCCATTACAATTCATTAGGGGCTTTGACGCATCCCAAAGTCCTTGCGCTAGACTATACTATTACAAAATATTACAAAAATATATCAAAATTGTTGTCAGGGGATACCACTCCAACACATGATAATAGATTATCTTTAATACCATGCGTAAAATCTGTTGCAATTTTAAGACTTTTGAGATATTTATCTTTAATGTCTTGTGTATCGTTGAAATTTTAAGGTTTTTCATAGTCATGATATTTTATCTTTAATGTCATTATTAAAAATTGTTGATAATTTACCCTGAAAAGAAAAAGACGTTATTCCAACATTAACGCTTTTCATTTTCAAGGTGTTTTTTGCACACAAAAAAATGATGACGTTATTCAAGCAATGACACTTTTCGTTTTCAGGCTGCCTTTTTCACAGAAAAAAATGGCAATGTTATTCCAGCATCAACACTTTTCGTTTTCAAGCTACTTTTTGCACACAAAAAATTGGCGACGTTATTCCAACATCAAGACTTTTCGTTTTCAAGTTTTTTTTGCACACAAAAATTGGCGTTGTTATTGCACCATCAATAATTTTTGTTTCGAGGGTGTTTTTTCAATACTTTTTTCAAGAAAAAAATTGGCTTTTAGCATAATTTAAAAAAATGTTGAAATTTGACCCTAAAAAAACAATGTGTTCTAGAAGACACACTTTTTGTTTTTGGCTGTTTTTTCATGTTTTTGAGTTTTTTTGGTCTAGAGTTCTTGTTTTGAGGTAATAGTTCTCGTTTGATCAATAACTATGTTCTAGCTGATGTAGGAACACTTGGGCTCTTTTACTGACTTGAGACAAGTATAGGAGCAACTGCCTCCAAGAAGGACTCCCATGGCATGTTGATCTGTGTGAGTTGGTGGTGAACTATGATTTTGATAAAAGCATGATGAAATACGATAGCTAATTGATCCTATCCCTTTGACTGCACCTTCTCTGTCATTTTAACCAAACTTATGAACAAGTAATTGGGTAGATTTAGTGGTTTGACGGAATTGAAGTGCATCAAAAATATTGTGATACTGATACAACCTATTAAAATTTCTTTCAGATGTGAAATATTTCATAATCATCTTCATCAAAGGAGTATATTTATCCAATAATTTCCTACAATGGAAAATAGATACTATGGTTTCAAGAACATTTTATAATTTCCTATGTCCAAATCCATCCCCTTAAACCAAATTTCTCCTTGGTTAGTGATACCAATGGATGAAACTATGACCTCTAATGATATCAAGAATTCCATCCCTGCTATGGTGGTCTTGTTCCTCTTAAAATTGGTGGCAAATAAACTAGTTAGCTTAATATGGTTTCCCACCTCTTGTACTTTCTCACAAAACCATAGGCAACCTACTTGTCCAAATGACCTCTTGATGAGCTCTGAAGCACTGATCTTCTGCATATGAGTTGGCTCATATTTTTTAGACCTGTCCCCCCTTGTTGTATTTCTTCTTTTCACTGGCCACGCTGTTGGTTTTTCTTGATTGAAAACCCTAGTTTAATAGGGGAAAGGGTAGGGGGTTAGGGATGTAAAATAGGGAAAACAGAGCAGATAGAATAGGGAGGGAAATCGAGGGGATAGGATTTAGGGTAAATTCTAGGAAAAATTTGGGGGGTAAGGGTTGATGTTAGGAATATAAGGGTAGTGAAATTTCTTAGAATAAGTGAGGGAAGCAGGGGAAAAAGTGGAAAACATAGGGAAAACCTAGAAATGCAGCAAAAGTGTAGCGTGGGCTTGGGTTTCTTAGGAAAAGTGGTGAGATGGGGAAAATAGGTATGGAAAATGGTTGGGAAGGGTCAATGAGGTGTATACGAGGGTTTTTAGGAAGAAAAAATAGGGATTTTTTCTTTGGAAGAAAGTAAAAACCATGAAATCTTAAAAACGCAGCATAAAAATCCAGGAGAGGGATTTCATCACGTTTTGAAAGAAATCACTGCATGAGAGGGCTGATGAATTCTTCACTTACTTGTTTAGGAGTGTTGAAAACTTCTTGGATGATATATGACCTGTTTTTTTCTTGTTTTGACCTTGAAACTAAAAAACACAATGATTGTCCAGAAGCGCAGTGAATGCACAACAGAAGCACAATGAGATGATAGGTAAGGCATTTGGTGATGAAAATTGATGCTCTGATGGCTGAGATGAGGCACGCTGGTGGAGAAGAGCTCTTGGAGGATGAAATGGAATTTTTTAATTCTTGGATGGTCTTTTAATAGCTTGAAAATCTATTTTTTGCTTTGGTGGTCGGGTAACATCATATATACTTTTGAGAAAATAACTTGATGAGGTGATTGTACTACATCATAATTTCTTGAAAATGAAAGGTTAAATTTTCAATTTATTCCCTAAGTTACTAACTCCCATTATGGCGACCCAAATGATGGACATGAATCCCTTTTTCCATTTATGACTGATATTATGATGACAATCAAATGAAAATCCTAGACCATGACCTATATGATGACACATTAACTCTTTTGATGACCTAGGACACCTAAATGATGACATGAACAAGATGAGTAATGATGACCATGAGCAAGTGAATAGAGTAGCATTGACCTAGACAATATGAATGAACTTATGACAACAGAGAGATGTCAAATGTATTTGATTTTTTTTTTTAAATATAACGATTTGACCCTAAGACCTTATCAATCACATGGAAAGAGTACATTTGATCCCTGGTGACTCATAGGCATTAACATAAAGTTTTCATAAAGGTGTATCAAAATCCCATTACTTGAGTCAATGGTAACTAATGACCCTAAAAAAAAATATAATTATGTCTATGCTTCATATCTGCAATAAAATGTTAGAAAAAACCTGTAGAAAAATATATTATGCAAACATAAACATATCATAATAGAAAAACATGTTTAACATCACAATGGAGAATGAAAATGATTAAATTTACTAGTAAAAAAAAATACACCTTATGAGGAGAGATTATAAACTTGGGTCTATAAATCCCCCTTCGTGGGATGGGTATTTCTTGACCTTGCGCTTCAGCAGTATTCAATTCTCTCTCAATATGTGTATGTGATAGGAAAAAAAAATAATGGGTTCTTGAACTCAAGTGAGAGCTCAAATTTTTTAGGACGATAATGGGGACGATGAGAATGGTCATAGTGAAGAATGAGGTGAAAACTCTCTATTTATAATAAAATATCCAGATACATTGAGAATTAGAAAATAATAAAATATTATTGACTAAATCAAAATCTATCTGTTATGAATATTTTATTATGTTTTTTGAGAGGGAAAATATATTTGAAATGGTCAAATATCTTTATTTAGAAATTGTTAAAGTAATTAAAAAATAAAAAATGATTCATTAGTTACTTTGTGAGGATTAAGTCAAATATCAATTAAGAATAATTATTGAATAAAGACTTTGACAATTATCTCATAAGGAAAATAGGGGATAAAGACGGAATAATAAATAATAATAATTTAAATCATTATTCCAAGGTGATTAAGTAAAAAAAATATTACAAATAATCATTAAATAATTATTTCTAGAGAATAATAAACAAATAAGGATTAATTTAATTATTCCCATTGTTTTTTTTTTGGATTTTAATGAGAAATAATTTAGGAAAATAGTTCACTAAATTATTTCCTAAGGTGAAAGTTAGTTTTAATGTTTAAAAACAATCCTACATGGTGTATTTCGATGAACCTAGTAATAAATGACTAGGTGATCATTTTTTGGGTGATAATAAATTCATCAAATAAATGAGGGCATGGAAGATGAAAAGACTGAGGTGAAGAGACATCAATTTGAACCAAAACTGATTCAAGACTCGAATCTTGTACATTAGTGTCAGCTTGAGGAAGAAAAATATCAACAAGAATGTGATGCTCCATGGAGATGATTGCAGCTTCAATATAATCTGAGACATGGCCTCTATCATTGCAAGAAGGTGATCAATGGGAGCATACTATGAGGAGATTCTTGAATAGATCTTGGGAGATGTTCAGTGAGATTAAGTTAAATTTCATCAACAAGAAGAGACATTATAACAAGTTTATTTCCGGTTTGTCCATTTTCAACATGATTTATGGGAAATTTGAAAGAAAAAAAAAAACATGATATTTTTTCCCGACAAGCTCTCTTCCTTACCTAAATTATTAATGAAACAAATTTCATGAATGTAATGAAGCTACAGGAGGATGAGGAATTTCATAGGCGATAATTTTCTCCTCAGAGGCTTGAGACTTTTACCAACTCATAGAACTTGGAAAGACAAAATTAGGTACAAGATCTGGATGATTTATACCTTGCATATTACCATAATTGTCATAAAAATCAATATTCATTTGGCATATTCAAATTGTTGCAGAGAAAGAAAAATAAATCGCCAATTTTTTTCACCCAAATACATTGAATCCGCGTCTCTCTTAGGAAATCAATAACAAATTTGGAAAAAACCATCAGCAAAATATTCCAATAATTCATGTGGTGTCCATCTAAGATCATTGATCTTTTTAAATAGAGTTTGATAATAATAGCTTTCAAAATCATGATGAAGTTCCTTGCAAACCAATTGAAAGAATGGATAAATGCACCTGGCAATGTTTTGCACCATTCCTCGACCTGACCCACAAGCCTAAGCCTAAGGGTGATTAGTTCGCAAGCAACATATTCACAATGTACTTCATTAGAAACAAAAAACTAAAGAAATTTTCGTGTATGTTAAAAAACAGACATTCCACCCTCGCCGTCGAACTTGTTCTATGACAAGTGATTAACTATTTCTACAGGGAGAGAAAGATCAAGGCTTTTAGAAAGATCCATTTCAAGATCAAAGACATAAAACCATACTCCACAGGGTTAGCTTGTCATCTTTCCCTCCTTATAGTGCTAAAATATGTTAATGGGGGAAATTTTACCACCAACAGTTAGGGGGTCTCCCCAGTGTGAAGTCCAAATTAGACCTCACATCATTTGGGATAAGAGCCCCATTTGATATTTGGGTTCGACTAAAGCCATGTAAGTTTTGTTTATTGTTTCCAAAAGTGGAGATGTTAGTGTGAGGAAAATAATGAAAGGCCTTGGAAATGGGAACGAGGTTAGCCCACGATTGATAATCTGCATAAAAAGATACAAGAATGTAACAACAAAAAACAAGAAGAAGCATGTCACAAGAAGGATTAGTGAGCTAAAACCATATCACACATACAAGAATAAGAAACTTCTATAAGTTAATTACAGCTCAGTTCACAATAAGTTATCGACATAATGTGAAATAGGAAAACACATATTCGAAGAAAACATGCAAGGCATAAGCCATGAATTAGTTCATTGACATACCACCCACATGAAGGAACACATACAAATACAATAGAAATACCAGACATCCAATACAACCACTATGAAGATGCACAAGAATCGATGCTAAAAATTAAGAACTTCTCATTATTCATGCTGCAAGTTCAAGTACATGTTCTGAAAACCATCAAAGCCCAATAGAGGAACATGGGTTGGTCATACCATCCTCAAAGAAAATCTCTAGCCTCACCACATCTCATCCTACTAGCTACCAAGAGCTGAGTGTCTCTATCTCCTTAAGCACAAAACCACTATCTAAAGCTCACCTTGCTCAAGTGCTAATGTTCTTCCCCATTAAATGAGGCTATATTTATAGAAATGAGGAGGGTTATCTTTCACCTTCTCCCACAACCTTTAATCTACCCTCATGACGCTTGAACTTACTTATGATTCTTGAATGTATAATGTTTTTACAATCATTTGAATTTTTGCATGATCTTGACATTTGACGTATTATGACAAGAAAATATTACTTACGAACATGTCTGAGCTTTGAGGTGGAAGCTTGTACGAAGGATGCTACACTTCCAGAGAGATTATTTGATGCCTTGGTTAAATCATGGGTGACCTTGGTGCTAGTTAGAATATCGATCAATCATTTCTGATTATGGTCATATATCCATGCAACAATTATCTTGACAAATTCAACCCTACAAACACACATTTGATAATTAGGATATAATATGGAAACATTTTATCTCAACAAAAATAGGAAAATATGCAACAAGTATCTTCTCATTTGTCCTGAATGAGGTTGCTCAATATAATTAGAACTAGAGGATGGGAAGAACTTTATAGCCTTGAAATTATAATTTCACTATAAATCCAGTATTGGTTTGTGTCTCAATGTAATTTTTTTTCTTGACCTTTCTTTACTATGTTTCCTCCAAAGATATCATATACAAAGCATATGCCCTAATGTAGACAATGTGATAGGGACCTCATGATGCTCTTGTCATGCAGAGGATGCAATTTTGCAATTTATGCATCCATTTTTCGAGGCTTTGATGAAATAATTATGCCAAACTTATACCCATATGTGAATCTGACCCATGTTGAGTAGTCAAACCCGATATCATATTTGATAATACAGATACAATTGTATGCACCAAATTATGAGATTGAGCCTTTTGGTTTGTAGAGAAGTACATATCAAGAAGGTTTATGTTTGTTGGTTTCCTTCAAATACTTAGGCCTTGCAAAAATTTTAACAAATAAATGATCACTCATTTTCCTGTCATATAATGGTCAAAGATGGATTTTCAATAACAATTGTGTGTGCCTCATTAATAATTTTAATTCTTCTGCATTATGGACATGTTTGGCATCAAACTAGGTTGCATGAGAAGTTTTTGATGCACTTTCAGGCATGTGTGACAAACATCAAACCTATAGCCACCAATATCTATGCATATGAAGTTATCAGGTTGTGTGTGCTTATTGGCCCATAATGGCCTAATACAAGAATATTTCCATTTCGCAAAGCATCTAAAAGAGCTCAATAAATATTCTTCTAGAACAACCTTTTGTAATGGATGTTAGTCAGGTTTGTCAAGAAAATATTAGTTATGTTCAATACCCATTATATTTGATACTCAATCCTGCTCCTCAATTCCCAATTTTTTTTTAGAATCGATCCTCCATTTCCATCAAACAATTTTTTCCTTTATTTCTTTCAAGATGTAGATATTGAGTGATCTTCAATATAAATGCAAACAATCCTAGTTGTGACACCACAACACAATTTAAAACATGTCTGTCATAGCCTTCTGCAAACAAGTATGATTATTAATCTCCAATAGGTACAATGATATAGGAATGAGAAGCACCAACCACTAAATTGCTTTTGCTAAAATGGTGAAAATTATTCAAGAATTTTGGACACTTTTCTTTGCAACATTTCTTGAACTTGGATGGATTTGAACTTTTGGATGTGAGATGGTCTTTGATGGGAAGCTGGTTGCTATATATTCACCATCTAAAGATAATCCAATTTTCATATTAGGACTAATTACATCTACCAAACCTATTATCCCAACTTTAGATTTTTTTGTATAAAGTCAACCAAGGAAAGGCTAAGGAAATAAGCAAATAAGCCAACACATAATTCTTTGTCCACATGTTAGTTTCTATTGCTACTCTACCTACATGGTTCTTGCATTGTGTTCACTACTAAGGCCATGTTCAGGAAATCAGGTAATGATGTATGCTAGCAAGTAAGAGAGTGAGTTCCTAAGATTGTTGAGAAGATAACAATGACTTGGCCAATTTTTAAATCCTTCATACCCGCATGAATATTTATAGAATCTGTGCATAATACTACCAACAACAAAAAATAGAGCTCGTATATCATCTCTAAATCTAACACTGTGATCCTAGGTATGAGTGAAGAGGCTTAAATTAAAGCTTGTATATCATCTCTAAATCTAACACTGTGATACCTAGGTATGAGTGAAGAGGCTTTTAGAATGAGAATAGTAGTGTGATTGGAATATGTCATCAACAAAGGGAGAGCTACAATCAAAGGTAAGAATACTTTCACATGCCAATAAATATCAAGGAAATAATTCATAAATCTAATGAAAAGCATGAGGTAATTGGATTCCAATGCTGCATTCTTTAGAAAAAATTCAATGCCCTTATATATTGACTATTCACCGCTATTGGTGCGATGATAAAGGGGAACGTCCAAATTCAAATCACAGTGTTAGTATCATATTTTGACACTATAAGTATGAGTTGCGTCATGAAGACCAAAAATCTCCCATGCTAATCGCAAATTTAATTCCCAGTCAAATTGCAGACTTACAATCTAAGTCACAAATTAGGAATTTGGGAAAGTCACAGATTTCTGGTTCTAGGTTGGCCACGTTTTACAGATACGCAATAGGTCACATTTATAGGAGATAGAGAACCTCACATTTCAATTCAATCGTGCCATTGGGGTCTCTCGTTGCGACTTACGACCTATGGGGTAAATAGAATAACCTAGTCACAATTTTTCTTAACAAAGCAGATCACACTTTTCATTAGTAGTGTAGGTCGCATTAAGAGGTCGTAGTTGTTAATGAATACGAATGTGACTTGTGAGCCTAGTCACTATATTGAGTCTTATCGCACGTCACAATTCAAGATTGCAGTTCTGAAAAGTTGGAATGATGGTTTGGAAGGGTAACAACGTTGGAAAGAAATATGGCTGACCTTGACTATGTAGTATGAGCACAACTGTGGGTTTTGCCCAACATTCGATGGCAAGGTTTCAATTAAATACAAAAGAGGCAGGCCAAAAACCAAATTGAATCCCTTGAGCAAAGAACGTGAAACTCTAAACTAAAATCTTACGATGATAGTCTCCTTCAAATGAAAATACACCAACTCCTACAAAATGAACCATATAATGAATAGATATATAGGTATGTGAGCAAGAAATTTTAGTTCATATGGTTTGATTCAAGTGATTCAAGACAATACGATGAAGACCAATGACTAAAACTTAATGACAAGCAAGGCATAGGAGAAAGGAACCACCGATGCCATGTTTGGATGCCAAGAGGAGGATTGAGGGTGAGCGACGGTTAGGTGTTTGTGCGTAGAAGTAATAGGAGGAGTTGAACGCTAAGGATATGAATGTGCAGGGTTAGGACATCGAAAGATTATACTTGTCAATTTATGCAAGAAACAATGATTGCAGAGTTATTCACATGGATGGAATACTCGTCCAGATTGTGAAGGCATAGTGAAAGGAAGAGCGAGTTGATTTATATAAAGTGGTGGCCAGTGAAAGAGAGAGAGATCGCAGGTTAGGAATACTCTCTAGGTTTATCGCATGTGGTGGGCATAGAGGGGTCATAAATCACATATGTAATGTCCAGTGATAAAGCAACTTCGAGTCGAGGATGTGACCGGTGACCTAGAGGGGTCTCGGGTCGCAAGTCGCTGTTATATAGATTAGTGATAAATCAAAACTATTTTAGGATTTGACCTCTGACTTAGAGGGTGCATGGGCTTAAGACAGGTCTCAAATCACAATTTCAGTGGCTCATAAGAATACCACTAAATTTTGCAATTGTAACGTGTGATTAGGTTAGTAAAATACAAGATTTGAAATTTAAGAGCTAGTCTTTCTAGAACCCAAGGAAACAATATATAGGTAAAAGGAGGGATGAATCCCCATAAGACCATAGACAAAGCAAGATAATAATTTGAGTAAGGGGGTCCCCAAAATTTTGAAAAGGTCAAAATTTTGGGGCTTTTGTAGTGGCTACAACAGGATCAAATATAAATATCATTGGATAATTGAGTAAATACTTGTAAAAAAAAACAAATTATTTGATTGAGGATACTAATCAATATTCTCTAGAATTATGGGATTCTACTATAGATTTCATTTAAGATTTTGATATAAAACATGTTCGATATCTTGGTCTAGCGGCACCTACTCAGTTATATATTGTAGAGATGGAACAATAAAGGGATGCCAACATGGAAACGATTGCTCATATTAGCACCCAATACAATGGAACAATCAAAGAATTCGTAACAACCCCTAATGAATGTTCAAAGGACCTATTTTTATTTTCAAAATTCAATAAAAAAAAGTACAATAATAATTAAAAAGACATATGAATTAAGCTTAGATAATCTAAACCAGCCACTTATTTCACATATGAAATATATTTTTGGTCATTGGGAAACATTTTTTGTGGGAAAAGAAAATGAGAGAAGAACATAATGACCTCCTATTGTAGTAAACTAATAACCAATACATAATGGCCTCCTATTGTAATAAACTAACAACCAATACCCTTTCCAAGATGATTGGGTGGAAGGAGATTAGAAAATATGTAATGGAAATGGGGTTTTAGAAGGGACTCCTCCTAGGAATGTGTGGGTTAGAAAACTTTGTAATTGAGACTAGAAAATATGTAATGGAAAGGGGGTTTTTAAAGGGACTCTTTCCAGGAATGTGTGGGTTAGAAAACTTTGTAAATTTTTATGAATTTTAATGAAGGATGGAAGGTTGTATCTTTTGAAGAAACTTTCTTGGTTGAATATGACATTGTATTTTTTCATTTTTGTGATTTATATAATTTATTCATCCATATATTTCTTGTGAAATTCTTTTAATTAAATGTTACGTTCTTCAGTTGATAAAAAAATTAGATAGGAGAATGCATGTTTTTTTAACTAATAATTATTTATTTGGAACATGACATATGTGTTTGTTTTAAATGATTTTAATAAAAAAAAATGAATTGTTTTATTGGATTTAGAAATTATCATTCTGTTTTATATCTGATTTTGATAATATATTCTCATATCTAGGTTATTAAGAATTAAATTTTAAATAATAAGGGTATAGATAATATAAATAATATACATAAATTTATCTTGAATTTTACGATGAATTAGTTTAGAGTTTAATTATTGAACTGTTTTTACCCTTGGCAACCAACCTATCCTACATGTGAGTTGGAATTTGACACTCCAAATGAGCAGGAATCTAATTGGGGTTTGCCATTGATCAACTCTCCCCTTCTGTGATGGTCGTATTTTTCTTCACATAATGTTAATTTCTTCAACTAATAAAAAATTAGATATGAGAATGCATTTTTTGCTTTATGAATAATTGGTTTTTTGGGAAAAAATATATGTATTCATGGTAAGTCTTTACTAGATGAATGAATTGTTTCATTGGATTCAATAATTTAATGTTCAATCTTATATATGATTTTGATAATATATTCTCCTAGTTAGGGTATTAAGAATTAACACTTAAATAATAATAATATAGATAGTGTAAGTAGTGTTAGGTTGTATGAATAAATCCATATTTGTGTGTATTTCTTAGAGGAAATCTAGGTATTAATACATGAGGGTGACATTTGGTTTCAACTTCCAAAGTCCCAGTAACACTTATTATCCACCTTTGACCCTTCACATATATTTAGGATTTTATTTTTTATTTTTTGTTGGTTTGACCTGAGGGGGATTTGAACCTTGAATTTCATGCTTTTACACAATACTTCACTATACACCCATCACCAGTTCAAATTCCCTTGTGATCTGTATATCTTTAGGATTTTATTTATACGAATATTTACAATTTTTACCTTAATTCCTAAGGATTAGGTATCTAAAATGAGATAAAAACATAATAAACTTCTGCTCTAATAGAATATAAACCAATATCCTTTTCAATATAATTGGGTGTAAGAAGGATAGTAGAGACAATATAATGACAAAGGGGTTTTAAAAGGGACTCCTAGGGATGTTTTGGTTGGAAAAATTTGTAAATGAGACTTGTAAATTTTTATCTATTTAATGAAGGCTATAAGGTTGATTATTTTGTAGAAACTTTTTTTGGTTGAATATGACATCGTATTCTTGCATTTTCATGATTAATATAATCCATTAATTTGTGCCTTTCATGTGAAATTATTTTCATGTAATGTTAAGTTCTTCAATTGGTTAAAAAATAGATATGAGAATGCATTTTTTTTATGAATAATTATTTATTTGGGAAATGATATATGCATTTGTTTTAAATTATTTACTAAATAAACAAATTATTTCATTGGACTAGAAATTAACAATCAATCTTATATCTGAATTTGATAACATATGCTTCGAGCTAGGATATTAATTAAATTTTAAATAATAATAATATAGCCAAATGTAATTAATATAGTGTTGGGTGCAACCCAACTTGGACTAGATTTTGGAAAAGACTCCACATTTTGTGGATTAAAGTGCATACTAAAGCACACAATGGAGTGCATTTTAAATGAATTTAATATACTGCACAGTGTCGAAGCCCTTCCTTTTTGTAAAAATGTGCGATTTGTAAGGGATCAAGGGTTTTGGGACCATAGTTATTTTTTTTAGGGATTCCATGGTATTTTTGACAATGTAATCCTATGATGTAATTATATATATAGGATTCAAATGCTATGTTTAGAGATAGACACACATAGAGAGCTATGGGTGAATCATTGAGATCTATATTTTGTAGTGAAGGGAAGGCTCTGCAGTTGAGTGCGCAGAGGCCTAGAGGAGAGTCTATAGCTTAGTGGGTAGACAACCTACAACTTAGTGCGTAGGTCAAGGATTGGTTGTATTCAAAGATTCATTATAATAATAAACAATTTTGTGGACAATATTCTGGTGTTCTTGTGTGACTGACGTGTACATTTTCTTATTATTTGTTATAGAATAACAATATTAAAGTTGAATTTTACTTCAGCGCAGTAATGATCTATGGTTTTGTATGTCATGTTTTTGTGATTAATTGAATGTGGTGAAGTGATTTATAAGTTGTAAGTATTATATAACATAATAATACCACATTTCCCAGTCTGTCAAGGCTGCAAAAACTTGGTTCTGTATCCACCCATAGGCAGCTCGGGTGATACTGCAAGTTGTTTGCATGTCATTGCAGAAAGGGCCAGTGATCGGGTATTTTGTTGTTGCGCAACATAAATCAAACTTGGGTCAGCCCAAACCAAGCTAACGAATGGTTTCATTTTCGGAACGAGGATGTATTTGAGGGATATGTGGATGTGGGAACCATTGAAGAAGGAGATTCAAGATTGTATAGATCCGAAAGAGTGAGAATTTGCAGATCAAAAAAATTGAAACCCTCATGTGACATCTGAAGCGCGGTTCTAGAAGTATATCGTCACAGATCAATACAATAATTTTTTCAGTTATTTTCCTATTGAGATGTACGAGTGGATATCAATTTTGACTGAAAGGAAAAACTATTTTAAGGTTGGAGAACCTACAGTGTAGACTCCTAAAATGATACAACGACTCAAGAGAACTAATAATAGGATTTCAAGGGTTGTCGATTTCTGGATTGATAACATCTTGGGAGGATTCATTACTGAGTTTTCAGTAGGATTGAATATGTCTTACAATGAAGCAGAATGACGAATCTTAAAAGGAATGCGAGGTAAGTACTTAAAGTCTCATGAAACTTTGGAGTAAGATGCTTCTCTGAAAAAGGGGAGTGTTATAAATGTAATCAGATTGCTAGTTTACTTATGTTTGGAAGAAGAGAAAGTAAATCTGAGCAAGAGATCAACACAACCCGAAGCGGAAAGAGATATAGAGTAGATACCAGGAAAAGACCCGAAGACCTTTATAGAGACTGATTATATTCCTCTTTTGAGCGGATCCAAAAGTGAAAGATAAGAAATCCACCCTGATAACCCCCAAGTAACTTTACAATATTCTTCCTCCTATATTGAGATTTTGCAGAAGCCATAATCTAGTAGTATTCGGGGTGTTTGTGGTTTTCCCGTTCCCCCTACCCTTCCTACCCCCTATCCCCCTCCCCATCCCCCTCTCCCCCCCAAGAAGAGGTATGGCTGACGATATTAAGATACATGTTTTCAAAGGAACTGGATTGGAGGATCCCAAGCAGTTTTGGTTTTTATGTTGAGTAGTATGGATAGCCAAGCATATCAATGATGATAATATAAATAAAGTGCAACTCGTTTTGATTATGTGAGATCTAGAATTAACATGGTATCTGATTTATTCCAATAACCATAATAGCACATTTGTAGATATTTAAGCAACATTGATATGAGAGTTTAAGAAGCTAAAGTTCTAGTCGCAGTGCATCACTGAGTTGAAATAAATCAAACAGAAACCTATTAAGTCCGTTTGGGAGTTTGATCATAGATTTAAGCTATCATTGGATCATGTAAGATTCAACATAGCTGCGCAGAAACATCAAGAATGGTTTATAGTTGCGCTGCTACCACATATCAAATTTCCATTGATGCAACAAAATTAGGACTCAAGCCGAAGCTCTAGATATTACGATGAAACTGGAAGCTTCAGCTATAGGAGATACTAATTCAGGAATGAGATAGATTTAGAACTAGCTGGAAAATCTAACCCTATAGATACAATGCATCAAGAAAAGAAAATAAGTTAGAGAATAAGTGTGGTGTACGAAGTGCATATTGTAGGGCCATTCTAAATAATATTCCCCTATATTCAGGGATTACATGGCTGGTGGGACACCTAATCCCTTGAATTCAGGATCTATCCTATGTTGCGAAATATGTAAGGCTAGAGGCCAACATCATTCAGAAGATTGTTACTTGTTACAGAAATATGTATAGACTCTGAGGACTCTATATTGCAATTTTTTTTAATCAGTAGAACATGATGAGAATAATTGTTGGGATTAAGACCTAATGATGGAGTGCAATGCTAACACTTATAGAATGCAGGCACATGAGCATGGACGTGAGGAAATTGGACAATGGTTGGTCGAGGAGGTTACTAAGGAAGAGGTTGAGGTGGTGGAGTTGGTCGAGGACATGGAAAGATCATTTTCTACAACTACAACCAACCATATCATTTTTCAAGAGACTTCTAGAATCCCACAATGACATGTAAGTACTGTAAATATTTTGAACATGTAATTAAAGAATATATTTTATTTATGGTGAAGATGCAAGAAAATAGGAATCAAAATCCTACACATAATATTCAAATGACGACTGTTGAAAGGATGACTGATGAACCTCGAGTTAGTATTGTCACCATAAGTGGAGCTGCAAATGATAATGATAAGGTGGATCAAAATAAGGACTCTGAAGGTGCATGGTTTAGAAAGACTGTTGAGAAAGCTCCTGTTTTTATATTCAGAAAGAAAAAGAATTATTTATGAAAGAAAATCAAATTTTTATGGATGTTGGAGCTTCAACCTCTAATGAAAATCCAAAGCTTGATCAAAGAAGTAACTGCAACCAAACATCAACTTCGATGTAGAATTGAGCTCCGACACAGGATCAAGTTGCGATGCAAGACTAGGATTCAACAACCCAAGTAGGTATTTTAAAGTATTTTCTATAGACTTGTATGAAATTGTTAAGATATCAAAACTCTGTAGAAAGGCTTTAGAATTTGATAGATTCTTGTGCATCCCAAGAAACACTACAAAGTGAGATGTGAACAGTCAATAATTTTCATCGACATAAGAGAAGTGGAAGAGTATGCGATGGATCAAGTTATTCTGGATCTAGGATTTGATGCTAATGTCTTGAAAAAATAGATGTTGTAATTGATGGGTAAATCGAAGTTACAATGGTAACCTATTTAGCTAACGATGACAAATCAACAAAATATATTCCCTATGGGAAGTCTATCAGGTGTCACAGTGGATATTGAAGGAGTTCACACTAATGCTAAATTTGAAGTAATAGAAACTATCGATGACAATAACTCTTATCCTACATTGGTTGGACCTGACTAGGCATTTGAAAATATGGCCATAATTAATCTAAAGAAGAGACAAATGATATTTGAAGGAAACAATATGAGAGTAATTATTCCCATGGATCCATTAGAAGGAGAAATATAAACAGAACTAGTCAAATAATAATACTGCGTATCTAACATGGACAACATCTATCAAATGATAGTGAAGGAACATGATTGGGTTAACCCTACTGCAAAAGTTACGTTGAGTTGGAAGCATGATAGTTCTTTTACCTGAGACTTAGAATAAGAGTTGGAGAACTGGCAGCATAAGCTACATGAAGTATCTACAAGGCACTACTTAAGAATTACCAAATCAGTTCGTTGTATGATATCTAAGGTGAGTAACCCGCCTTCTTATGATGGATTAGGTGACGTGAATACTTTTCTTAATGATTATGAAGAACAAGTTCCAGATCATCAAAGGTTGTTAGCCTTGGATATACCCCTGAAAGCTACCCCTTCTAGATGTTGGAAAATACACAAAACGGATATAGGAGGTTGGAAGGAATGTCAAAGACTGATGTGGATAAGGTTTGGACATACAGAAATAGAAATGGAAATAAAATATGATGGTCAAAATAATCCTAGGAAGCATATCCATCAATTCACTTCAGCATGGAAGGAAATTCCACAACAAGAATGGGTACATGGATTCGTTCATACATTAGAGACAATCCCTAAGAAGTGGTACCTAGAATCAAAGCTTCAACATGGTACCGAGAATCGGGTAGAAATGGTTGATGGCTTCATATTAACATTCAACTTTGAGGACACTTTCCCATACATATATTTGGCCCTTCAGACAGTCAAGAAGAATATATTTGAGAATGTCACCTCACTGGCATGGAAACAACCTAATTGGGTTGTGCAGATAGAAAATGAAATGGAGTTTTATAACCTTACTATAGATGAAGAAGAAGATCCTCGCAACATTGACACAACAGAGTCAGAAGAATATCGTGAAGTGACTAGACCTGAGCCAGAGATATCAGACATAATGAAGCCACTGAAGACCAAGAAGGTAAACATAGAATCAGAGAAGGAACCTAAGTCTGCAACAATAGGAGATTACTAGGATGAGGAGACATTCAATAAAGTTAAATATATACTTCATGAATATCAAGAATTTTTTCTCACCAAGTTTTCAGAGATAAAGGGTATAATAGGAGATCTAGGAGTCATGAGGATTCCCCTTAAGCCTGATGCAAATCCAGTAAAAAAAAAGCCTTACTGATGCAGGGGCATTAGACACTAGCCAACAATGTAGGAGGTTTTTTCCACATGTTGTGGCTAGGAGGGTTCAAAATCAATTGAATTTTAACAGCTAGGTGTCAATACCTCAGCTGATTGTATTATTTAGATCAATTAGAGTCATAGAATTCGAATAGCTCAGTTAGTCTAGTTGTCATATTTCAATTAATTGAATTATTGTAATTAGGCTGTTGATTTTCTAAAACGGTCCTCACAGGGGAACCGAAGAGCCACATTGTAATATGTATAAATTGTATTCTCCGGATGTAGAAAAGGAGAGCAGAGGAGAGGAGGGAGAAGAGAGATTCTGCAATAAAATCCGTGTTCACAATTGCTTCCAATTAAATAGTTTCTGTGCGCATTTACAATAGAGTCGTTTCGAATCCTTAATTGTCAAGATATTGTTTAATTGCGAAGTGATGAATCCTGTGCATGTATAATTGAACTCCTGTATGAATTCCACATATCTATGTCTGTTGTTTCCCTTAATTAGTCGAGCAAACCCTGTGAATTTAACCCCCGCCGCAGGCGAGGTCTGTGTGGAGAACCCATGGTCGTGAACCCTATTCATATATAAAATTCCCGCTTACTAGAGACAAACAGAGTCGTTGATTTTGGAACCTGACCCTGGGATTAGACCCGAGTTAAATGACTAAGAAGGCTAGCATGACCCCGCATTAACCCTGGTCAATCACTCTAGCAAAACCACGAGCGGATTGGAGGAGGCAGATTGCCCATATCGCACCGCTTTTGGTGTACAGGCGGTATTCCCTAGTCGAGGAGCGATTCCATAGAGGAGTGGACGCGTGGCGAGGTGGACCCCCAGAAAACCACTGTTTAACTTGCGCCATCGCACGTTAACATTCGTACTAGGATGCTGAGTGATATTGACGAGAGTCGTTGATTTGGGAGAGGGCCATTGGATGGTGACCGCACGTTGAACTTGCCCAGAGTTTAACCAAGGTGCGTAGAGGATATTCAGGTACGGTACGAGTGTTTGATTGGGTGATTGGACGTAGAGGTGGGCCCGGAGCCAAGGGTTATTGTAATTCATTTGTTTAAAAATGTGGAGTATTAAAATAAAGCATGAAGGTCTAAACATTGGATATAAGATTTGCGTCAGATTTATAATAAGCTGAAATATATATGATAAAAAGATCGTTCTTTATGTTATTTATCAAATTCCTCGAATTTGATAAATAAATCAAAGAAGTCAATTAAGACCACGTGGAGGAAAAGGACGAGGTACACGGAGGAGGAAACGCTGACAAAGCCACATCACAGTTGACCAGCTCTCCTTGGGGGTAGACTTTCAGTTTTGTTGCGTCATTTGTGGTATCAGAGCCATTGTTTTAAGGTTGTTTTTGGAGAAGAGCTGACATGGAAATCTGAGTTGGTAGAGGTGCTGGCAGAAGGAGGCCTGTTGCCAACGCTGAGGTGTTGGGGATGTTGCAGAGGGTCGAAGCCAAAATGGATGCCATGGAGCGAAGACATCCCACAGATCCGGAAGACATCAGTGAACCTGAACCAGAAGAAGCTGAAGAAAATGTCAAAATTCCTCCTAACATGAGGCTCCTTAGAACTGTTCTGGGGTCTGCAGTTAAGCCCATAATTGAAGTGTCGAGTTATGTAGGGGGATTGAATCCAGAGGAATTGGTGGATTGGATAAATGAAATGAACAAGTGCTTCGATTATGAAGAAATAAGCGAAGATAAAAGGGTCAAGTTTGTAGTGACAAAGCTGAAAGGACATGCTGCACTTTAGTGGGATGGAGTGTAGGCAGAAAGGAGGAGAGTTGGCAAGAAACCTATCAAGAGTTGGACCAGAATGATGGCTAAATTAAAAGGCAAATTCTTGCCTAGTGATTACCAGCTGACATTGTATAAGCAAATGCAGAACCTGAGACAGAGGTTGCTAACAGTAAAAGAATACACAGAGGAATTCTACAGAGTGAGCATAAGGGCTGGGCAATTCCAAGACACACCTGAGAAGACTGACAGATATGTGAATGGTATCAAGCTGGAGATCCAAGATGATATTGGTCTCCTGTCTCCCAAGACAGTGGAAGAGGCCTATCAGATGGCCTTGAAGGCAGAGGATAAACTCTAGAGGAAACAGTTTGCCAATAAAAGAGGTACTTTCCGTGGGAAGGGAAGTCAGGGTGGTAGAGGAAAGCCTACTACACCCAGGGATGGAGCTAACAGTAGCACACCTTAGAATGCATATACAGAGGATGATGCAAGGGGCAGAAGGGGTTCTTACAGAGGAAAAGGAAGAGGAGGTAGAGACAGAGGCAGGGGTAGAGATTTGAGGTGTTATAGATGTCAACAAGTGGGACACAAGCACTATGAATTTCCAGAGAATGTGGGTGCTGGTCCAAGGAATGTTGTTGTTGCCCATGCTGGAGAAGAGGTAGAAACTGAAGAAGAAATTCTTCCAGAGAGGGGAGAGTCCTTGGTGGTAAATAAGGTCTCGTTGAAACAAGCCAAAGAGGTCACTGAGCCTGCACAAAGGAAGACTTTGTTTAGGAGCAGATGCAAAGTCCAAGGGAAATGCTGCCAGCTAGTCATTGATAGTGGCAACACAGACAATATGGTTTCCACTGAGGTAATAGAAAAGTTGAAGTTGAAGACAAGGGAGCCTCCAACTCCCTACAAGGTGTCCTGGCTGCACAAAGGGCACCAGCTGGTTGTAAAAGAGCAGTGTGAGATAGAGCTGCAAATGGGAAAATAAAAATATAAGGTCCTGTGTGATGTAATTCCCATGGATGTGTGTCATATACTTCTGGGTATACCTTGGCAGTTTGACAAAGCAGCGACGCATGATGGCAAGAAGAACACTTACAAGTTCTTCAAATATGGGGTACACCATACATTGATACCCATGGAAGAAGGAGAGCCATCCAACAGAGTGATTGATCCAAAGACCTTGTTGCTAAGCGGGAAGGAATATCTGCAGCAGATAGAAGAAGAAGAGGTAAGCTTTGCTTTAGTTTGCAAACCTAAGGTAGTTCTTACTTCTACAAAGATTTCTGATTTTCCAGTAGAAATCCAAGAGATGTTAGATGATTACTGTGACATTGTTGTGGATGATTTACTTGATGAACTGCCACCTGTGAGAAAGATCAGCCATCAGATAGATTTTATCCCTGGTTCAAATCTGCCAAATAAGGCAGCCTACAGAATGACTCCCAAGGAAAATGAGGAAATCAGGAGACAAGTAAAGGAATTGGTGGACAAGGGGCTGATCAGAGAAAGCCTGAGTCCATGTGCTGTACCAGTAGTATTGAGCCCAAAGAAAGATGGAGGCTGGAGGATGTGTACTGATTCCAGAGAAGTTAATAAGATCACAATCAGGTACAGATTCCCTTTTCCCAGAGTTGAGGACTTAATGGATTGTTTGAGTGGTGCTAAATATTTCTCAAAGATAGATTTGAAAAGTGGATACCATCAGATTAGAATAAGAGAGGGTGATGAGTGGAAAACTACCTTTAAAACGAATGAAGGACTGTATGAATGGATGGTAATGCCTTTTGGGTTGTCAAATGCACCTAGCAACTTTATGAGACTTATGAATGAAGTATTGAAATAATTCATTGGCAAATTTGTGATAGTGTATCTGGATGATATATTAGTTTTCATCAGAACTAAAGAAGAACATTTAAGGCATCTTAATCATGTCTTGAAGAAGCTGCACCAAGAGAAACTGCTGATAAATTTGAAGAAATGCTCATTCATGAAGGAAGAGTTGGTGTATTTTGGCTTTGTTGTTTCTGCAGAAGGATTGAAGATGGACCCAGAAAAGGTTAAGGTGATTATGGAGTGGCCTTCACCCAAGAATGTCTTTGAGGTAAGAAGTTTCCATGGACTTGCTATTTTTTACAGAAAGTTTATAAGAAACTTCAGTAAGATCAATGCACCCATAATTGAGATAATAAAGAAGAGAAAACAACCATTTAAGTGGACTGCTGAAGTCGAAAGAAACTTCAAACTTTTGAAGCAAAAGATAACGGAGAAGCCTGTTTTGATTCTACCTGATTTTACAAAACCATTTCAAGTAAAATATGATGCCATTGGAGCTGTGTTGAGTCAAGATGATAGGCCTGTGGCATATTTTAGTGAGAAGTTGAATGACACCAGAAGAAAGAATTCCTCTTATGAGAAGGAATTCTATGCAATTGTTCAGGCACTGAAGAAGTGGAGACATTATTTGATGTCCAGGGAATTTGTATTGTATTCCGACAATCATGCTTTGCAGTATATTGTACAACAGCCCAAGTTGAAACATAAGCATGCTAAATGGGCTGAGTATCTCCAAGGTTTTAATTTTGTTTTGAAACATATAAGTGGCCAAGCCAATAAAGTAGTTGATGCTTTGTGTAGGAGGCACATGCTTGTTCAAGAAACAAATTTTGAAGTTGTAGGATTTGATTTTCTGAAAGAATTGTATAAAACAGATCCAGATTTTAAAGAAGCATTTGAGGCATGTAGTAACCCTGTTTTAACATATAGAAGCTAGTGGCTAGATTATTTCCTGCAGGAGGACTTGTTATTCAGAAGAAGCCAACTGTGTGTACCAAAATGTTCCATGAGAGAAAATTTGATCAAAGAGAAGCATAGTGGTGGACTTGCTGGACACTTTGGTACTGATAAGACTTATGAGCAGCTGAGTCACTTCTATTACTGGCCTAAGATGAGAGCAGAAGTGGAAAATTTTGTGAAGAATTGCAAAATTTGTCAGTATGCTAAAGGAAGGAGCTAGAATGCAGGATTGTACACTCCCTTGCCTATTCCAGACAGGCCTTGGGACATGGTGAGTATGGATTTTGTTCTAGGATTACCCAAGACTCAGAGAGGGAATGATGCTGTATTTGTTGTAGTGGACAGATTCTCCAAAATGGCACATTTTATTCCATGCTATAAAACTAGTGATGTCACCCATGTTGCTAACTTGTTCTTCAAAGAAGTTTTTAGATTGCATGGGTTGCCCAAGAGTATTGTTTCAGACAGAGATACCAGATTTGTGGGTCATTTTTGGAGGACATTGTGGAAGAAACTTGGTACCAAACTAATTTTCAGCTCAACTTATCATCCTCAGACTAATGGAAAAACTGAGGTAGTGAATAGGAGTCTGGGAAATTTGTTGAGGAATCTTGTAGGAGAACATCCCAAGCAGTGGGACCATATTTTTCCCTAGGCAGAATATCCATACAATGACTCACCAAATAGAAGCACAGGGCAGAGTCCATTCCATATTTTTTATGGAATGCACCCCAGAGGAATATCAAAGTTGAGAAATCTAGGAAAGGCAGAGCTAAGGAGTGCAGATGGTGAGGAGTTTGCTTCAGCGATCCAGGCCATACATGAACAAGTGAAACAGCAACTACAAGGCAGCAGCATCAAATACAAAAGAAGAGCAGAATTGAGCAGAAAGAAAGTTCATTTTGAAGTAGGAGATCTGGTTTTGGCACACTTGAGAAAGGAGAGATTCCCAAAGAAGCAGTACAACAAATTGAAGTTCAAAAAGATTGGGCCATGCAAGATACTTAGAAAGTTTTCTACAAATGCTTATGAGATTGAAATACCTCCTGATGTTGGAATATCTCCCATTTTAAATCTTGTAGATTTGTACAAGTATGAAGATGATGGTGCAGAAGAAAGATCAACAGACAAGGGACAGATTGAGTGGAAGGAGCAGCTACCTCCAGCGCAACCATTGCAACTAGAGAAGATATTGGATAAAAGACCATTCAGAAGGACCAGAGGACAAGAGTAATTTCAGTACTTAATCAAATGGAAGGACAAGCCAGAGGAAGATGCCACTTGGATGACTGAAGGGATGTTGCAGAAGATAGACAGATCAGTGGAAGAGCTCATGGATAGGAGCCCATGAAGAAGATTGCCCTCGGGAGTTTGATGCAGGGGCATTAGACACTAGCCAGCAATGTAGGAGGTTTTGTCCACATGTTGTGGCTAGGAGGGTTCAAAATCACTTGAATTGTAACAGCTAGGTGTCAATACCTCAGCTGATTGTATTATTTAGATCAGTTAGAGTCATAGAAGTCGAATAGCTAAGTTAGTCTAGCTGTCATATTTTAGTTAATTGAATTATTGTAATTAGGCTATTGATTTTCTAAAACGGTCCTCACAGGGGAACCGAAGAGCCACATTGTAATATGTATAAATTGTATTCTCTGGATGTAGAAAAGGAGAGCAGAGGAGAGGTGGGAGAAGAGAGATTCTGCAATAAAATCTGTGTTCACAATTGTTTCCAATTAAATAGTTTTTGTGCGCATTAACAATAGAGTCGTTTTGAATCCTTAATTGTCAAGAGATTGTTTAATTGTGAAGTGATGAATCCTGTGCATGTATAATTGAACTCCTGTATGAATTCCACATATCTCTATTTGTTGTTTCCCTTAATTAGTCAATCTGTGTGGAGAACCCATGGTCGTGAACCCTGTTCATATATAAAATTCTCGCTTACTAGAGACAAACAGAGTCTTTGATTTTGGAACCTGACCCTGGGATTAGACCCGAGTTAAATGACTAAAAAGGCCAGCGCGACCCCACATTAACCCTGGTCAATCACTCTAGCAAAACCACGAGCGGATTGGAGGAGGTGGATTGCCCATATCGCAACGCTTTTGGTGTATAGGCGGTATTCCCCGGTCGAGGAGCGATTACATAGAGGAGTGGACGCGTGGCGAGGTGGACCCCCAGAAAACCACTATTTAACCTGCGCCATCGCACGTTAACATTCGTACCAGGACACCGAGCGATATTGACAAGAGTCTTTGATTCGAGAGAGGGCCATCAGACGGTGACCGCACATTGAACCTGCCCGGAGTTTAACCAAGGTGCGCGGAGGATAGTCAGGTATGGTACGAGTGTTTGATTGGGTGATTGGACGTAGAGGTGGGCCCGGAGCCAAGGGTTATTGTAAGTCATTTGTTTAAAAACGTGGAGTATTAAAATAAAGCGCGAAGGTCTAAACATTGGATATAAGATTTGCGTCAGATTTATAATAAGCCGAAATATATATGATAAAAAGATCGTTCTTTATGTTATTTATCAAATTCCTCGAATTTGATAAATAAATCAAATAATTAAATTAAGACCAGGTGGAGGAAAAGGACGAGGTACACGGAGGAGGAAACGCTGACAGAGCCACGTCACAGTTGACCAGCTCTCCTTGGGGGCAGACTTTCAGTTTTGTTGCGTCACATACAGACTGAACCTGAAGTATAAAGAGAAAGTGAAAGTAGAGCTTGATAAGATGATAACATCAAGAATTATTGAAACTGTAGAAGAATCATAATAAGTGATTCCTTTGGTCGTGCAAGAAAATAATACTTAAGAAGAAATTAGGATTTGTGTTGATCTGAGAAAGCGAATGATGCATGTTTACATGATCCCTTCCATACGCCTTTCATATATGAAGTGTTGTACAATGTATGAGGACATGAATCTTACTCATTTGTAGATGGATTATTAGGTTATCATCATAATAGGATTACACTTGAAGATCAACATAAGATCACATTTTCTATAGAATGGGGCTCATATCAATACATAATAATTTCTTTTGGATTGAAAAACCCCCCTGCTATATTTTCTAGTGTGGTGGTCAAAACTTTTATGGAATACATACACAAGTTTTTGGAGGTATATTTTGATGATTGGATGGTATTTGGATTGTTGAGAAAATATGTTAGAAGTTTAAGACTTATTCTCGATACATGTAAACAATATCAGATTTATTTAAACCTAAATAAGTGCATATTTTGCGTACCTTTCGGCATATTATTGGGACATATTATTTGTAAGCAAGGACTAATGGTGGACCCTGCTAATATTTTTATCATTGTGAACTTTCCTCCACCTAAGACATTAAGATAGCTTCACTCTATTTTGGGACATACCGGGTATTACAGGAAGTTCATCAAGGGGTATGTGCAGATCACTGTGCCTATGGAGAAATTGTTGAAGAAGGATGTAACTTTTCAGTGGAACAAAGAATGTCAGAAGAGCCTCGACATATTGGAATACAAAATGGTAGTTACAGCTATACTAGTGTTCCCTTATTGGAATAAGGAATTCCATGTCCATGTAGATGCTTCTTGTATAGATTTGGTAGTGGTACCGACACAACCTAGTGCAAGAGAGATTGATTGTCCTATAGTTTTTGCAAGTGGAAAGTTATCTAAAGTAGAATATAATTACACCATTACAGAAAGGGAAGGATTGGCCATGGTGTATTCTTTACAAAATTTTAAACACTATTTTCAAGGTCACACTTTAAAATGTTCACAGATCATTCTACACTAAAGTATTTGGTTGATATGCGCGTTTTAGGAGGAAAGATTTGCATATGGGTTTTTTTTGTTCCATGAATATGACTTTGAGATCATTTTTAAACCAGGGAGAATAAATGCAGGACCTGACCATCTGTCAAGACTGGAAACAGGGGAAGAACCAACTATCATAGAGGATAATATCCCCGATGCATAGTTATTTTCAATCGGAGTGGAAGATGACCATTTTAAAGATATCATTCAGTTTTTGACCACAGGAATGGCTCCTTCAGAATATACTACGCATAAAAAGAAAGAATTGGTGGTTAAGGTAGATGATTTTTCATAAATAGCAGGACAGTTGTATAAGATGGGACCAGATGAGATATTACATAGGTATGTTCCTCAACATGAAAGATAGATGAGTCTAGTAGAAGCTCATGGGGGTACAACTGGTGGACACTATCGAGGAAAAGCTACTGCGTAGAATATTTTGAGAAAAATATTTTGGTGGCCTACACTACATAAAGATGCAAAGTAGTACTGCCAAGCATGTGATGTGTTTCAAATTTTAGGGAAGCTTTCCAGAAGAGATGAGATGCCATTGGTACCACAAGTTACATTGCAGGATTTTTCTAAGTGGGCCATTGAATTTTTTGGACACATCAACCCATTTGGAAAGAGGATTGGTGCAAGGTACATAATTACAACAACTAATTACTTGACAATATGGGTTGAAGAAAAAATAGTAAGATACTATAGTGCATAAATTGATGTGAAGTTTATTTTTGAGTACATATTGTCTAGATTTGGATGTCCAAAGATTTTGATGAGTGACCAGGGTTCACACTTCCTAAATAATACTATTGAAGCATTGAATGATGAGTTCCAAGTCTATCATCATAAGAGAACCCAGTATTACCCTCACACCAATGGAGCAATAGAAGCATTTAATAATATTTTGGAGAATGCACGTACTAAGGTATGCAATGTGAATAGAGATGACTAGGACATTATAATTCCAGTAGTGTTATGGGCTTATAGGACCACATGTAATAATTTGATAGGCCATACATCCTTTAGGTTAGTTTATGGGAAAGAAGTTGTGATGCCCACAGAATACATTGTTCCTAGATTTAGGATTGCAAATTTTACAGATATGGCAGACGCTAAGATAATGGAGGAAATAATGTCGCAATTTCTTGCTTTGGAGGAAGATAGATTTATAGAATAATTCCATCAGAAAGTACAAAAAGAAAGGGAAAATTCTTGGTGTGATAGACATATTAAGCAAAAGAAGTTCCAGGTAGGAGACCTTGTTCTCCTTTATGACTGTAAGTTCGTAAAGTTTCCAGGAAAATTAAAGATGCATTGGTTGGGCCCATACATTATCAAGCATATTATTGTTGGAGGCACAATTCAATTAGAAAATTTAAATGGAGACTTGTTTCAAGGAAGAGTAAATGTCGACAGGTTGAAGTTGTACAGGGCCAACCTTACCCCTACAGCTTCACTATGAAGAAAGATGAAATTATTAGTGCCACCTGTAGTTGAAAGTGGGCACTAGACCATAAAATATGCTTCAGAAAGAACTCTAACGTAGGAAGCCTCGACGTAAGACGGGTTGTTCACTATACTCTAGATTATGTCGAAGTTCACTAGAAAAATATGTCTATTAAAAGAGAAAGTTTATGTTGAAACACATGGAAAAATACATTTATGAGGAAAAATGGATTGGATATAGTGATATATATGCTATTAATGAACATAATCTGAGGTAATGATGGGGTTAGATATTCAAATTTTTTATAAAAGTCGCGTCCCACTAAGATTTGGCACTTTTCTATCCTGAGAATTCGATTATTTCCACGACGATGAAGTTACATAATATTGCATTGTTATATGAATCTTAAGGATTTTATATGCATATTCACTAACAAGGGCTTATAAGGAATTATGGAAACAGCTGCAACAACATTTGATACACCCCCATCATCATCTAAGATTCCCTTAGTAGCATCATTACCTGCAACAACATCATCATGCACACAATGGAGATCCCCATGGAAGAAAATGAATAAGGAGTAGAGAATGAAGAAGAAACAAGAGAAGAAACCTGCTAAAACTCAACAAGAACCTAACTTGTGTGAGATAGTGAGGAAGAAGTAGAGTTAGAGAAAATGGAAATGGATGGCGCAACGTTTCGATCGCTTCTCCCACCTTATATCCCACCAAGGAAACTGGATGAAAAACCAGTGACAGAGTCGAAGGATTAAAAGTATGGCACCTTCACACCTCTACTATCGAAATTAGTGTGATTGATTGGAGAATACCTTAGGAATATTTTGTAGCTTAAGTTCTTGGACAATGATTTCAATTATAGAAATAAGTATCCATAACTCCAACTAGGCAAGTACTTGAAACAAGTGCACTACCATGAGAGTGGTGTGATGAGGTTAAAACCACAAATATGGAAATTTGGGTTAGTGCAATCAGGTTTATTGAACAATTGAATGTGTCTCACTTCATAAGAAGCCTAGGAAGCATAGCCCGTGTAAGAAAATTTCTCGTACTGTTGGAAGACAGATGCATGTGGATGGGGAAGAGCATCCATATCGATCCAATGCTGATATGGAGAATCACAAGACTTCCTTATCAAGGGTTGAACCCCATAGAGGAGTTTGTTGGGAAAGACCAGGAAAAATCCATAGCAGAAAGCATGAAGAGAAAGTTTGGACTGAAAAAAGGGAAGAAATGTTATAACATTAGCTCAATCAATGACCAGGCAGTTTGCTTTGCAGAACACATATTGGCTGGAAATATCATGAGGAAGTGTCGAGATAATTAAGTCCTTGCACCGGTGGTTTATTGGCTACGTAGTGCGCTAATGGGGTTGAGTACCATCAGGCCGCATACTTATGCAAAGAGTTTTTGGACGAATTTTGCGAGGCTCAGGAGAAAGGCACTCCATTTCATTATGCATGGTTACTTCTAATTATTGTGATTCTTTCATGGAAAGAGTTGGAATATTTGCAGTTCCTTCCGGTGGTATTGGATGTATGTGAAGCCACATGGTATGCCTCGTTGTGGTATACCACTAAAATTATGCACTCAGAGGATAACATGATGTTTTTTAATTTATTTATCATATGGAATTACACATGTTGGTAAGCCAACACCCTCGCCTATCACCAAGCCTATACAAGTAGTATAAATGATCCAAGTGGATATTGGTGGTCACCCGCCTATTCAACTTGGGGCCCCACCATTGTCTCTTTCAATTTTTCAGTTTCGGCACAACTTACTATTTTTAGCATTTTTTCAGGTCCTAAACTTCTGGAGCCATTTTGAGGCCCTAAATGATGTTTTTTGGGAAAACGGGGAACAACATGGGTCCATGGACCGATGTTGCTTATTCAAAATTTGTAGTCCTCAAATAGATATTTCTAACGAGGTATGTTACGTGTCAAACGGAGATTGTATGCCAAAGTTACGTCCCCGGGAAGTTGAAACACCAATTTACCCAAACGGGGCCCATAGTTTTGGCACTTCATCTCCTAGGGTTAGGGTTTTGGCTGTTTAGGATTTCCCATTATTTCTAAATAATAAATAGGCCCTTGAGCCTCATTGTAATTGAGTTTAGAGGCCTGTAGCCGCCACATCTCTTCTTAGAGATAGCTACCAGTGCCCTAGCTAGTTTTATTTCCATTCTATCTGTAAGCATATTTATGTTATTTGATATTAATGAAGTGACACATTATTTCCGCTGCATCTCTTTGTTAATGGTTATTTATGTATTATGTTGCATTCCTGCATAAATCCAGATCAGTGGTATCAAAGCGGTCTGATTTTTCTCAATCCTTCTTTGCATGTCCCCAACGAGGTCGGGGTATAAGGAGTTAGGGCTCGATCAGGTGGAACCTTTGCAAGATCAACCTTGAAAACCCTGACGAATGCCCATGGGGGACGAAAATAAAGATGAGGGAACAGGAGATCCTATCAAAATATTGCTCGAGGAGGCCGTCGAAAAACAAAGGAACGCGATGATGGATAACTTTTCCCAGATCCTTCAATGGCTACCCAATGGCGGCGCATCTACATCCAGCAACCACTCTGGAGGTACTACTCCTTTTAAGGTACAAGTAAATTTTGACATTCCCATATTTGAGGGTCAAATAGATGCAGATGCCATAGATAGATGATTGAATCTATTAGAAGGATATTTCTCGGTTCATGACTTTTCTGATAGGGAGAAGATTATTTTTTCACTCCTTAAAGATGCCCCCCATGTCAAGGACTGGTGGGAAACCCACTGTGAGAAAAAGGACGAGACATAACCCTCTCCGTTCTCAGCCATACCCACTTGGAATTCTTTTTGATATGCGATCAAGGAACAATACTATCCCATGGGGAGATATGAGGACAAGTACATACAATGGACCATGCTGCGACAACAAAGGGATCAAGATGTGCATGAGTTGATGAATCTGTTCCATACCCTGCGCACCAAGTTGGGTATCAAAGATTCAGAGAAACATCTGGTGCTAAAGTATCGTAGTTGTCTACATAGATACATTCACGAGGAAATTGAGTTCCTCGACATCTCCTCGCTTGGTACATCATACCGGTATGCTGCCAAGATTGAGCAGAAATTCAAACAGAAGAAGCGAGACTTTGGATTTCTGAATCAAAAGCAAGGGAAAGGTTCTCCCAAACCGCAGAACAAAGGATAGAGCCAAGGCATGGCGACGCAAGACAACTTGTCGAAGCCACAAGAAAAGAACAACACTGCAAAGCCAAAGAAGGACACGGGAAAGCAGCGTGAGTTCCATAAGAGCTCCACTCACAACACAAGTGAGTGTCAGGCCAAGCAGCCGCTGGTGGCTGAGATGAGGGCTTCTGAGTCAGATGCATGCACTGAATCTGAATCAGAACCTAAGAAGGGGAATGAAAAAGGGAAATAAATTATTGGTGTGGAGCCCAATGCCACTGTTGCCACTACGAAGATCTAGAAGGAGGAACCGAAAGATCCAGAGGAGGAGGAACGTCTCTTCCACTGCCAGATGTGGGTAAAGGGCTCCCCGGTACAATTCATTGTCGACAATGGGAGCTAAATGAGCCTCATTTCAGCAGATGCTGTGAAGCAGTTGGGCTTGCCGACCACAACTCACCCACATCCATACATCATCGGGTGGCTTCACCAAGGACGATATCTTCGCATCAGCCAGCAGTGCCGCCTTCCCTATAGAATCAAGCCCTTCACGGATGAGGTATTTTGTGACGTTGCTCCTATTGATGTTTCTGATGTATTATTAGGAAAACCATACTTGTGGAAGTGTCATGTTATGTATGAGTCTTGGCCTCGCGCTGTTATTGTTACTTTGGGAAATAAGTTGTACAAGATACCAGAGGTACCACCTCCTGCCACTATCTCTTTGGTTACTGCAAAACAATGCAGTAAGCTCATTTCCCAAACCAGGAAATTCATTTTCCTAATGATTCGCCCCTAGGGAAAGAAGAAGATTGTGGCCACGACCTCCAGACAGGGCTCCTCTACACGATAATAACAAATGGATAAGGTTGTGGAGGAGTACGGGGACATCTTCACCTCACCCATAGGGGTTCCTCTGCACTGTCAGGTCAAGCACCCGATTGATCTGACCCCAGGTGCCCCGCTACCCAATGGATCGATCTATCAGTGCTCTGTTCTAGAGAATGATGAAATCAAGAGTCAGATTCAGGAGCTGCTGCAGAAAGGTCACATCCGACCAAGTTCATTGCCCTGTGGGAGCCCGATCGTGTTGGTACAGAAGAAGGATGGGACATGGAGACTCTGTATTGACTATCGGGTGCTGAACAAGATCACTGTCTGGAATAGGTACCCGATCCCATGGATTGATGACCTTCTCGACCAAATCAAAGGTGCAAAATATTTCAGCAAGATCGACTTGAAGTCTGGGTATCACTAGGTACCAATTGAACCCTCTGATGTGTGGAAGATTGCCTTCAAAGCCAAGGAAGGCCTTTTCGAATGGCTGGTCATGCCTTTCGAGTTGACGAATGCTCCCGTAACCTTCATGAGGTTGATGGATGACATCTTGCGACCATTCACCAACCCATTTGTAGTGGTGTACTTGGATGACATTCTGATCTTCAGCCAGACTTGGGAATATCACCTTCACCACATCCAACAAGTCCTCCAAACACTGCGGCAACACAAGTTGTGTGCCAATTTGGAGAAGTGCACTTTTGGCATGACCCAGGTTCAATATCTGGGATACATTATTGATGAAAGGGGGGTGCATGTGGATCTAACCAAGATCCAAGTCATTCGGGATTGGCCAGCCCTAACCACTATAACAGAGCTTCGCAGCTTTCTGGGTCTTGCTAATTTTTACTGTAGGTTCATGTTGGGTTTCTCTCATATCACTTGGCCCTTGAGTCAATTCACCAAGGGAGGAGCGAGAACAAAATTATTTTGGTTGGAACCTCAACAAAAGGCATTCATAGAATTGAAAAATTGCCTCTGTTTTGCCCCGGTGCTCACATTACCATACTTGCAACAACCATTCAAGATCAAGACAGATGCCTCTAACTATGCTATTGGGGCAGTTCTTACTCAATAGGGACATCCAGTGGCATATCACAGTGAGACATTATCTGACACAGTTCGCAAGTATCCCACTTATGACAAAGAAATATATTCCATTGTGCAAGCTTGTCTACAATGGAAGCATTACATTTTGAGGGAGGAAAAAATTATCCAGATATCCACCGGCCCCTGCAGTTTATACAGACACAAGGGAAGTTGCAGAATGATCACCATCAGAAGTGGTCCACATATCTACAATAGTTTCATTTGAACATCAAGTACAAGAAGGGTAGCACCAATAATTTTGCAGACTGCCTCAGCCTACCACCGATCATGGTGCTCACCACCGTTCTCAACTCTTGTGGGCATGAGACTTCTGATTGGCCGCTTCTCTATGAGAGCGACCCAGAATTCGGCCACACTTACAAGGCACCCTTGGGGGGTACGCAAGTTCCAAATTTTCATCTCCAAGATGCACTTTTATGTCACCTGGGACACCCTTGTGTTCCTTCAAGCGAGTGTGCCAAGATGATATAGGAAGCACACTAAAGTCGAGTTGCTTTCCATTTTGGGGTCGAGAAAACAGTAACAGTACTGTAAAATTATTTCTATTGGCCGAACCTTCGAAAGGATGTCGCGAAGCACATCAGATCCTATACTGCTTGTGCCATTGCCAAACCGACCATCAAGAAGCAAGGCCTATATACTCCGCTACATACCCCTAGTCGACCTTGGGAATACATCTCCATGGATTACATGTCAGGCCTGCCTTCTACTAAGCATGGAAATGACTGTGTTTTCATGGTCATCGACAGATTCTTGAAGATGGCCATTATGGCAGCCTGCAAGAAGAATATCACAGCAGAAGCCACTGCTAAACTCTTCTTTGAATGAGTGTGGGTGCACTTTAGGATCCCACAGTCTATCATATCAGATTGGGATAGCAGGTTCCTCAGCACATTTTGGTCCAGCCTCTGGTCAATGCTGGACACCAAGCTCACCAAGTCCACAGCTTTCCATCCCCAAACAGATGGCTAGATAGAGGTCATCAACAGAATGATTATACACATTTTGCGCATGTACAATTCAAAGAATCCACGCATATGGGATGAGAGCCTCATCTATGTACAACATAGTTATAACCGGGCTCTCCACAGTTCAATCGGCCATAGCCCCTTTCATGTCGGATTGGGATTCCAGCCACTATGTCCCATTGACATAGCCATGCCATTTGCGGTTACTCAGGCCGATTCAGCTCATGTATAGTTTGAAGTTGACAAAGAAAATAGCTTCATCGAGTGCATTCAACACATCCGCCAACAAGTTCATGACATATTGGACAGAGCCAATGCTAAGTACAAGCAACGCCATGATCAACACCGGGTGCCACACAACTTCCAGGTGGGTGACAAAGTATGGCTACATTTGCAGAAGGAGCACCTCACTAGACCCCACTGCAAGCTTTGCCCGCTATGATACGTGTCATACACCATCACCAAGGCTGTAGGGAACAATGCCTTCGAGCTCAATATTCCACATTCCTTGGTCTGCACCTAGTATTCCATGTGGACTGCCTTCGTCCTTACTTCCCACGTCTACTGGACGCCTCTGACATTGCAGAACAACTCACACCAGCAGAGTTAAACCTAGATTGCATGGAACAGGCCACCACAGATTGTATCATGGACATGCAAATCAAGAACACTCGCCAACAGAAGATCCAACTGTATTGAGTTGTCAAATCTGGCCAAATCTTGCACCAAGGAAAGTGGTTCACTAGGGACCAAGTTCAACAGAAATTTCCTCATCTCATGGAGGAACTTAACGCAATGGGGACCATTGCTTCCTAAGGGGAGAGGAATGATCCAGGTGGATATTGGTGGTCACCCGCCTATTCCACTTGGGGCCCCACCATTGTCTCTTTCTATTTTTCAGTTTCGGCACAACTTACTATTTTTAGCAATTTTTCAGGTCCTGAATTTCTGGAGCTGTTTTGAGGCCTTAAACGACGTTTTTTTGGAAAATGGGGAGCAACATGGGTCCATGGACCATGTTTCTCACTCAAAATTTTTAGTCCTCAGATAGATCTTTCTAACGAGGTATGGTATGCGTCAAACGGACATTGTATGCCAAAGTTACGCCCCCGAGAAGTTGAAACACCAATTTACCTAAACGGGGCCCATAGTTTTGGCACTTCATCTCCTAGGGTTAGGGTTTTGGATGTTTAGGATTTCCCATTGTTTCTAAATAATAAATAGGCCCTCGAGCCTCATTGTAACTGAGTTCAAAGGCTTGTAGCCGTCACATCTCTTCTCAGAGATAGCTACCAGTGCCCTAGCTAGTTTTATTTCCATTCTATCTGTAAGCATATTTCTGTTATTTGATATTAATGAAGTGACACATTATTTCCATTGCATCTATTTGTTTATGGTTATTTCTATATTCTGTTGCGTTCCTGCATAAATCCGGATCAATAACTCTATCATGAAGTTAAAGGTTGACTTCCACAGAATTTACATACAGGATCGCAAGGACACAACAAAGAAATGACATCCCCTACCATATTTAGTAACAGAAAATGTTCTCCTAGCATAGATAAATTAGTGCCCATAGAAATGGATCATTGCCTTGGAGACAGAGATAAAGGATTCTTCGACAGAGAAGGACACGACGCAACACATAGAAGCGAGTGGGAAGGATAAGGACAATGATGATGAAGAGGTAGAACAAGAAGAGAAACATGACAAGGATCACCGGGACCCTCTTGGAGGTGATGAGAAAAACAAAGAGTTTGAAAAAATAGAGACAAATCCATCTACCACAGAGAAAAGGAAGGCGGGCGTTAAAGCTGCCAAAAGAACCAAAAATAATTAAAAGGAAGATAAGACAAAGGACATAATGTTGTTGGTCATCACTGATGGGTACTTTGATCAGATTGGGGATAGAATCTCAGAGGCAACGAGGAAATCATGGAACAAGTTAGAGGATCGCTATGACACACTTCTAACATGTGTCGAGGAGTGTATTGCAAAACTAAAAATATTGGCACAGAAAACCAGACAGCGAGTACAGGAAAAGGAAAGGCTTCGAGAAGAAAGACTAGTAGAGCCCACACTTGGGGGAGCATATAGTGGAGATACTTATCAGATCCCTGTAGTTCGACTCCACCGAGGTACAACATCAGGAAAAAGGATGAAAGTATGTGAACATGAGCATCAAAACACTGCCACTTTCAAGATTGCACGAACTGTATTAGGAGATCATAGATGAGATGAAGCAGTGTGAAAAACTCACTGCAAAGTTGAACATTTAGGTAGAGAGAGAGCGAGCTTCCCTAAAGAAGAAGTTCAACCAGATGATTTAGGAGAAGGATCAAGTGGTACAACAGTTGTAGAAGCTAAAGGAGGTAGTTGAAGCCATGTGCCGCAAGGTTATGAACATTCATGTCCAAGAAGAAGAATTAGTGGAGGAAAAGGATGCATAGCTCATCCTTGCAGTAAAAGGATATAACGGTAAGATCATGGATGTACAATTTGAATATGAGATCAAGATCAGTGAACTGCAAATGAAGCTATAGCCAACCACACCATAGGAAGTGCGATAACATAGGGAGGTCAACTTAAAGGTTGTAGTGGTCGTCATCTTCGCAACAATGACAGATTGTGGGAAGTTGTTGGATGAAATATTACATATTTGGACTTTGTTGCAGGAAGATCCAAATGTGAAGAAGCTACAAGAGGACATTCAACAAAAGCAACAATATTTAGATGAGATTCAGGCAACTATGAAGACTATTCCAATCTCATAGAAGCTCACAAAGGTTAATGAGGGAAATGCCCTCCAGAAGAAGATAGAGAAGATGAGGAAGGAAGAGCAGATTCTGACAGAGAGAACTCATACATGGAAGGATCAGGCACTAAAATTGTGTCAAGCGGTGGATGAGAAGCTTTAAGAGATTCGACAGAAAGAGGAGGCAGTAATGCAGAAGGCTACAAAAGTGGTGACAGAAGTACGATTGGAAGAAGTGTGCACTGAAGAAAAGCATATCACAGACATTCTGCAACAGGTCAACAACACCTACAAGAGCATTGCAGAAAATTTCAGAGGAAAATCATCTGAGTGACTTGGGATGCATCACATGTGAGTGTTGGGGGCCTATTGGGCGCAACCCAACTTGGCCTACATTTTGGCAAAGACTCCTCATTTTGTGGAGTGGAGTGCATAGTGGAGCACACAATGAAGTGCAATTTAAAGGAATTTAATGTACTGTGCAATGTGTAAGCCCCTCCTTTTTGTAAGAATGCATGATTTTGTAAGGAATCAAGGGTTTTGGGACCATAGTTTCTTGTTTTAGGGAGACCATGGTATTTCGACCATGGTATTTTTTACGATGTAATCTTATGATATAATAGTATATATAGGGTTGAAATTCTATGTTTAGAGATAGACACACATAGAGAGCTATGGGTGAATCATTGTGATCTGTATTTTGTAACGAAGGGAAGACTCTACAGATGAGTGTGCAAAGGCTTAGAGGAGAGTCTGTAGCTTAGTGCGTAGACAACCTGAAGCTTAGTGCACAGGTTGAGAACTAGTTGTATTCAAATATTAATTATAATAAGAAATAGTTTTGTGAATGATATTCTGGTGTTATTATGTGATTTATGTGTACATTTGCTTATTATCTGTTATAGAATAACAATATTACAGTTGCATTTTAGTTCAACGTAGTAATGGTCTATGGTTTTGTATGGCATGTTTCTGTGATTAATTTAATGTGGCGAAGTGATTTATAAGTTGTAAGTATTATATAGCATAATAGTACCACATCTGCCAGTCCCTCGAGGCTCCAAAAACCTAGTTCTACATCCACCCATAGTCACTTCGGGTGAGACTGTGATCTGTTTGCAGCTCGTTGTCGAAAGGGCTAGTGATAAGGGGTTTGTTGGTGCACAACGTAAATCGAACCTGGGTCAGCCCAAACCAAGCCAACATATAGATAAATTTGTCTTGAATTCTTTTAGGATGAATGAGTTTGGATTTTACATATTGATTTTCTTTTCATTACCCTAGGTGGCCAATCAATCCTACTTACCAGTTGGAATTTTCCACTCCAAAGGAGCTCAAATCTAATTGTGGTTTTCCATCAGTAAAATCTCCAATTTTTTGATAGTTATATTTTTTTTCATTTATTTTAATTGTTTCAACTAATTAAAAATTAGATATGATAATGCATGCTTTGTTTTACAAAAAGTACTTTTTTGGAAAACAATACATGTATTGTGTTAAATTCTTTATTGAACAAACATATTATTTCATTGCATTCACTAATTTATTGTTCAATCATATATATGATTTGATAATATATTTTCCTATCTAGGTTATTAAGAATGAAATTTTAAATAAGGGGTGGTAGGAAGGGGAGGGGCACTTTAAGACCTCGAGGAAGGGGATTGGGAAGCATAAAAATTAATAAAGCCAAAACTTATGCCCACCTAAAATTCATCCAACTAGCTAAAGAAAATCAAGTAGTTGTGCTCACAATGTTTTGAGACTCCTTGCTCATTATTCAACATTTAATACAAGGAACTTTTCCAAGAGACAAAATGCTATAAAATCTACCGAACATAATTAGGAAGAGAGAGGATGGATTGGAATTCATAGAGTACTATCACATGCTGATGGAAATCAATAAAATAGCTGATAATTATGCCAATTAAGAATGGGTGTGTTAAATGTTAATGGTCATAATATACCATCAAATATCCCACAAATTCATTGACAATAAGAAGAATAGTTAACCCCCTAAGGTTGGGGGGGGATTCAAGATTAATCCAAAGGAGGAAAGGGGGGGATTCAAAGGCAACATGGTTTCCCCATGTTAAGTGAAACATGCAAAGGTTTCCAATACCTTTCACATTCAATACATTATAATGATGAAAGAAACTTTTTCCTGGTCTCATTGGACTAGGAAGGATATAACACTATGGAGTTTTGTAAGTCTTCTAAGAAGTTCCTTCCTTTCATTCTCTAGTGTGTTTGTTTGAATCAGTTCAAATGTTTGGAAAGGGTGACTAGTGACCTATGTGGGGAGTTAGGTTTTCGTAGTGGTTTAATGAATTTGGCTCCAATATCAATTAATGTGAATGGAAATATAAGAATTTTGGTTTTTCCTCAATCATTATGTTTCTCTCTATGTTGGGCTCAATCTCACTCCAACCATATTTACTCATATGATTACAACCATAATTAGCCCAGGAATATTGTTGAGAAGCCTTGGTGGGTAGTTTTAGTTTAGATATAGGTCAATTTAATAGTGAAAGTAGACCCCGCCATTTAAAGGAAGGAGATGTGGCTTGGTTGGGATGCCTCCCTGATTGAGACTATATCCTTTCAAGCAATTCAAAAAAGGTTTAAAATATGGTTGGAGGAAATACTGTTTCTTAATCTTTCTTTATTGTTGGAGGTGGTTACAACCAACAAATTCAGTGGACAAAGTCAAAATCACTTGCAATTGTTTTTAGTGAAAGCTGCTGAGAATTACAAAAAGGTTGTTTGGGGATATTAGGCAGGGGAGGATCAATTCAAATTCCTATGGGTTGATGGATTTGGGAGCTCAACATTTGTCTTGGGCACAATTAGGAGGTGTTAGGGTACTTCTTCCCTTAAATTATTTTAGGTGGCGGTAAAGTGTAACATTAAGTTTGTCGATATTGGCTGTCCACATGAAGTTCAGTTGACTTAGCTGCTATAGAGGCTTGAATCTCTTCAGCTAGACATCATCACAATCAATTTGAAACATATTAACAATAGGTAGTCAATCGGTCAAAGTGAAAAAGGTGGAGGCCAAAACAGAGAGGTAGGATGGAAAGTTGGATTTGCTCAGAAGGTAGATAAGATTACTAAAGGTATAACTCTCTGATTTGGAAAATAATTTAAATTACTATATTAGCACAAGTGCATCATTAGCTCCAAAGTGTCTAAAATTGAATGAACCTACTAAGCCAGAGAAAGTCTAGTTGAAAAAAAGATTTTGTTGTTTATCAAATGGAATGTAAATTTTAGTTTGTAGAGCATCAATTTTATAAGATGTATGCCTACAACACCTCGTACTTTATTAGTTTGTATTAAGCTCCTATGGAAAAATTTGACGATATGTACATGAAAGGAATCAATAGTATCTATGAAAATAATTATGTAAACCTGATGGAGCCACTGCATTCCATGTGCATATTTGAAAATTAATATAAATTCTCATTCCTATTAAAAAAAATAATGAACTTTTAAATAACAATTGTATAAAATCATAATGTAAATAATGTTAAGTTAAATGAATATTGCATTTTGTGTGTATTTCATAAAGGTGAGATGGGTATTAATACAAGAGTATGACCTTCGGTTTCATCTTTGAAAGTCCCAATAACACTTCCTATCCACCTTTGGCCCTTTTTATATATTTATTAGGCTTTTATTTATAAGCGTATTTTCAAAATTTACATCAATTCCTAAGATTTAGGTATCTAAAATGAGAGCAAGTTAGAATCAGCTTCTATCGTAATATAATAGCAACCAATATGATTTTCAGGATAATTGGGTGGAAGAAGAAGATTAGAAATGATGTAATGGGAAAAGGGTTTTAAAAGGGACTCCTTACAGGGATGCGCGCGTTGGAAAAAATTGTAATTGAGACTTGTAACTTTTTATTAGTTGTAATGAAGGAGGGAAGGCTGTATATTTTGGATAAACTTTCTTAGTTGAATATGACACTGTCTTCTTGCATTTCCGTGATTTATATAATTCAATCAGTCATGCCTTTCATGTGAATTATTTTCAAATATTGTTAAGTTCTTCAATTTCATACGAGAATGCATGTATTTTATTCATTTATTTTATAAATATTTATTTATTTGGAAGCATGTATTTTATTCATTTATTTTATAAATATTTATTTATTTGGAAAAAATATATGCATTTGATTTAAATTATTTACCGAATAAACATATTATTTTATTGTATTTAGATATTATCATTCAATATTATATTTGATTTTGATAATATTTTCTATCTACTAGCATATTCAATGGGAAAGTTGGAGGGTTAGCTATCATGTGGAATCCCAAGGACGTGTATCAAATTCATTTTTTGGTTCCCCTAATAAAATTTACTACTTGTTACAAACCTATCAGCTTATTAGAACAAGGCTTCATCTCCAATGTTTACAACCCACATGTCCCCGTTGAAAAACAAGGATCCATAAGCATGTTAAGCAATCTTCATTGTCTAATGGTGGAGCTTGAATGGATAATTTGAGGGGACTTCAACTTGATCAAATCAATGGATGAAAAATGTGGTGGTATAAGATGCCTGGATCATGACTCAAGGTGCTTCAAATAGGTAATATGAAATTTGAAATTAATAGACTTGGAAATAAATTAATAATCAATGGAATTTTTACTTGGAATAATAGACAAGGAGGAACCCATCAAATAGATTATCACCTCGATTATTTCCTACTATCTGAATCAATTTTGGACAAATATTTCTTCATAGATTCTTCCATTCTCCCATGTAGAAGATCAAATGACCGACTGATTTTCCCGAACATTGATATCAAATTTTGTCTAAAGAAGATGTCATTTTTCTTTGAAAGTTTCTCGCTCCAAGATCCTATATTTCTTGGAAGAGATAAGGAGTTGTGGACCTTAGAACCATTGATTATAGGCTCAACAATGAGATCATTTAAAATTTTTTAAAGTGATTAAAATCTCACATTAAAATATATAATAAAACATAGTTTATAAATATTGTCCAGGACAAGAAGCAATTGGAAGATACAATGGCCAACCTATAACAAGAAATAATATTAGATGGTAATAAAAAGGATCATGCATTAGAAGAAGCAACCCTTTTTAACCAATTATAGGAGAAAATAAATTAGTAGGAAATTCTTCGATGCCAAAAATAAATAATCAGATGGCTAAAGATAGGATAAGAAACATAATTTTTTTTTCATAAATCCATGATAAACCATCATATTAGGAACATAATACTCTCTGTAAAGAGCTCATAGGGAACACAACTACTTTAACATAAATATATAAAAGGATAATTAGTGAGACACTTCAAATCACTCTTATCTGATCCTGAAATAGATAGGGATGAGGCAATCATATATATTATCCAAAATATCTCTACCCTATTGGAGCTCGACCAAAACGAGGCGTTAAAGTGGACCATAACTATGGAAGATTTGGAACAAGAAGTATTTAGAATGCCAAAAAATAAGGCTCTAAGACTAGATGGATTCATGATGTATTTTTATCAAGCATGTTGGCATTTTCTCAACAAGGACATATGGGAGGTTGTAGATGAATCAATACAATATCATCATGTGTTACAAACTCTAAATGATACCATTTTGGACCTGGATCCAAAGAAGGATAGGGTATAGGATCCTAATGTCTTTCAACTTATCACTCTTTGCAACATCATCTTCAAAATTATATCCAAATTCATCACTAATCGACTCAAACCAATGATGCCTCATCTCATCTCCAAAGAGAAATCGAGCTATGTGGAGGGAATACAAATATTTAATGGTATAATGGTGGTGCATGAGGTAATTCACTCTATCCAAAAATAAATAAAAATCCAGGTGATCTTATGAAATTAGATCTCTCAAACATTTTTGAAAAAATAAGCTAGTCATATATCCATCACATTCTTATAGCTTTTGCGTTCTCTCCTACAAGGGTTACCTAGATTCTTTCTCTCATTCACTTGGTATTTTTTCCATTCTCATTAATGGTTCACCCTCTATCACCTTCAACCCTTCATGTGGTCTCAAAAAACGCAATTCCCTATCTCATTTTTTCTTCATTATGGTAGCTTAAGGGATAGGAAGGACTGTGAAAGTATTTGTTGCTGAAAATAAAATCAAGGGTATGAACTTAAATAGGGATAATGAGTAGGCCTCTCATCAATAGTTTGTTTATGACACCATTCTCATGGGATTTACCACAATTAAAGAAGCAACAACCATCCAAAAGGTGCTACTAGAATTCATGGATGGTTCCAAAAATCTAAAATTTATTTTTTAAATACACCCCTGACAATTCAATGTCATCATATAGGACTCTTGGGTTTCAAGTGGTTTTCACTACCATCAAAACACTTTGGGGCACCCATCACCTCCAATTACCTCAATATGAAATTTTAGGTAGAGCTCATTCATAAAATATCAAATGAACTTGACAATTGGTTTTTTTAGTCCCTTAATATAGCAGGTATGCTAGAGCTTCTCAAATCCATCCTTAAATCACTCCCAATTTACCTCTTCTCTACACTATCTGCTCCTAAAAATATTCTCAACCGAATACATTCTATACAAAGATACATCCTCTTGGGAGGAGCCTTTAAGAATATAAATTGTGCATTGATATTTGTGGGACAAACTTTGTTTTCCTAAATATAAAGGAGTAATGGGCCTTCATGACCTCGAAATATTGAATGGAGTTTTAGGGGTGAAACTCTGGTGGAGGTGATTGAAAAGTAGAGTGGGGGTTCTAGCAGTGAATTTTTTACAAAAAAATATAACAATCATATTCCCACGGAGGAGCAAATCAGAGATACTAATTTTCAAGAAGTTTCTTCTATATGGAACTTATCCTATAAGGGAAAAAATTGAGTGTAAGAGCATTTCTTATGGGAATTTCAGACTCAAAAAACAATGCAATTCTGGGAAGAATCCTGGCATCAATATATCTTTCCAAACTGAATTATAGAATATTGACACCTTTAAGAAATATTCTCATTTCACCCTAGTGTTCATGGGAAAGATCATCTCTATAAATAAATAATCATATTTGGAAATGATAGGAAAATTGGGGCACAATACCAATGTATTTAAACTATAAGCAAGAAGATGATGTTTTTATGTAATGCCATATAAATTCTTCAGAGGAACTAGATCAAATAATATGGGTATATAATCCATGGGGATCATTTTTGGTGCAAGAGGCCTATGGTATCAAAGAAAACTATCACCAAACTCTAAAATTGCAACTCTGGTAATGGATATGGCATCGAAATTTATGGCCAAAAGTGGCTTACTTTCTCGGGCTCTCTGCTCACAAAAAAAATTAACTTGGGAAAAATTCTCTACATGTGCTATGAAGGATGTTCTTTGTGCTTCCTATGGTAGGTCAATTAAGAAACTAGTGAGAACATATTCAACTCGTTCTCCATCATGGAATATCTATGGCATCGAGTTGTTGATATTTTTAGGCATGCCAATAGGGATATGTGTAGCACCATAAACATTATCAAACCTTGGAGCCTCTCTCCCTTATCTAATCCCATTCTCTACAAATTCTCGTCTCTCCATCTAGGTTTATTTCTCTGAAACATTTGGAAACAAAAAAATATACACAATTTTCATAACTCTCTAGAACCTAATCTTGATTCATGCTCCATCCTCATCAAATAGCACTCAAAAACTCTCTTCATCTCCAATTGGATAAATTTGAACTGGAAGTTCAATGAATCAAAAGCTCTAGAAATTAATGCTTTAAATCTCAATCCATGTAATGGTACATCTTCCACCCTACTCCCAATCCCTTATCAATTTTTTTCATCCATTATGCGAGTCATTTGCTAGGCTTCGTAAAATTGAATTTTGACGATGCCTCCAAAGGAAAATATGGGAAGGAAAGCTGAGTATTTTTTTTCTCATAATTAGGTGATACTCTACATCTATATGTAGGATATATGGTACTCAACACAAAAATTGTAGAAATTTTTTTTGTGTTGGATTTTGGGTTAAGGAAGGCCCTCATAAGGAATTTCTCCAAACTTTACATGGAGGGAGTATCCTCACTAATTATATATATTATCTCAAAGATACGTAATGGTTCTTCATCTCATTAAATTTATTTAAAAAAATGTATAGAAATTATATCTCCCACATTTTATTCCTCCTTCATCATCTCTATTCGGTGCTTCCCTCACACATCAAAAGACAAGGAAAAAAGATAGTAGACCAACTAGCTAACGAGTTCATTAAATAACCTTCCCTCTTCTCTACTCCATGCAGGACTCTTTACCGTATTCCAAGATAAAGGAGGAATATATCTCTATTTTCACTTAGGACCTATCCATCCCTAATCAAGGTGTCACCTCATCCCCTCAACGATTCATGTGGACAAGAGGCTAGGATAACCAGTGTATGTTACCACCCCCATGACATGTTAACCTCTAGCCATGCATTGAAGGCCCTTGTCAAAACAAGTGTTTACATCCGCAAGAGGGTATAAATAATAATGGTTTGGGTTATGATTTGGGGTACCTTTGTGATTTGGGTATATCCCTATATCAAGGAGTCCAACCTCCTCATCGTATGTTTCTTCCTCCTCTTGAAACTCCCCAATCTTGTAATGAATCTCTGCCACATGCAGTATTCCAACGTCTCACTTCTTGTTTATCCTTGATTATATTTTCACTTGTTTGCATTGGAACTACCATATTTAGAAGGAAAATCTCTTGGATCGATTGCTGCAACTAAGCTCATGTAGGTGAAATCTCTACTCCTCTGGAGCTATTTCCTTCTTAGAACCTTTTCTCTATATATTTTTTCTCCCTTTGTGCTCTTCCTTCCCTAGTGTCCATGTCAAGGTAGGGAGCACAATGCAAACGCAGAGGAGAAGAAGGTCGAGGCTCCATAGGTGGATCTTATCATTATCATCAGGTAGAGTCTTCAGCATGCCACTACAAGGAGCACAATCTAGTCATAATTTAGGAAAAAATCATCATGATGAGGAAAAGTTCACCATGAACGCTAGCTTATTTTGGATTCAAGGATCATGGAGGTAGTAGTTGTATGGATTCGCAACACCGATAAATTAGGGGAAGAAAAAATAATTATCTCCACATAGTCTATATTTATTGGAATATTAAACTTGTCCTACCGAAAATTCTTGTCGATTAAAAATAGGCCCAAGATAATCTCTTGAATAGACTTGAGGAACTAAAGATGTTTCTGATAGATGTGGAGGGATGCTTAAAATGCTTCGAGATGGGTTCACCATTGAGGTTGTTATAACCTTACCGAAGCAAGGGAGTGGACCAACCCTTCAAAAGGGATACTTACCCATCTTCCTGATGTATAATTTCTCCTTCAAGGATACCCTTATGTTATCAAATCTACTCTGTATGTTAGTCTTCTAAAACACTAGCTCCCTACCATGAATTATCTAGTTTTTCCTAGACTATCATAAAATGGTTGCATTTTGTGGCCTTGATTGTTGGTTTCCCTTATGTTGGGGAAACATTCAAAAATTTTCTTTATGTATATTAGTTTTATACACTCATATTCAATTTTTGGACAATGGTTATGAAATTATGCACTATTATATCTAGTTTCCGTTGTGGCATAACAAAGAGAAATAACATATGTAAACGTATGTAAATTTCTATGCCATCAATAGAATCACCAAATTTTATTTAAAATTTTTTTTATCATTATTATTAGTATTAATTATAAAAACATTTAATAGAATATATACATTAAAAAAACATGTAACACGATTCTTAATCATGCAGATTCATCCCCACTTTACCATGGACATTGTTAACCTATAAATAGGACTTGTTACAATACCATGGCTTATCAACACCATATGCCAAAATAACTATAACTAATTTCACTATATATATCTATGTGTGTGTGTGTGTGCGGATATCATTTACATATTCCAACCTTCCTTGCAGGTTTGAGATTGAGCACAAAGGCTCAATCCAAAAAGTTTCAGTCCCTTTCCACATAAAATTTTTCCAAAAAAACCCTAATATCCAAACACATTTACATTCCATTTTTCACTACATTTGGTTTGATTTAGTCGTAATTCTTCTTATCATTGGTGAAAAACTTTTTTCTTTCTTCCTACCTGAATCCAACGAGTGTTTTCTGTATTTTCTGCTAATTACAATAGGTAATTCTTTGACAAGTGAGCGTTATTATTTTTAAATTCTTCCTCATCTGCCTAGTTTTTCCAAGAAGATGCATTTCTTGCATTATTCATTATGGATTCAGGACATGATCCATTTTCCACGAGGCCTTGTTGACTTTCCACTTTCGTTGAGTCTAAAGGATCCTCATAAGCATGCGTTTTTTCCTGGCTGACTTTTGTTTCCTCTTATGCATTTTCTTTAATAATATCTATTTCCTATTTATCTTTTGGTTTTTTCTTAACCCGAGACTCTCTTTTTTGTGTACCATATAGTGATTTCCCTAAGGTCCTTCCCACCATTTGGGCCTACGTATTTTATTTATTTATCTATTTATTTATTTATATGTCTTTGCTATTCTACAATTTCTTGGGGCAGTTTTTTATTGCATGCAAGAATGAAACAATTTCATAATTTAGCTTTTGAACCCAGGAATATTCTAGATCTATTAGATTAATCTAGTAGGAAAGCCCTTTTTAATTCCATATCAAAAAAATTTCATGCATAAGTAGTCTTATAAAATATTTTTGTTTTTGAGTTGCTGCAATAAAAATTCATAATGCATTCCCAATAGAGGATAACGATGTGAGATTCCAAATATGCAGGGAAATATTCATAAGCCTTACCCAAAATGGAGTCGTAGATATTGATCTCCTAACTAGATCAAAGGGATGCATGAAGAGACTGAAACTACCCAAGAAATATGGCCCAAATTCACAAATGGCCTTATTGTTCTCAATATTAAAAAAAAACAAAAAACAAAAAAAACCCTTGGGATAAGATAAATATTCACATCATCTGTCAAGAGAGGTTTCCATGTCTCAGAGATCCATTTGTGAAAACCAGTAAGCTGTGGCCAAAATCCATTAAACTTGAAGACCAATCTTTGCTTCGAAAAATATTTTTCACAACTAGAATTTTCCTCCTCCAAGGGAACATTGAGGGAAGGAACTTATTGAAATACTATAAGAACAAATCCAGATTTTAGCATGGCACTATATGAAACCAAAGAAGAGTTTTCTGGACCAACTACCATTCCTAAAAAATATACTATATTCTTTGTCGGATCACTATGATTCACCATTTTTTGTACTGCAGTAGAGATGTGCAAAGAGATCCATGCAATCTAATCATAGATTGGTCGACTAGGGAAAAGCCCTAGCCACCACAAGGTTTCTCAGATATCCATCTATCCCCTCTTGGTTATGAATTTTTTCTTTTCCATCAATTCTATCGGTTTATTAGAATGTTGTATGGAAGGGTACTTATGATGACTGTCATTCCAGTTGAAGGATAAGATGAAGAAATAAATTGTACGATCAACCCTCTATCCTAACTATTACTAAAAACATTACATGGATATTCCATCCAGGTTAAATCCCTACCATATATTATTGATTATTAATAATTAATTTAAATTATGAAAAATCTAATCCACAATAGACATGTCCATCAATATAATTTTTTTTTATAAGTTTGGTAGGACTACATCTTCATCATCATGCCCAAATACATCACCCTGATCGGGAAGAGGAATTGAACCTGTGATGAGTGCCTTTACAACTCGCCTCATCACCATTTAGTAAAGGCCCCATGGACCATCAATATAAAAATATTAAATCAAAGTGAATATATATTTGTATGATTAATATCACTATTATTTAAAATTTTATTTCTTTCAATAATAATATATACACGTTTTTGTTTTTACATAATATTTTATATTCAACCAATTTGTATTAAATTGAGAGCCATTATCATGGGACACTACAATAGATTAAGTTGAGGAAAACTTTAAGTATTAATAAATGTAGATATTTGAATGAACTTTTAATAATCATAATATAAAATATATTATAAAAATTTTATTTATGTTCATATAAGGTCTTGCAAGATCTTTTTTCTGAGGAAAGAAATCAACCTCTCTCTCAAACGAAAGGTTGGAGTGAGGTTACTGGTACTGGGCGAGCCCATAGGTATACCCACTTAAGGGTTCACAAGGATCTAAGCCAATACAACAATATTCATACGTAGAGATCCATTACAAAAATAAAGCATTACAGCTCATCATGTCACTAACAAGGATTTGAACCTAGGAATAAGATAATAGACATTTCACAAAACCACTAGAGATAACCCCAATGAATGAGGTATTGCAAGATATATGACATTAATAAATATAAAAATGTCTCCACTTTCATTGAGTCTGGAGGATCCTCACAAACATGCATTTTTTCCTGGCTGATTTTTGTTTCCTCTGATCATTTTCTTTAATAATACATGATTCTTGTTTATCTTTTGATTCTTTCTTATCCTGAAACTATTATTTTTTGTATACTGTATAGTGATTTCCCTAAGCTCCTTCCCATTATTTGGGCCTTAGTTTTTTTTTTTTTTTTTTTGAAAGGCTTGGGGTAGTTTTTGATTGCATGCCCCATTTCATAAAACACTATAAAATGGAATGGAACATTTTCATCATTAATATTTTGAACTCAAACATAGTCTAGAGTTGTTATATTAATCTCAATGGGAATACCTTTTTTGAATTCAATCTCCACACATATTCGTGCATAAGTAGTCTTATAAAAAAAAATTAGTTTTTTGGTTGCTGCAATAAAAATTTCCTAATTAACTCCAAATAGAGGATAATGATGAGAGATTCCAAATATGCAAGGAAAGATTCAGAAGTCATACCCAAAATGGAGCCATGGATATTTATGTCCTAACAAGATCAAAGGTGGGAGACCAAGGATGCATGAAGAAACTGAAACTACCAAAGAAACATGGCCTGGGTTCAGAAAGGGCCTTCTTGTCCTCAATATTTTAAAAAACAACAACAAAAACCAATTACGATAGGATCAATATTCACATCATTCATCAAGAGAGGTTTCCATGTCTTAGAGATCCATTTGTGCAAATCGGTTAGCTGTGGCCAAAACCCATTAAACTTATAAACCAAAATTTTCTCTGAGAAATAATTTTCACAGCGGAGAGCTTCCTCCTCCAAGGGAACATTGAGGGAAGGAACTTCTTGAAATAATTGAAGAACAAATCTAGATTTAAGCATGGTACTATATGAAACCAAAGAAGATTTTTTTGGAACAACAACCATTCCTCCAAAAGTTAATCTATTATTTGTTGGATAGCTAAGATTCAACATTGTTTGAACTATAGTAGAGAGATGCAAAGATATCCATGCAATCTAAGCATAGATATGTCAACTATGGAAAAACCCTAGCCACAACAAGGGTTTTTAGAGATCCATCCATCTCCTCTCAGTTATGCATTTTTTCAGCCATAACAATTTTATCGGTTTATTAGATGGCTAATGGAAGTGTAATTATGATTATTCTCATTCGATTTGAAGGATAAGATGAAGAAATAAATTGTATGATCAACCCTCTATCCCAACTTTTACTAGAAACATTACGTTGATATTATATAGAGATTAAATCCCTACCATCTATTTATTAATTATTAATACTTAATTTAAAATTATGAAAACTCTAATTCAAAATAGATGTGTCCATTGATATAAAAATATTAAATTAAATTGAATTTATGTTTATATGATTAATATAATATTATTTAAAATTATATTTCTTTCAATAATAATATATAATTTTTCATTTTTACATAATATTTTATATTCAACTAATTGATATTAACTTGAGAGTTATTAACATGGGACATTACAATATCTTCAATTGAGGAACAATTTGAGTATTATTAAATGTAGAGATTTGAATGAACTTTTAATAATCATAATACAAAATATACTATAATTTTTATTTTATTTATGTTCATATAAGGTCTTGCAAGATATTTTTTCTAAGGAAAGAAATCAACCTCCATCTCAACCGAAGGGTTAGAGTGAGGTTAGTGGTACAAGTAAAACCCACATGTATACTCACTTAAGATTTCACAAGGATATAAGCCAATACAACAATATTCATTACAAAAATAAGGCATTATAGCTCATCATGTCACTAGCAAGGATTTGAACATGGGGAGAAGGCACTAGTCATTTCACCAAACCACATATATAACCCCAATGGATGAAGTCTTGCAAGATTTATGACATCAAGAAGTATACACAACTACAATTACAACTTTGATATATAAAAATATCTTGAATTGAATTATATATATATATATATATATATATATATATATATATATATAGGTCACTCAAATTTTTGAATGTATTTATATTATTTATAAACAAGTGTTGCAGGGAAACTTAGTCTCTTCAACTCAAGTTAAAAATTATGTTATGGGAAAATTGGCATTAAAAAATATAACTTACATGGTCAATGTTAGCTAAATTAATAGTGGTTAATAGGAAAACGGAATCGTTCAGTGTTTTTTTGGGAGGAACTAATAAATTAAGATATGAAGTGGATATATTAACAAGAACATGGAAAATTTATTATGGTGAGAAATAATTGATGGTAAATTTGTTATTTACTTAAAATATTAAGAATAAAAATCACTACACAAATATCTAAAACTAATGCATGAATAATGCAACCATATCCATAAATTATGGCATAAAATATGTGAAACAATTATCAACGAACAAGAACATGGAAAATTTATTATGGTGAGAAATAATTGATGGTAAATTTGTTATTTACTTAAAATATTAAGAATAAAAATCACTACACAAATATCTAAAACTAATGCATGAATAATGCAACCATATCCATAAATTATGGCATAAAATATGTGAAACAATTATCCATGTGGCATTATCTTGTGCAAAGGTTGCAATAAGATCTTTAAGTTATGGTCCAATAAAATGTTTAAAAAATAATTTTTTAATAATATTAAAAAAATATTTATTTTTCAAAGATAAACATTTGTAAGTTGCATTGTTCAATGGTAAAAATAATAATGGTCAATAAGAAAATAAATTTCTAGAGTCCTTCCTTGGAAAGGACTAATAAGAAAATAAAATCTTTTATATATCTCATTTTCATATTATTTATTAAAAAAATTTATGTTATCAAGTAAATTTCATGATTATATTGTTGTTTTTTTGTGTAGCGTAAATATTGTCTTGCCTTCTAAACATGTATGTACATGGAAATGCTGAAAATTTTAAGTCGGTTGGTCACCAGGAAGACTATACCATAACCAAACATTTACTCTCTGTATAAAGACAAAAGATACCAAAGTTCCAAGGAGTTATAAATTGATCATACAAAACTTGAAAGATGGGCCTTTTCAGCCTTGGAAATAAACAAAGACAACTATAAATGAAAACACCAAGGACATAGCAAGAGAATAGGTAGAGGGGCCTAGATCAGTAATTGTGACCTGTATGGGATCCTTGTCATTATTTGAGGTACCTTTGACAGGGGGAGGGATGCCAAGGTATTTATCTATTCACTCTAACTTATGATCCAGATCCTTCATATGGTGATGTAAGTGTTCCATGTTGTGGAGGATATCTTCCTGATGCTCATAACCATCCAAAAGAAACTTGCCTAAATGGAATTTCACATGCCAATATAAATCCACTATGTGCATTTAGTTGTTGAAGGACCCACGTGTATGCCCAATTCCCAAAACCAAATCTGCTAGCTTGGCTAGAACTTTGGTATCCAAGAGGTGGTGCCTTCGAGAAGTCCCCTTTGTCTTGGTAATGTTGAGCTTGTCCTAGATGGGACCTGGGGTAATATCTTTGAATTAGGTAGCAGTTTCCTCCAATTAATGATGTGTACATATGTTACCTTGAATATCTCATTCCTAGTAATTTGTCACTCCTGTGTGGATGTGGGTGTGTTGGTGGAGCGTGCTGAGATCATAAAAGAGAGGACTAGACCAAAGAGCTAGAAGAAGGATGTTAGGGGATAATAGAGACTCACACATAAGAGAATAAGGGGGATAATATGGATTCTTGAATATGATAAGGATGTAGAAAATCCATGTAGATTCAAACTACTAACTGTAATATGCTAATAAAATAGACTTTAATCTACTCTACCAATTACTAAAAATAATTACGATCGCGAAATAAAAAAGCATACAAGAGAAAGAATTTAAATCACAAATTACACAATGATTTCCCGAGGAAATACACAGCTAAAAACCCCACTATATGTATATTGAATTATTCATAAAATATGAGAAGATTACAAAAAATTTCTCCAACCTAAGAAACCTCTGGACTATCTCTATCTATCTCACTGCTTCTTAGAAAATCATAGGCAAGTACTTAACCAAATTTATGTCTGCCTAGATCCCTATTTCCTTACATTGTTTCCTTAGGTAATTAGCCCCTATTAATTAGGTGAATTCATAATTGGATTTGTACAATATATCTAGGTCCTTCCTCTGACTGCATGCACCACCTGTACATTTTGGATGATTATACAACTGATAATACACTTCCCTTGAAATCCAATCTCAACTGGGTCTTTCTATGGTCTCACATGCATGAGTTATTTATGGTTGATTTATCATTTATCTGAATTATAAATGCATGTGGTTCAAGTTCAAGTTCCCCACTTTGACCTCTCACTAGTTCCTCCAATAGTTGGAACTAGTTAAACTGACTTTAACTCAGATAAACCGAGTTATTAAATTACAACTCAAAATAAACTCAACTAGGGCTCCTAGTTTGTAAGAGCCACCCTACATGACTCAAGTTAGAGCCTCAACTCGAATTAATTGAACTCACTAAGTCAAACTAAATTAGTCAACTCATACAAGCCCTCATGAGATGTGAATTACAATTTTATTCTAATTTAATTCAAGTGAAATTTAAATTAGAATATTTCTTGGTGCCATTTTCAACACTCCCTCTCAGCAATAAAGGGATTATCAGATACCCTGATCCTACCTCTTGGTAGTGCCTTATTCAATATGTATGCATCATTTTCCTCTGTATGAATGTACTCTAGCATTATGATCAGCCTCTACACAAAATACATGAGATGGTGGTACCATATGTCGATATGATTCGACTTATCATGAAAAACTAGATTAACTGAGAGTTTGATGCAACTCTGGTTGTAACATTAAATCACTGTAGGATCCATATGTTTACCAAACAACCCAACAAGGATCTTGATCATACAGATAGCCTCACAAGCTACTTGACTAGCAGCCATGTAATTTGCTTATGCTGAACAGAGTGAAACTGATCTTTGCTTCATGTTGTACTAGGAAACTATTGTTGACCCGATACTGAAGATGTCACCTGATGTGCTCTTCCTATCAGATGAAATCCCTTCCCAATATGAATTTGTGAAGCATTGAAGTTTCACTCCCTTTTCCACATGTACCAAAGACCAAGCTGAGTGGTGCCTCTGAGGTATCTCAACACATGTTTGGCTTCCTTCTAATAGAGCTTGGTTGTCTTAACCATTTCTTGACTAATCTGGTTAACCGTATAACACATGTCCGGTTGTGTTTTCGCCAAGTACATAAGTGAACCCACAAGCTTCTTGTAAATGGTAGCTTCTACCACTTCTTCTGAAGTAGCATCTTCCTTCCCCCAATTTCCTGCTAGAGGAGTCTCCATGGGTTTGCTTCTCTCCATGTGAAACTTCTTCAATATATCATTGGCATACTTTCCCTAAGAGATAAACAGTTCCCCATCTCTTTGCAAAATTTCCAAACCAAGGAAATAATTTAATATCCCCATGTATTTCATCCTGAATTCTCTTTCCAAATCTTCTTTGTAATATTTTATTAACTTATCATCACCTTCTATAATTAAATCATCGACATATAATACTATAATCAATAATTTACCTTTAACCACAATATGGTAAAGGTTTGCATCTGCTTCACTTTTGGTGAAGCCCAACCTGGTGAAATATCTATCGATCCTGGTGTACCAAGAACAAGGTGCTTGTTTTATTCCATACAGTGCTTTCTTGATTTTGCACACATGTGACTCTCTGTTGAAGGTCTCAAATCCTTCTAGTTGCTCTATGTACACCTCTTTCTTAATCACTTTGTTGAGGAAATTTGTCTTTACATCCATCTGATGTATTTTCCATCCCATCTATGATAAAAGTGCTAGAAGATATATGATTGAAGAGTACCTTGCCACTAGAACAAAGTTATCCTCATAATATATTCCCTACACCTAATATAACCCCTTGGCTATAAGCATAGCTTTGTGTTTCTCGACACTCCCATTTGCTGCTTGCTTCACCTTGTAGATCCATCTGGACCTACAACTGACTTGTCCTCTAGTATTGGGAAAGCTTCCCATGCATTATTCCTAATAATGGACTCATACTTTTCTACCATGGCATCAACCCATACTAGTTGTTTCACTACTTCCTCGAATGAGGATGGCTTAGTCTCTACACTCTTGCTGATAAGATCCATGTAGCTAGTGTACTGATTTGGGGACCTTCTCTACCTATGTTGTGATGTGGGTGCTCCCAAATTCTCTCTAGCATCATGCACAAAACTGTAAGCCTCTTTGGTTCTTTTCCTTACATCTCTAGATTTATTTGCATGAGTGGGTTCTTCCACTCTCTACTCCATTTCTTGTGGTTGCTCCACATCTTGAGGTTATTCTTTTGGAGCTAAAAGCTCCTCATCTCATGAAAATTAAGCTCCCTATCAAGGGAAATCCACATGGCCTTCCCTTCATCCAATTTCACATCTCTACGAACCACTGCCATCCTATGATATGGCAGGTACACCCTATAGTTGTGAGGTGTATCCATGTACCCTAAAAATATGCCCAACTCAGTTGTTGGTTCTATATTTTTCCATGCATCTTTGGAAACATGACAGTAAACTAATGAACCATATATTTTAAAGTGCACCACATCCGGATTCTTACCGGAAAAGGCTTCCTTTGGTGTACTCATCTCGAGGATCCGATGAGGACTTTTGTTTTTCACAAACACAACTATGTTGCATGCTTCTACCCACACTACAAGGAAAAGACCCTCTAACAGAGGTTTAAAAGAAGGTTTTTAGTGTTATAAAATTGGCAAAAATTGTAAAAAAAAAATTTATACAAGATCCATTTTTGGTAACGAAGATGCTAACAGAAATTTAACACAACTAAAAAAAACAGGGCGACAAGAGGTTTTTATGGATGTTTTTCTTATCGGTGCACGTGTCATGTGTGAACGCACTGGTGTGTTTTAAACGATACACACCGGTGTAATAAACATACTGAGCACTGGGAAGGAAAACAAATTTCTAAAGCCCCAAGGCGTTTACATATGCAACTTCCCGGTGCGTGTTAACGGCAAATACACACTGTGCCGATAGAAGGTGCATGCACAAATGTTATTCAAATTAAACATACCGGTGCATTGCTACCTATAACAGACTGGGTGGTTAGATAATATCGAAGCACCGGTGCATTTTTATTACCTTTCCTGCTTAGTGCATTTTGCGAAAGGTACAACCTCGAGTGGTTACAAAACACATAATCCCAGTGGCGTTATAGTTGTAAATCACCAAGGAATTTAATGCAAAAAACACTGGTGCATTGTAAATATGAATGCACTGGTATGTTGAGGCCAAATAACACCAGTGCATGCACCTTATATCCTCCCTGTGCGTATTGGTTGTGTACATGTCTTGGGCCGTTAAGGTGTAAAATGCACCAACACGTTAAAGGCAATCCATATTGGTGCATGCAACACCTATCTGCCTGGGTCGTAGTCGTCGATAAAGCACACCAGGTGTTCTAATTGGTATTGATATTGGTGTGGTGCTCATAGGTCGTAGAAATGCACCAGTGCGTAGTATCATACACACACACTGGTGTTCATTTCTATTTTTTAGAAACATCAAGTTGTGACAGTGCAATTATTGTGATTTTTTTAAAATTCATTATTCATCAAAAGTTGATACATATCTTATAACAGTATTCATATCAATTAAACTTTTATTAGTGCATTTGAATGTGATGTTTGAATGAATTCTTTATATCATCAGATTTCACATCTCTTCATTATAATATTTAATCATCCATATATTTAATCAGTGGTGTAACATTTCATAGCGAAAATGGAGAATGAAATAGAATAAATTAGAATGTATTTTATTATATATGAATAAGACAATATTTGTCATACAAAATGGGAAAGTTATTGGTAACCCTTTGTCTTTCAGTTGGGACACTATGCCCATTTTTTTTTTTTGGTAAATTAGGCTAAACTATATTGATTTGAAATAAAAAATTACATATGCTACAGGCTGAGTTGGTAAGTTGTGCTTAACCAATCCTAGCCTTTGCTGCTTTCGTAGCTGCACAGGTATGGGGTTACCTCCTTGGAGGAAATCAACCCTGTAGTAACATCAGACAAAAAATTACAAAATGTGCCATGGCACTAGTGAAAGTAAAATTTCTATGATAAGAGCTAGAATAACAGAAAACTAAAAAAATTTGAGCGAATGTGTAGTCATGGTGCATCTACATCATCCTCCGTGTCTCGTTACTCCTCCTCTATGCGGTAGGCATCTCTTGGGCTAAGGCCTCCTCCTCAGTATTAGGTTGGAGTGGAGGCCTAAAAGAAGGTGTGTAGAGGATGGGAGAAACTAAGTACTCAACATTCAGTACACGTGTCTGGGTGCCCTCTAAGTCCATGATCCATACATCAGTGTCTTCCCCCACTACCTCCTGAACTGGAAAAGGCTCAGTTTTATAGGGCTTGGGATGCTCCTGGTGCGTAATGGTGGATTTCTTGGGTCCGCTTCTTCCTCTCTGCGATGCTTGAGTAGGGGATTCATCCTCCTGGTCGTGCGCAGGGATCAGAAGAGCATCCTTGGCATGATTGCCAGAAGAGGAGCCTTCAAAGGACCCCAAACAGTTATCGAGCCCTCACTGGTAACATCCAGGGAACACACCTCTTTGGATGCCTTTGATTGTCCTTTGGCATAGTCCCAGAGCCATGGGATAGTGAAACAAAGGGGGGATGGGGGGTTGCGAGGTATAGAAGAGATTCTTAGAGAAGAGATAGGAAGTACGCAACGTGGTGTTGTTAGGCGAGGTGGTTTGGAGGTGGGGATTTCATAGCTGTGAGAGTTTAGGGATGAGAGTACATAGTCGGGAAGACCTATCAAGGCAAGGTGAGCCTAAGGGAGGCACGCAGTCAGGGAGGTGCATGACCACGAGGGTATTTCACATCTTGGTACTAGGTGGGAGGCTGCACAGTACGTGGAGTGCACAGGTGGGCTGAAACTGAAACAAAGGAAATAAGAGGGCATTGTGAGCCAGAAGGAGAAAAATTTGAATGGCGTTATGTGGAAGGGCCGACCATTTTTTAGGCCCGTGGCACAAGTGCAGATGTTGTGCATTATTATGACACGTGCGTAGATGCATGTTGCGACAGTGTTCATGTGGAAGCATGTGCTTTGAGTTATGGAAAAGCGTCATATCCATCTGGGATCTCATTCAAATGATTGAAACTAAGAGTTTCCACCCAAGGTGATTGCTCGCATTGCGTATCATCTTGATTCATTGCCTCTATCACCTCATGAGAATTAATGCAGGGAGATGGATCAACATCAATTGAAGGCTTGCGTTGCATATATTCATCATCTCGAGCGTGGGAGGGACTGTTATAATACGTGCATCCAACGTCACCCACATCTGGGGAGAGATATTCCTTTTGGATGAGAGTTTGGCATTATCTACATAAAGAGGCATCCTCAATCTGGGAGAGGTTTGAGTAATGCAGCATGTTGTGGCTTTCCACTCCCTTGTTGGCTAGGAGATCCGCAACAGTGTTCGATTTCTTCGCACATTGTGAAAATATATTTCCCTATGCTCTTGTATCAACTGTTCCAGGATTTTGAGCCTATTAGCGAGCCTCCAACTGGTGGAGACCTTTGAGGAATAAGAGCCATGGAGAATTTGAGTGGCAACCTGAGTGACGATTTGCTAGTCTCCCTCCATTTTTAGAGGAAAATAGTTGAACTTGATGGCTTTCGAGATTCCTTGGATGAGTCCCTATAACTCTACGGAGTTGTTGCTATCCCATCCCATATTTCTGTAGAATACTAGAAGGGGCATACCCAGGTAATTCCTAAAGATACCTCCAAATCCATCATTCCTAGGGTTTCCTTTGGAGGCTCCATCGAAGTTGCATTTGAAAAATCCATTTTGAGGGGGATTCCATTGTTAAGGTATGATGGTTCTTCCAGTGATCCCTGGGGTGCTATCTAAAGGGGGGTCTATACTCATATGTCAGTTCTTCCAAAGGCTACTCTTTGTGTTAGTTATCAGGAGATCTTCCTTACTCCAGGGAGTTATGGCAAGAGTTTCTGTGAGATTTCCATGTAGCCTTGCCCAAATTTGCTCACGATTAGAAGCCTTGTCCTTAAAGATCTGACTGTTCCTTTCTTTCCATATCTTCCAGTTAAGGAGGCATGGAATTATCTGCCAGAGTATGTTCAAAAGGTTTCTAGAGTAAGGTTTTTCCGTTCACTTGCTGATGGTGTTGATGATGTTACCTCTGTCTCTATTGGTGCGTCTTCATGGAGTTTCAATCCTGTCCCAGAGGGTGTTGGGTATGGGGTAGAGATACAACAAATGATAAATAGTTTCCAGGTCTTCCTACCATAGAGGGCATCTTAAGGGTCCCAAAAAACCTCTTTTCAATAGATTCTCCCATGTGAGGATGCATATTTTACTAAGCAACCATAGAAAGGTGGCTACTTTAGGCCAAAGCTTGGTAGACCATACCTTCTTCCATAAGTGATTGGGTGGATTTGGGTTCTACTATTGTAATATATTGTAGGCTTCCTTAGTGGATTAGTTACCACTTGGAGTATGGCCCCATCAAAGAATATCAGGGCCTTTTTGAGCTATGACTCTTGTTTTTGTTATTAGTTCCTCCCAAATATCTCTGTAATTTTCATTGTTCCAGTCTTCTTTCCATCTGTCAGTATGAAGCCAAGTCTTGTAGCCCTGAGCTGTGTCATTGGTCCAGAAGTCTTGGACATAGTTATGCTAAATTACCTGTAAAAATGTGCTCCAAAGGGGTCTAGTAAAAGTTGAGAAGAGGTTGGGCATTTTCTGCCAAGAATCCTCCCAGAATCTAGCTTGAGTACCACTGTGCAATTCCCAGAAGCTGTGGGTTTGGATTGATTGTTTTTTGTTGCTGGATGCATTCCATACTTGGGATCCTTCTGGATCTGTGTTGAATCTTATGAGGTACTCCTTGGGCCAATTCCTCACATATTTGGATACCCATAGGTTTTCCCAGTGTGTCTGAGGGTTGGAGACCCATTTCCACCATATATTGGCCCCCATGATATTGTTGTTGTGCTTTGGATCTCGCAACCTTAGTCTACCATTTCCTTTCAGTTTGAAAACCTATTTCAAGTTGAAAAGTGCCCACTTATGTTTCTCTTTAGTTCCTCCTCAAAGAAAAGTCTATTGTAAGTTGCACATAGCTTTGAGGACCCATTTTGGGGCTGCTAGAACCGAGAAGAGGTAAATAGGGAGAGACTAAAGGACTACATTGATGAGCATCATGCGGACAGCAATGTTGAGGGAACGGTGGATCCAGTTGGATAATTTGGTTTCCATTCTATCCAGCAATGCATGTTAGGAAGTGTGATTGATGGTTGTATCTATGAGAGGGGATCCAAGGTATTTGGACGGAAAGGAAGCTATGGAGAAGCCCAAGATGTGGGCGATGTTGTTTTGGGTGATAGGGGAGTGTGGAAGAAGAAGATTTGAGTTTTTTTGGAGTTTACCTCTGTGCCAGATGCTTAAGAGAAACAATTGAGCAGGGACTTAAGGGATCGAGCTTCCTGGACCGAGAGGTGTCCCATTATCATGTTGTTGTCCACAGATTTTTGATGGGAGATGGGGGGAGAGATTGTGGAGGGGAATGCCCTGAAGGGTACCCGAATAGACAAAGTTTGTTATCAGGTGCCCCAGAACTTCTGCCATGATAATGAAAATGATGGGCGAGAGAGGATCCCCTTGTCTAATACCTCTTGAAGGATTGAAGGTTGTGGAGGGTATGCCATTGACTAGAATGGAAAGAAAGTGGGAGGTTATCAAGCTCATTATCCATCAGACCCAAGTGTGGCTGAAGCCAAAGGCTATGAGGACTTGCATGATGTAATCCTAACGGAGTTTTCCAAAATACTTGGACAGATCAATTTTGAGGAGCATTCTGGTTTTTTTGGATGTCTTGAGAGATTGGATGGCCTCGTGGGTTAAAATGATGCCATCAAGGATTTTCCTGCCTTCTACATAGCCCGTTTGCTTAGGGGAGATGAGGAGGGGTAGGAACTTCTTCAGTCTATTTGATATAACTTTGGAAATGATTTTTTAAATGAAATTGGAGAGATATACGGGTCTGTACTTACTTGGTGTAGCAACATCGTCTTCCTTTGGAGTGAGAGTGAGGAAGGTGGCGTTGAGAGCTAGTAGAAGCCAGTGAGTGGTGTGTGATTCCTCTACGACATCCAAACCTTTTCTTTAATGGTTTCCCAAAAAAAAATGGAAGAAGTTGGTAGTGAATCCGTCTGGGCCAGGAGATTTCCCCTCCTTTAGTTGGAAAACTACTTGTTCAACTTCTACCAGAGTGATTGCTTTAGGCAGCATCCTGTTGCACTCTTCTGTGACTAGTGTGGGAATGTGCTAAGTGATTCTTCCGATAGTGTCATGGCTCTAGATGTTTGGTTCTTGGAGAATGTCCTTGAAGTGATTGCGCAGCTCCTTCATGATGTCCTCCTACTTTCCAATCGCTCCCCATTCATATTTTTTAGAAATGTGATTCTGTTGTGCATATGCTGCTGGATGGTGGAGCGATGGAAATTTTTTTTGTTTCTTTCTCCATCTTTGAGCTATCATATCCTAGATTTTTTTTTCCATAGGATCTCTTCCTGACTTCTTCTTTCTTCCAGTTGGGTTGTTAGTAATTTCTCCTTGTTCCCTGAGTCTGCTGAGTGTCGTTCTGAGATGATTTTTTGTTGGAGCTTATTCATTTTCTCTTCCATCTCTCTTTGATCTTTGAATATGTTGCCGAAGGTGGTCTTATTCCAGACCTTCATTTTCCTTTCTAGAATATTCAAATTTGTATGGAATTGATACATTTTTGTGCCTTGGGATGGTGTAAGGAAGGACCACTAGTCTAAGACGAGTTCTTTGAACCCTGGATGTCTGAACCAGCAATGTTCTAAGTGGAAGGGTTTAGGCGTGGGCGTACCTGGTCTGAGCCATTGTAACTGTATTGGCCAGTGATCAGAGCCAACGACTAGAATGATGGTGGCTACAAGATCTCCCCCTAGATGTATAAAATATTCCATGATGAGAAAATGATCCAGCCTGGAGGCGATCTGTTGGGTGCCTCCTCTTCTGTTGTTCCAGGTAAAGATTACATTGGAGGTTTTTAGATCTATGAAGTGATTGTCTTGGATGAAGTTATATAAACCAGTGCTATCTGTGTCCAGATGCTACCTTCCTCCTTTTTTTTCCTGTAGATTAGTTATCATATTGAAATCTCCTCCAGGCAGTAATAAAGGTAGAGTTTGATGGTTATTGAGATCAACAATGTTGTCCAAAAGCTATGTTTTTTGCTGGAGATTCTGGGGGAAGTAGACATTCGTGAGAATTCCATGGATGACATTTCCAATCAAGTGAAATTTAGCTTGAATGAAGTGTTTGTTGGCATGACAGTTCTCTACGGTGATGATGTGGGGGTTCCAGATGATTTCCAATCCTCCTAAAGCTCCACTGGAATCCACCACTAGTGTTTTGCAGCCTTTCCATATCCTTTTGAAGATTTTTTCCAGTGTAGAGCTGGATCATTTGGTTTCTTGCATGTAGAAGATTGCAGGGTGTTCCTCAGTAATTATTTTTTTAATGATCTTGTGCTTTGTAGGGCTATTGAGCCTTTTGATATTCCACGAAATTATCTTCATTGAGGGGGGTTGGGGATGACGGATTAGAATCAGGTTAACTTTAGTAATCTGCCAGATTCCACCATCTCTCTACCCATTTTGACTGTTCTCTACAGATTTGTTTTTCTTCCTTGTTTGTGGGATTATTTTAGGATGAATTTTGTATTCAGGAGCGTACCGCCCTGAATTCCCAGGGATGGGAGATGTTGTGCTTGAGTAATAATTTCTTCCAAATTCTGGATCTGTTGCTAGGGTATTGGGAGAAAGTCCTTGTTTCATGAATCCTCTAACCCTATGAGATCCAGGCCCCCAAAGTCAATTCTCTCTGACTCTTCCTCCATGGCTTCTAGGATTGGCTCCAGAGCCATTCCTTTTCCTTTCATTGCAGAGTTGTCCCCTGCATGTATGGGGGTTTCACGTTTCAGAAAGGATTCTAGTTGAATATTGGCTTGATGTGTCTTTGAGGTCTGGGGTTGCTCCTGCAAGGATCTCCCTGTATATTTGGGAGGTTCGTTCTCAATTTCACTCAGCTGAGCTAGGGATTCGAAGATATTGCTGGTGGTTGGGGATTTTTTATTATGGTAGGAGTTGGATGTCTTGTTGTGCATTTTCTTGCTTGCTACTTTCATAAACCCTTTAGTAGCTTGGTCATTTTCTTCATTGTTGGCTGCCACCTTTTGATTTAAGGGGAAGTCTTTGAATAGGTGTCCATGCTGGCGACACCTTAGAAATATGAAGGGAACATGTTCATAATATATAGTTTGAATCCATTCAAAATCATCATGCAACAGGATTACCTCTCTAGGGAGAAACTCTATGATGTTCATGTAGACGCAGATTCGTGCATATGCTGCATGTTGGTTGATCTTTGTTTCCTTCACTATTTTGAAGAATTATTCTATGGCATTGCCTATGTCCTGTAGAGTTAGCTCATCCCAGTAGTCTTAGGGGAGGGTGTAGAGCCAGATCTAGACTGGAGCCCATGTGAGATCTCGCTTGTCTAGATTGAAGTGGTCTACCCAATTGCACAGGTATAAACCTTCCAAGTTGAATAAGTATGGCCTTTCGTCCATGATCCAATTTTTGTCTTCAATGCAGGTGAAGATAGCATTAAACAAGCCTTTGGCGCATAGTTGAAGGTCGATATGAACCTTGGGCTTCTATTTGGAGGAAATCCATTGTTAGAGGAATTTTTCTGTGGGCCAAAAACCCATGAACTTGCCTATGAATGCGTGATCCTTCATGAATTGGATTCTTTAATTGATTCGGTGTGCAGGGAGCTTGATCATGGCTATTTTTGTAGGTTTTGGTATGCATGTGGATGAGGTGATATTTTTTTCTTCTTCTTGTATTGTGGAGTTCAGTGTCATTGTGGGAGTCACCTTGTTTGTGTCATGAAGTGGGCCAGGGTTCTGCTTGCGATCATTTTCAGCCCTTGCTGCCACTCCTGTGGGAGGCTGGCCTCAGGAGGGGGGAGAAAATGTCCCCCCACTGGCTTCTATCATGGGTGAGCCTATAGGCTTGCCAAGAGCGTGAACGTGTTCTTAAGGGTGAGGAGGTAGGTTTACAAGGGGAAGCCTGCGTTAAAACCTCCAAACCCTAGAACATGTCAGTCGGTCAGGTTGCAGATCTTGCACTAGGTTAAGTTCAATGTTAAAAAAACAAATTTGGGGCACTATGTCCATTACATTAAACAAAATGTTTGATTTTCACAGACAAATATTTCAAAAAATATGATGGCTTGAATTGATATCAAAACTGTAAAAATTATACAAACAATATGTATACCAATGGATTCAATGTGATCATGGGATATGCTAAAGAAATATATTGAGTCCTTCTACAAATTAATTGCGGAAAATAAACATGATCGCCGATCACAACAAGTAAAAGAAAGAATAAAATCAAACCACAACACAAATATTTTCCCGGGGAAAGTTTGCTACTCAAAAACCCTCTATTTTCTATTGTATATTCACCAAGGAATCATGAAACAATTACAATGCACTCTTCTCACAAGAGTTTGCTACACTCTCACAACTGTCTCACACTGATCCAAACAAAATCGACCAGCACTTAGCCAATTTCCAGCCTCTGCTCAGTCTACCTTGCTTGCGCAATTCATGTGGAATGAAATCCCTATTCTTTAGGAATTTCAGCCTTCCAAAGCTGTGCAAGGCTCATGGGAAATCCTATGAGTGTTTTACTGCATGCAGACAACTTACTAATAATACAACTGATAGTTAACATCCCTTTAACCTATGTCTCAACTAGGTCTTCATTAGAACTAACATGCAAGAAACTATTAATAGTAAATCATCAGTTACTTGATAGATCACTGCATGTGAATTAAATCTGATGTAATTAAATTGACCTCTCACTAGTGCAACAATCAGTTACAACTATTTAAACTGATTTTAACTCAATTAATTGAGTTAACTTATTTCTCATGCATTAAAATAATGCACTAACTGCAACTTGGACTCAAAAAATAATAGAATCACTCTGCTTTCCTCACCAACCACCCTCAACTCGAAATTCAATCTAACTGAGTTTATCACACTCAATTAACTATTAAAAGTGATTATGAGACAAGATTACAATTTATTGTCCAATTTAATTGAGAGAAAATTAAATTAGACACACATTTCTTATTGAATTTTCAATAGTCCCTCTCGACAAGAAACAGATTATCAGCTACCCTGATCCTGCCTCTATGGTATTCAAATTTTCTCTTAGCGAGAGCCTTCATTAGAATATCTGCATCCTGATCTTCCGTGGGAATGTATTGAAGTAACATAATGCGTCTCTGAACACAATATCTGAGATGGTGGTACCAGATGCCAATATTCTTGGACCTATCATGGAATACCAAATTAACCAAGAGTTTTATGCAACTCTTATTATCACAATGTATCATCGTCGAATCCATTTGATGAACAAAAAAACCAACAAGAATCTTCCTCATCCAGATGGCCTCACATGGAGCCTGACTGGCTACCATGTACTTTTCCTTAGCTGAACTAAGTGCCACAGATCTCTGCTTCTTGATGTACCAAGAAATTGTTGTCGATCGTATGCTAAAGATCCCTCCCGATTAGCTCTTTTTGTCTGATGGATTGTCTGCCTAATCCTCATTGGTGAAGCCTTGAAGCTTCACTCCCTCTTTCTATTTGTACCATAATCCATGCTTTGTAGTGCCCTTGATATATCTCAAGACATGCTTCCTTGCTTTCCAAAAGAGTTTTTTCAGCTTAAACATAGCTTGAATAATCTAGTTAACTACGCATCAAATGTTTGGTCTGGTGTTCACCAAATACATGAGTGAAGCCACAAGTTTTCTATAAAAAGTAGCATCCACTACCTCACTTGAAGTAGCATCCTCATTCCTCCAATTTCCTATAAGAGGTGTCTCCAAGGGTTTATAGCTTTCCATGTGAATCTTTCTCAAAATCTCTTTGGCATACTTGCCTTGAGAAACAAATAGCTCCCCATCCCGCTTCCATATTTCCAAACCAAGGAAATAGTGAAGGAGTCCCATGTCCTTCATCTCAAACTCTCTTGTAAGACCCTCTTTGCAAGAAGTTATGATCTGCTCATCACTTGTCAAAATAAGATCATCAACATAAAGTACAATAATCAAAAGCTTACCAACAACCACAATTTGGAACAGGTTTGCATCTGCTTCACTCTTCGTGAAGCCCAACTGAGTGAAATAGTTGTCAATCCTGGTGTACCAAGCACGAGGTCCTTGCTTCAACCCATACAATGCTCTCTTGATTTTGCACACATGCGACTCACTATCAAAGGTCTCAAAACCTTATGGCTGCTCTATGTACACTTCTTCCTCAATAAATCCTTTAAGAAACAAAATTTTCACATCCATTTGATATATCTGCCACCCCATCTGCGTTGAGAGTGTAAATATAGATCTAATTGATGAGTACCTCATAACCGTTGTGAAATTATCCTCATAGTCAATCCCCTCAACTTGTGAGAATCCCCAAGCTACAAATATAGCCTTGTACTTCTGCACACTCCCATCTACTTCTTGCTTCACCTTATAGTTCCATTTAGATCCAGCCACTGATTTCCCGACTAGGCTGAATTGTTCTTGATGATGGAGTCATACTCCTCAACCATGGCATCACCCCAAATTGGTTTATACATTACTTCCTCAAAAGAGGATTTTTCTATCAAAATACACTTGCTCATAAGAGCCATGTATCCAGTAAACATGTTTGGAGACTATCTCTATTTGCGCAGTGATATAAGTGCTCCTACACGTTCTGTCTCATCAAGTCTCAATCTGTCAACTTCTGTGGTGCGCCTTCTACCATATTGTCTAGTGGATGGCTCTTCATGAATGGTTTCTGCCACTCCATGATCCTCTGCATGTGGCTGCTCCACATCTTGAGTTTCATCCTTTGGAACCAAGAGTTCCTCATCTGCATGAAAATCAAGCTCCCTCTCAAGGGATAATTGCATGGCTTTCCCCTCATGAAATTTTATATCTCGTCTCACAACAATCATCCCGTTGTTCAGAAAATACACCCAATAGTTGTGGGGAGTATCAATGTACCCCACAAATATCCCAATCTCAGATGTTGGTTCTAACTTCTTTCTAGAATATTTGGTCACATGGCAATAGATAAATGAGCCAAAAATTTAAAATATGAAACATCAGGTTTCTTACCAGAAAAATCCTCCTTTGGTGTAGTCATGCCAAGTATCCGATGAGGACTATAGTTTTGCACAAATACCATTGTGTTGCATGGCTCTGCCCACAGATGCAATGGTAGGCCTTGATCATGCAACATCGCTCATGCCACACCAAAAATTGTTCTATTATTTCTTTCTGTAGCCCCATTTTGTTGTGGGAATCAACTCTCTCTGAATTCCTTATTTGCTACAGAAGATCTTGGATTCATTGGAGATGTACTCACCACCATTGTCACTCCTAAGAGCCTTCACATGCTTCCCAGTATATTTCTCCACCAGTGCTTTTAACTCATAAAATTTGTGAAACATCTGATCTTTCTTCTGCATGAAATAGATCCAACACTTTCTAGAAAAATCATCAACAAAAATCACATAATACCTGTGCATTGTTGTCGAAGTTGTAGAGAACAGTCCACACACATTTGAGTGAAATCTCTCAAGGATTCCTGCTGATCGGTTCTCCTTCTCGTGAAAATTTTCCTTTGCATACTTCCCCATGGTACATCCTTTGCATGTGTCTATTTTCACAAGAGTACCCTTTGGAAGCCCTGTAGAAATATACTGCATGACCTTCAAAGCTTAGTGGTGTGGATGGCCCAATATCTTGTGCCATAACTCACCCTCATCCTGGCTCACCACTTTGTATGCTTTACCCATCAATGCTACACATCCATCTACATCAAGTTTGTAGAGATTATTAAAACGTATCCCAATCTTCTTGAATTGGCCTGTGGCTTTTTGACGAAGGAATTATTTCCCTTCACTGAAAACCACATCATATCCTCTATCCTCCAACATAGAAACTAAGACTAAATTCATTTTCAATATTGGTACATGCATGACATATTTTAATAAAAATGGTTTACCTGAATATCCCTAGAAAGTAACTGTACCAATCCTGGTAGCGCTATACCTCCCGTCATCACCCATTTTGATATGCATCTGGAGATCCTTCTCCAAGATACTGAAAATTTCTTTGTCTCCTTTCATGTGGAAAAATGCACCACTATCCAAGTACCATATTGATCGCATTGCATTAGACACCATGCATGCAATGAGCAAGAAGTCCAACTCAAATTGTGAGGCCAAAGCCTCACCAGCTGCAGATCCTGAAGCCTTATTGTTCTTATTCTTCTATGGACAATTAGTGGCATAATGTCCATGCTCCTAACAGAGAAAACATTTCACTCTAGACATGACACACTTCTTGCCTTATTTTCCTGTATGAGATTTGGAATAGGATTTCTTTCCCTTCCCCTTATTTTCTCTACCAAACAAGGCACAATTTTCCTCATCATCTGTCTTGGATAAGGATCCATCCCTAGTATTCCACCTAAATTCTTCTTGTACCACATCCAACCAAAGTTGCTCCTAATATGGTTGCTTCTCCCTCCCATTGACAGAATCTTGATAACTATGGCAACTCTTGGGAAGGCCTACAAGAGTTAGGTTCACCAAGTCATAATCCGCTGTAGTAATTCTAACACTCCCAAGCTCATCTCGACATTTGATGAACTTGGTTAAATATTTTGGAATAGTGTCACATTTCTCCATTCTGATTTTCCTGAGCTTGTCACTGCTACTCTGAAACAGATCTTTCAAAGCCTTCGACATTGCATGTGGAGTCTCTTTTCCATGGAGACTCGAGACAATGTGGTCTCGTACTCCCTGTAATAAGATCCTCCTCGCCTTTGCAACCTTCTTTTGCCAAGCATCAAGAAGAGCGACATATGCTGCTGCGGGTTTGGGAATGTCATTATCAATGAAATTTTTCAACCTGTTATCATCCAGAACTGCCTCCATTCTGTATTTCCATGTAATATAATTAGAACTTCCCTCGAGTGCATATTCCAATCTCAAGCGGATATTTAAAGCCATATTGATTCGCCTGTCACACCAAAGAATATTTTTGCAAATTCGAATGCTATTCAGCACAAACTCAATTTATTCTCCACTATAGTGATTTCCTGTGCTTTGATACCGTGTAGACATTATAAAAAAAATATGTAAACTAATGGATTCAATCCGATCATGCGATATGCTAAAGAAAGATATTGAATCCCTGTGCAAATTAATTATGGAAAATAAATACGATTGCCAATCACAACAAGTAAAAGAAAGAAGAAAATCCTGAGGAAAGCTTGCTCCTCAAAACCCCTCTATTTTCTATTGTATATTCACCAAGGAATCATGAAACAATTACAATGCACTCTTCTCACAAGAGTCTGTTGCACCCTCACAATTGTCTCACACTGATTCGGACAAAATCAACCAACACTTAGCCAATTTCCAACCTCTGCTCAACCTTCCTTTCTTGTGCAATTAATGTGGAATACAATACCTATTCTTTAGGAATTTCATCCCTCCAAAAATGTGCAATGCTCACGAGAAATCCTGTGGGTTTTTTAATGCATGTGGGAAGTTTACTAATAATACAATTGATAGTTAACATCCCTTTAATTCTGTCTCAACTAGGTCTTCATCAGAACTGACATGTATGCAGCTATTAATAGTAAATCATCAGCTACTTGACAGATCATTGCATGTGAATTAAATAATATTTAATTCACTTGAACTCTCACTAGTGCAATAATCAGTTACAACTTGGTAAACTGATTTTAAATTAATTAATTGAGTTAACTAATTTCTCATGCATTAATCTAATGCACTAACTGCAAATTGGATGCAAAAACTAATAGAGTCACTCTGCATGCTTCACCAATCACCCTCAACTTGAAATTCACAAGCTAACTGAGTTTATCACACACAGTTAACTATTACAAGTGATTATGAGATAAGATTACAATTTATTTTCCAATTTAATTAAGGGAAAATTAAATTAGACACACATTTCTTGTTGACTTTTCAACACAAACATATTGATCATCATTCTTTGCTGGAATTGTTGTCACTACTAAAGCTACTTCCATGACTTGGGTTATTTGAAGGAATGATTTGTTTATTGTGTTGATTTTTTTTTTCTTCCTCAATTTCCGTCTACAAACATAATAATAAAGTGTAATGAGTGTATCTACATTGGTGAGAATAATGAAAATTGAAATATTAAATAATATACATCAATGTAAATTGAAAATAGTTGTACCATAGCAATAATTGACTCATGAACTATACACATTTTTTCAAAACCAAATTTCATGCATTCTCTCAACAATTCTTTTATTGGCGCAGTTCCATACTTTGTTTTCTGCAAGTTTTATACCCCATAAAAAATCATAGATTTAATATAAAAGATTATTTTGTTGTATTAATTATAGACAGAGCTAAGTAAAACAAGATATATACTTACATATTCCACAATTTATTTCTGATATGCCAACATATATGTTTGGTTCCAATTGATGATGTCAATTAGAATTCATTTAATGTCAACCCGGGAAGGTAAACTTAGAAGTGCTTATCTAAAATATATAGATCTAGAAAGATTCCTAATTTGTCCAAGATCTTAAAGTCCCCTTACAAGAACATATTCATTAAGATCTCTTTCAATAACTAATCAAACCTAGATCTAACAATTGTTTGAGATCTATGATTCTCTTACAAGAATATATTCTACAAGATCTCTTCCAACATTAGAACATCTAATAAGAACTTAAAATCTGAAATGAAGTAAACCTAGATCTAATCATTGTCTGAGATCTTATGGTTCTTTTACAAAAACACTTTCAAATAAGATCCTTCCAATATTAGAACATTTAACAAAACTTGAAAGCTGAAATCAAACAAAAACATAAAATAAATTATACCTAAAATAAGCAAATGGGCATGCAAGTGAGGCCATGGGGGCCCTCCATAACTCCACAAGCACACCACTTCAATGGAGACTCAGATGTAGAAGCAAAATCGAAGTATGATCCTTTATTTCAAATTCTCCATTACAACCCAACTCTAAGGTTACAACTCTAAGCTTCTAAGATTACATACTCCAAAATTCTAAGACTACAAAAACTTCAAGATTCTAATATTACAAAAACTTCAACATTACAAATGGAGGAGATTGTACTCCTATTTATACAATGGGATGAGTAACAAACTCATAATGATCATCCACTAATCTCTCTTTAGTTCCATACATCTCTCAACCATCTAGACACATAACCCCCTTTTGTCCTTGATCTTCTCCATGAGTTTTATCTCTTCAAATTCGAATTTGATCATTCAAGGCCACATAAAGGTGTCTTGGAAGCTTCCTTGGCACATACACATGTCACAAAAACAATCCACTTTCCATATATAAAGTAAAATATATTATTTTCTAATATTTAATCAATAATTTCTCTTAAAAATGCTTAAAAATAAATAATATTTGGAAAATATAAATGAGACCCATTAATGGTGAATAATAGGGAAAATGAAGTGACATGGTGGTGAATAATGGGTGATATAATGGAAGCATAGGTGAAAAATGTATGGTAATGAGTGACATTTTGAAACCCAAACATACTCCCCAACTGAAGCTCTTGCATGTCCTCATGCAAGCTACTACAATGACTTGTTTAATTTGATTCTTGGATGAGCTTCCTTTTACAAGATGTTTGGTTCTTGTGTAACAAACATCTTTCAATCACAGACTTCCTTTTAAATTTGCACATCTGTAACAAGCATCTTTCAATCATGGACTTCCTTTTAACTTTGCACATCTTTGGATAACTTTTATTTTTGCAAAGCATTTGCATCTTTTAATGATTGGTTCTTGTGTTACAATCATTATTTACTTTGTTGAGATCGATCATTTCAAGAAGTCATTTAATATGCTCATCATTTTTTAGTAGTTTTATTGTGGGAAAACTATGTGGGTTAAGATGTAATATGAATGAAGGAAAAAAAATGAAGTGTGAAGTGTGAAATTCCCCCCTCCCCAACTGATGGTTTTTGGCAATTTTTTAATGAGAAAGGGAATAGTGAAATTGTGGAATATTTTCCAAACATCATCATTTTAGCATCTAAAAAGAATTTCAAGATTAAAGGTTAGAAAACATCATACCTTACTTACCTATAGAAGTGGATGAATCATGCATGTTTAGTTGCTGCAATTTTGATCTGAAGCTTCTTCTGCAAGTTGTGGATGAAAGATGGATATGTATTGTCGTATCTGCTGCTGGATAGTATGATGAATCTCATGAGTCTGCTGAATATGGCTGAAAATGTATAAGGCTTGGAAGGTATACAAAATATATAAGTTACATTTTCCTCCCCCCGGCCTTATTTATTGACTTGTCCTCAAGTCATGACAAACTGAAAAACAATGAAAGAAAGTCTGCTTCATCTGCTACAAAATATAGGTCTTCAAGTCTTCAACGCTCGATGGCACAAATATTACTATGTGATTAAATGTGTTGGTGTCGAACATTGTAAGAAGTTGTTGGCTTAGTGGCCATTAATGAATGCCACTAGCCAACACGAGAGCTCCCACCATTGATTCCAATGGGAGTCAAGATGCCTAACACATCTTTGTAGGTACGAATAATTTTTTCGTGGTCGAGTCACCTACAAGATCCAATGAACAAGGGATATTAATGTACTCCCATTGTTCATTGGCAAGAGTACTTGCCATTAAGGCATGCAAGCCTCTAGGTGTTTTTACAAAGATAATTAGACTCTAGGACTTTGACTCAGTGATATGTAGAAGCAGGATTTTATTGGCGGAAGATGAAAATGGTAGGAAAAAGGAAATGGAAATGACAATAAGTGAGCTTCTTGTAAGTGAGCTTCTTGGTTTTATTTTGTGGGTTAGGGGTGAATGAAAAGAAGTGCATGAAAAGAAGTGGATTTGACTGCATGATTGAAACTTGCTCGGAAAAATGGATTTTGGCTTGCATTGAGGACTCATTGGGATTTACAATTTTACAAAGGGAAGAAAATACTGGTTGTAATGAATATGGACTTATTCACATGATTCATCATAAAATTGATCTGTTGGAAGTCCAACTGTCGACAAATTAGACTCCTTGAATGTTCATCTGATTAACGCAAACCTGCAAAAACTTGGTATTCACAAAACATAAATATATCCAAGTAAAAGTGATCAATTTCTACTTGGTTTGTTTATGCAAAAATTAAACACCAATGAAACAGATTTAAGTAAAATCAAATGTGTAAGTTTGCTCAATCTTATGACTTTCCATTTTAAAATATGAAATCAGTCTAATTAATTCCCTTCTTATGTAAATAAAATTTAATTTCGTTGCAATTATGCAAATCCCGACCATCGTCGAAATTGTTTCATGATTTGCATTTATGATATCGAATTTCACATGTCGTCATCGATCGATCTTGTATTTGCCAAAATCTGCATCATTTAAAACTTGCAAGATGTTAATACAAATGCATCAAATAAAAATAAAAATAAAAATAATAAAAAAAAATTCAAGAAGAAAACTAATTTTTCCTATGTCATTATTTTTTTTTTGTGCAAACCGTGCAAATATTAAGCTTCCAGACTCCAGACAGTAGCAGTGCTAATTTTAAGGCACTATAGAACTTCTTGATATGAGAAATAAAAGGCATAATACTGCTTCAAAACAAGTATCTTCAATGTTCTCATCTTTTTGATAATAAATGTGCATCATTTACTACAGGATTTTAAACAAGTATGTATGTGATCTCTATTGATCATTCCGTGAGCCATCACAACAATTTTTTTTCAATTTGTTCCAATCATGAAATTCACATCAATTTTAATGACAATTTTTTTTATGGCAAAAAAAATAAAAATAAAATAAATAAATAAAAAACAACAATAAAGCATGACAATTTTATTTTAATTTTTTTTTAAAATTAAAATAAAACATACATGAAACATTTTATATAAACATATTTACAAACAACACTAACAATATTTCAACAATAAAATAAAATAATGCACTACATAACATATATATATATATATAACAAAAGCTATAACATTATATATACAATACTAACAATATTTCAATACACTACATAACATATATATATATATAACAAAAGCTATAATATGTTTAAATAAAATAAATAAAAAGTAAATAACGACACTCTAACAATAAAACAACGTATACATACAACAACCCATCGTAATAGTATACAAATTTTGCAATAAAAATAAGAAACGTTAAATGTGAATATCATTGAAATGACAAATGGATGCAGCGCTGAGGAATTAATGCTCCACCAGAGAGGATCCTTGCTATGGCAAAGCAGAGAGGCACACATCTTTCTGGAACAGAAGAAGCCATCTTGCTGCATAATCGAATGTTAATTATCTTGAGCGTTATCTCTCCCTCATTTCGTTTGGTTCCAATTGATGATGTCAATTAGAATTCATTTAATGTCAACCCGGGAAGGTAAACTTAGAAGTGCTTATCTAAAATATATAGATCTAGAAAGATTCCTAATTTGTCCAAGATCTTAAAGTCCCCTTACAAGAACATATTCATTAAGATCTCTTTCAATAACTAATCAAACCTATATCTAACAATTGTTTGAGATCTATAGTTCTCTTACAAGAACATATTCTACAAGATCTCTTCCAACATTAGAACATCTAATAAGAACTTAAAAGCTGAAATGAAATAAACCTAGATCTAACAATTGTATGAAATCTTACGGTTCTCTTACAAGAACACTTTCAAATAAGACTCTTCCAATATTAGAACATTTAACAAAAACTTGAAAACTGAAATCAAACAAAAACATAAAATAAATTATACCTAAAATAAGCAAATAAGCATGCAAGTGAGGCCATGGGGGCCCTCCATAACTCCACAAGCACACCACTTCAATGGAGACTCAAATGTAGAAGCAAAATCGAAGTATGATCCTTTATTTCAAAATCTCCATTACAAACCAACTCTAAGGTTACAACTCTAAGCTTCTAAGATTGCATACTCCAAAATTCTAAAACTACAAAACTTCAAGATTCTAATATTACAAAAACTTCAACATTACAAATGGAGGATATTGTACTCCTATTTATACAATGGAATGAGTAACAAACTCATAATGATCATCCACTAATCTATCATTTAGTTCCATACATCTCTCAACCATCTAGACACATAACCCCTTTTTTTCCTTGATCTTCTCCATGAGATCATAATCTTCTCCATGAGGTTTATCTTCTCAAATTCGAATTTGATCCTTCAAGGCCACATAAAGGTGTCTTGGAAGCTTCCTTGGTACCTACACATGTCACAAAAACAACCCACTTTCCATATATAATGTAAAATATATTATTTTCTAATATTTAATCAAGAATTTCTCTTAAAAATGCTTTAAAATAAATAATATTTGGAAAATATAAATGAGACCCATTAATGGTGAATAATAGGAAAAATGAAGTGACATGGTGGTGAATAATGGGTGATAAAATGGAAGTATAGGTGAAAAATGTATGGTAATGAGTGACATTTTGAAACCCAAACAATATACTGACAACCCATATTTAACCCAATGAAAATCAATTCTTTTGATGGTTCATCATTGTATGTTAGCACTTGTTTGAAGACATTCAATGATGGTTGTTGTAAAACAACGTAAAATATAGAAAAATGAAATCTAGTTAAGTTGTTATAAGGAAGTAACAATTACTCACAAACTTTTATATCAACCCTTTTCTTCTTTTTTCATTCTGTTTTATGTGTTGAATGGGTTCCATTTTTTTCTTTTCTACAAGAAAATTATTGGAAATTAATATTTAATGCTAAATTATATATTTATTGTACCTAATCGAAAAATTCAATGATTACATATTGAATCACATTGTTGTTGAGATGACTCCTCGTGCGATGCAATTAAGTCCATCTCTTTGACCATATCCTTGTACACCTTTTTGGACATTCCTACTAGCATATTTCTGATATCAACTCATTCATCCTTTGAGATTTTCATAATCTTCGTGAAAAACTAACATGACAATAAACTATTTAATTTTTATATTGATATATGAAAACTAAATATAACAAAAGTGATATTTATAAATGATTTCTTTGTAGTGATATACATATAATTATAAAAAAACATTTATAGGAATATTACTTTTTGAATGCTTCATTTTAATTGTTGTACATTTTTTCTATTAAAAGTTTGACACGTCTCATTAACCAATTCTCTGAAAACTCTTCCTGTAGTTTAAATAAAATTTGGTTCTTGGAATCATTAGATTGATTTTTTTATTGTAAGTGGAAAGAACGTTTATACATTAGTTCCACTAGATCCCTAAAAGTTTTGTAAAATTTTTCCCCCCTTTCGTTAACCTCTAGCACCACTCTAGACAAGCTAAGGAGAAATTAATTTTCATTTGCATGTTCTATTTTTTTTCTTTTCTTAGAGAAAAATTCCTTTCCTCTGTTGCTGGTCCATGTAGAAAATTAAACATATTTGAATTAATATATTTTTTGAAACATGTTATATAATATTTTTACGTATATTATTAATGAAAATTCCGAAAAAGAAACTCATATTGGATTGATAGTATTTTTTTCATTCACTTGATTCATCCTTCTACAATTTTTCCATCAAGATTTTATGCTCTTCTGGTATTAGATTAGAAATAATCTTATCGAAATTCATCATTTTGTGGCTCTACATGAAACACAATAAACAATACATATTAGTTAAACTTACATATAGTTCAAAAATAATAATTTTTGTAAAGAATTTACAAAGAACTTGACTTTTTTTATTTTATGATGTTCTATCAGTATTTATGTTACTTGAAATCTTGTCAACCATTTTTTTATCAATATAAAACATGTACCATTCATTAATATATTTTATAAATAAATCACACACTTTTCAGCTAAAAAAAAATCAAGAAAACAGGGCATCTATCTAAATTAAATGCTTAGTGCGTTTATCATATTAACCACACCGATGCGGTTCACATTTTAGCACCAACAACGAGAAAAAATAAATAAATGATAACGGTTCAATATGTTATTATAAACACACCCCCACTACAGTAGAAACACTGTATGGTGCTCTTTGTCAATAGGAGGTCTAGTACGTTATATTACTACGGGAGCACCGATTAACAAAAGCGTTTATTTTTGAAAATAAACATATAAATGAATTTTTTTTTTTTAATCAAACAATGCTCCTTGTTAATATGTGCCTCGGTGTGTTATACTAAAATAGTGCACGAGTGCACTATATTAAATAGGGCACATCGATTAACAAAACACATTTTTTAAAAAATCGTGAAAGGGTTGACAAGGTTTTGGATCCGACTTTGCATGTGGTCCCTCGGGTTAGATTTCAAATACCTATCTATATAGTAATACAAAATCTATAAATCTTAAATGAAAAGCCATAATTGTGAATTTTTTTAGTCTCATAAAGAAGAAGAAGCAATGGTTTAAGGTAAGAATGGATTTTTTTTTAAAAGTAAATATAAATAGGAATAGAGATTTTAAATGATTTTACTAGTAAAATGCACATTAAAATTTAGAATTTTTACTATGCATGTATTAAATCTAATAGAAATTGTTAAAAAAATAATTATTACAGTAAAATTTAACATTTTTACTATACTACAGGGTTTTTGTGTGAATCACCAGATATTTCAAATATCGATTCTTTAAATAGTTCTTTTATTCAAAAGTGTTTTTTTGCTCCATAGTGCTCTCTTGCTCCAGGTATGTCTCTCTTGCAAATCACTCCCTTGAAAATTTTGGAAAAAATAGTGAAATAAGGAATAGGTTTTACAATTTAAATAACTTTTATGAAATTAGATTTCTGAAAACCATTTGCTACTCATTTTTCAGTTTATTATTTTTTTTTCACTTCATAAAAATAAAGTCGCACTGTTTTTCTCGATATTCAGTGCATTTTTTAACTGACTGCATCGACGCATCAGTTAATAAAACCACACTAGTGCATTTAACAATACATTAGCATCGATAACAATATCTCCTTTTTTAACACACCAAATAATTTTTAGGCATGTACACCAAAATTTATTATTGATTTTTCTCAAATGCAGGGGTAAAATCTCATAATTATATCAAATGGAAAATTCTTCAAAATCCATCTTGTTCCCTAATATTTCTCAAAGTCTATCACAAAGTTCTCCCTATCCATCTCCAGACATAATTACTTCAGATTTTATTTATATTTTCATTATCTAATTTTTTTTTTTTTTTGTCCATGTCAATCTGAATAAAATTAATGTATACTAATTTTCAGGTTCATGCATGTACAAAATATTCAAATAGTTCCAAAAAATCGGAAGCTCTTATCAGGAGCCGCATACCGCAAGGCGCGGTTGGTAGATGAAAATGGAAAATCGCTTCACCCTGCCAATTGTAACATGCCATCGTCTAGCCACAATCATGGGATAATGATGGTAATAATTTTTTGGTATAATGTAATTATTTCAACGTAAAACCAATTAATCATGCATTGACATGCTTACTAATTGATTTCATCGATATTTTACTAATCATGTTCAAATATATATTTTTAAATTATTAGGATTCTAATGATGATGAGAAACCTACATACCATATTGTGTTGCACCCCACAATAATGTAAAATCGATAAAAGGCTGAATTAAGAGAAAAAATTAGAGAGAAACGATACCAATAATGGTTGAATAAACTACCTATTCAATTCCCACCACGCCCAGATTCACCAATTTGGAATGACAACAAAATAGTAGTTCTTTAGAAGCTGGAAATGGAGGCAATCAAATAGAGGTTGGTATGGATGATTAGTTAAGGGATACGAATGCCATGGAGACATTGTTTTTAGATGCATTCTAGAATGATGATCAACTAGGGGATGATGCTCATATCGTTAACACCTTTTTCAAAAGCCTTAAATCTACTTCCACCACCCCTCTCTTTGGACCTGGCGGTTAGTCAAATTTTACCCAGTTGGGGACAACGATGTTACTGTACAACTTGAAAGAAAAGTTTGGCTTGTCGATTGCATGTTTCTCGGAAACTTTGAGGTAATTGACCATCAAGTCCCTTATATTTTGAGAGATATTTTCACACAATCAACATTACAAATGGTCAATTTTATGAACGCTAATAATTATTGGCATTGTACATTTAATGTTTTCCACCAACTACATGTTATTCAAAGATAAGGTTCTTCCAAGTGATAATGTCTTGCTCAGTAGCTGTGAAGAGGCAAAGTATTGTTGAAAATGTTGGGTGTTGAGTACATATCATATCATGCATGTCTAAATGATTTTATTCTATATAGAGGAGAATACGAAGACAAAGAGATATGTTTGAAATGTGGGCATGACAGGTACAATAAATCAAAAAATAAGGGTAAAGCACACGGTCCTCCTCTTAAGATATTGAGGCACATGCCTATAATCCCAAGGATTCAAAGGCCCTTTCGTTGCAAAGAATTAGTTATGTTGTAGGGATGGCATGCCTCACACAGAAGTGAGTTGGGAGCTATGCGAACCCCAACAGATTAAATATCCATGAAGCATATAGAGGATACATGGCCTGAAAAATTCAAGGATGAAGTATGAATTCTATGACTCAGCATAGCCATGGATGGCGTCATCCCATATTCCTTACAGAATACCAACTATTCTATTTTTCATGTAGTAGTGATCAATAACAATATCCCCCCATTGTTTTCCGTGAAGAATGAACATCTTATGTTGGTTCTCATAGTCCCTCGTAGAAAACAAGTGAAGAATATGGATGTCTACTTACAACCATTGGTAGGTGAATTGAAGGAATTAAGGGATGGGATAAATGTATATGATGTATCAAGACCCATTGCAGCTGAGAGTAGTTTTACGATGTATGGAACATGAGCTTACACCACACATGATTATCGAGGCTTAGTAGTTTTCTCTGGTAAATTACTTGTTTATTGATTTGTTTATATACATAACAATATTATTTCACATATTAATTTAATTCATTGTAATTGTTCTCATCTTCATGATATTCTTTAAAATGCCATGCATATTGTATACAATAATTTCATAGGACTTGTAAAAAAAGGGTATTATGGATGTAAATGTTGTGGAACTTCTCTAAAATATATATGGTCCAACGACCTACGGAAGCCAGTGTATGATTGTTCTAGGGTATTCCTCCTAGAATAACACCCTAACAGGAGCAACATTTTCTTTCAATGGTAAATGAGAGAAAACCCAAAGGCCAACAATAACGAAACTAGTTGAATGGCTTAGAGGACATGAGAGTGAGAAGGATAAGGAGTTCATAGAAATGTTTGATTCAAATGAGGAGCTTATGTTCGATGATCCATAATTATTCGACACCTATGTTGAGAAATTTCCCATTGGGATGAATAGGAAATCTATCTTTTATAACCTCCCATATTGGGATCATCTTAAGATTACCCGCTTCCTATATCCCATGCATATATTTAAAAACATTTCAGCTTCTTTATGGAGGCACATATCATCGAAAAAAAGTGACACATTGGTTGTTAGGTAAAATATTATTACTTCAAAAAAAAAAAAACATTGGCCAAGACGAGAAAGTACAGGAGAGACTGGTCCCTCTAATTGGTCTTTCAAAGAAGGTGATGTCCCATGGATTTAAAAAAAATATTATATTTCTTTGGAAAATGAAGTTATAATGGGTGTAAGGGTGCCATCTTCATACGGGTCTTCACTACGACACTGCTTCACCGTGGAATACCATATTTTGTGGTTGAAATTGCATGACCATTTGAATCTTCTAAGAGTATTTATAACATCAAAAGCATGATTTTATTATTTTTTATGTTAATAATTTTTTCCCCATGGGATCATAAAACATAACTAATTTTGTATTTGTTCATAAATTTTCAGTGTCATTATCCTTTTTTCATGCATGGGTGTGTGAAACATGACTTCCCCCAAGACCTAGGATGTGCCATACCTAAATTATGTACATTTGTAAGTTGGATCACATCAAAGGAGATTCATGTGGCTAGCATTCCATGGTGGTATCAAGAGATAGTTGAGATTGTTTGTATGTTTGAGACGGAATTTCCCACGAGTTTCATGGGCTTGTAGGTTCATCTTCTAATCCACCTAGTAGATGAGGTTGAATTAGTTTTGGTGGCTTATTGTAGTTGGATGTTCTTCTTAGAGAGGTACATGAAGAAATTGAAAGGTTTTGTTCAACAAAGGGAAAAAATCGAGGGGTCTATGGAAGAGGGGTACATATCGTATGGGTCTTTTGATTATTCCATTGAGTACATCAAGTAGATCGACAACACACCAGGTGTAGTGATTTGGGACAATGAAAGAGATGAAGACAAAAGAGAAGGGGAGCTTCTCCAAACAAATGGAAAAAGACATTTGTTAAAGAGTAAGCGTCTTATAATTTGTCAAATTTACAAAGAGTAAATATTCACGTTGAATTTAAATATAATGTATATTTTGATCTCATATGTACTATATGTCAGTTTGATTTCATCAGCAAATGAACAAATTGAAGCAATCAATAAATTCGCTCTTTGCAATTCTGAAGTGACACAACCGTGGGTCGCATTGTACGAACAGAAGAGGATGAAATGGGATAGTGATAGGAAATAATTCAAATGGTTGAATGGTAAAAGTGTGCCTTATCCTGACCATTTAAAATAAAATATTCCAATTATATGCCCCAACTATTGGGTTACTGACCAAGTTAGAGAGAAATACAGTGTAACTGGTTATTACCCGCGTTTTCTTGAGGACGCGCTAAACATAGGGATTGGGTGCAGAAACTTGGTAATAATCTATTTATGTACATTTTAAATATAATAATGCACCTTTGAAATGTAACATCTATATTTGATATTTTAACAATTGGGTTATTAGACATATGAAACTATGATTTTTTTAAACTTTTTTATAGGTGCATTTGTTCCCATCTATGTGGCCATATGGACACCATTTTCACACAGAAAATGTCGATAATGGACACATGACACAAGACTGTGGAGTGGAAGTTGAGTTCAATCAATCTAGTCCAGCTAGCCACCACGATCAAAACCTAGTATGAGGTACGTTAGGTTACATCAGAAAGATACAAGAGATCATTGAAGTTGATTTCTCTTCTTTCCAATGTGTTATTTTTAGGTGCAACTAGTGGGACACCTTTGATCAGAATAATGTAAAGGAAGATCACAATAGTAGGCTGATATGTATCAACTCTAGAAATATGTGGGATGAAACTAAGGAACCTTATGTTTTCCTCAAACACTGCAACCAAGTGTTTTTTTACCCAGATGTGTTGGATAGGGATTGGTGGTTCGTATTGAGACATGAACCTAGATCAAAACATAATTTTGAGAACAATAGTGTTATCATGACAAGCGAGGAAGATAATGAGGGTGATGAGAACAAAGAGTGATATGGTACATGTGTTATTTCATTTTTTATACTATTTAAGATGGGTTTTTATAAAGAAGAGGACTTAACCTTATAGCTAAGACTTGTTTTTTCCAAACATTGTAATATGTATTTTGAATAAATTGGTTTTTATTGTGCTAATGTTAAAATAATTTCACTTGATAAATTGGAATTATGTTGATCTCAAAAGCAATGCATTGTATCGAGTTCTTTTTTGTTATGTCAATTCCTAAAATAATACAACTACTTGATTGCTTTAATTTTTTTCACTATATCAGTACTTAAATAAATGCACCCTATATATATATATATATATATATATATATATATATATATATATATATATTCAAAATTTTAAAAAATGTATTAATGTATACTGTTATTTTTGGTATGTAAGATCATAATAAAATAATGAGAATTCTAAACATGAATTTATTTGCATTATTTTCTAAAATTTATTATGTTACGAAAATTCATATTATTCTAGATTTATTATTTTACTATTATTTATATTCTTACAAATTTACAAATTCACAATTTTACAATTATAGTAATTTAACAATATATACGGTATACATTTTACAATTTTATGATAATTCAATTTTACCATAGTTATGGTTAAAATTTCATAATTTTTTAAATTTTCAAATTTTATAATTTTGATAAAATTGAATCATCACGATACATAAAATTACAATTACAAATTTATAATTTTACAAACATGGTAATTTAACAATATGTACGGTATAAATTTTACAATTTTACGATGATTCAATTTTACGGTAGTTATGGTTCAAATTTGCAAATTGACAATTTTTCAAATTTACAAATTTTGCAATTTTAATAAAATTGAATCATACAATTACAAATTTATAAATTTATAAATTTACAATTTTATAATTATGGTAATTTAAAAATATGTACAGTATAACTTTAACAATTTTAGGATGATTCAATTTTACAGTAGTTATGGTTCAAATTTGACAATTTGAAAAAATTTTAAATTTACAAATTTTATAATTTTAATAAAATTGAATCATCGCGTTACATATAATTACAATTACAAATTTACAAATTTACAATTTTAAAATTATGGTAATTTAATAATATGTATGGTATAAATTTTACAATTTTACGATAATTCAATTTTAGGGTAATTATGGTTCAAATTTGATAATTTGACAATTTTACAAATTTACAAATTTTACAATTTTACAATTATGGAAATTTAACAGTATATATGGAAATTTTATAATTTTACGATGATTCAATTTTACGGTATAATTATGGTTCAAATTTGACATTTGTACAATTTTACAAATTTACAAATTTTACAATTTTAATAAAATTGAATCATCATGATACATACAATTACACTTACAAATTTACAATTCTGGTAATTTAATAATTTTAAGATTATTCACTTTTATAGTAATTATGGTTCAAATTTGACAATTAATTTACAATTTTACAATTTTAATAAAATTGAATCATCACAATACATATAATTACAATTTTATAGTTTCACAATACAATTATAATTACAATTCAAATTTTACATACAAAACAATTAAAATTACAGTTACAATTACAAATTTACAATTTTACATACAATTACAATTACAATCACAATACATACACGTACAATTACAATTTTATAATTTTACAAATTTACAAATTTACAATTACAAATACATAATGTTTAATAAATGTCATGATTTAATATTAAAAATAAACATCATGATCATGATAACCATCATACAAAAATCATATTCTAAAATACACATTCAAATTCGCTATGTCATCTAATCATCATGATCATGACCGTCTAACAAAACACAAGAATTGTATAGCATCACCATAACACAAACATCAAATATACATCTCATGTCAAATAAATACTATAACATACACATCTATCTACAAGCACATTAAATGAACATATCTAACATGACCTAACAATATACACATCATGATGAATGCCAACATGTAAATTATGTACATCAACAAAATATAAAACATGCACCATATATATATATATATATATATATATATAAATATATATATATATATATATATATATATATATATATATATATATAATATGTCAAAAATATACAATTAAAAATATATCCATATATAAATGTGTAAAACATATGGTATGACATGAAAAAATACTAACTAATCATGTCTGTTTGTGATGGAAAGTCTGAGAGGTGATGCCTGATCATGTCCATGAGGTGAAGGATGAGGAGTTGGAGTATTAGAATGATCACTCCTCTCGTGCTAATCATCTGAGATGCTATGTGGACATCTCCATGGATCCTATCCCTCCTCGTTGCCAGTAGCCTAGAAGCTCTGACGATATGACTCATAAGGTTCGTCATATAGAGCAACATGTCCCTCCAGAGATTTGTCAGCATACGATTTTCCTCGATGTCTCTGATTGTCTACATAGTCGGTCTCCCAAATCCATCATGAATCGTATGTCAACCCTACGCCGCATGCCTGCGGGTATCTGCACCTGAGGAGGTCTCTCACCCTATGCAGCCTCCACCATCTCCTCATCATCTACATGATCATCCGATGGGGGTGGAGGCATGTCCCCAACGAACGTGCCAATATCTACAAAATATATAGTACACAACGATAATTAGAAAATAACATTAAAAAATTTAATAAAAGAAGTTATAGAACATGTTAGAATAAATTTTATTCTAATTAATTCAGACAATAAAATGAAATTATATTAATTTAAATAAAAAACTAATATTACCTCTATCATTTGGTGGCTCATCTTGTGAGAAGAGGATGCTAGGACACCCTCGCCAATCCAACAGCACGTAAGGATATGAAACCATCACAAACATGTGGTCATCCTCATTGGCTAGTAGCTCCAGTGCATCACTAGAAATCTTGGTTGGATACGCCGACTGGCCCCTCTTAGGCATCATCCCTCCCCACATGTGTATCCATACCTCTATCATCGACCTACGAGGTTGATGGACAAAAGTAGGCCTCATCTCCAGAAACCTATGAAAAATAATAAAAAAACAAATCTGAAGCAAAAGGGAAGGTCAAACTCCCACGTGCCTGAGAATGAAATCTATCTATGGCTATAAAAAACTGCAACAAAATAATGGAAAACCATCTAACAATTCTTGGCCTCTAGAATAGATAATTAACATAAAATAAAAGAGGGAAACCAATGCATTTCCAGTCATTGGTATAATGTGCAATGGTGGTCAGTAATATTAAGAGGCTCCTATGGACCAAAAGAAAAAATCCGTAGTTGTCCACCAGGCACTTGAAAATATGCTGGAGAAAGTATGTCATCCTTAATGTATCTCTGAGAGTACACCAACTGACTCTCTGTTGCATAACCGAAGGAGACATCAAGGAATTGGGGAAAATCATCCCCTCTCTGAGATAGATCAGTGATAAAATACATGTCATCCTCGGTGGGCTGGTACCACTATTCAGAAATGACATGGAAAGCCTGTCGATGGGAATCCCATCTATATATCAACTATACCAATAAGTTTCTTTTCCACTTCAGGGCTGTAGCCTCCTCATAGAACTTAAGGAGGCCTACATCCCTTAAGAGAAACTAGGTGGGTGGCGTAATAGTTCGAGGGTACAAAAGTCTCTCCCTCTACCTTGCCTCCCACTGTTGTATCATGTTTTAATGGTCATCTCTCTGCTCCTATTGTTTTCTCTCCTATCTCCATTGACGCCACTGAATAATTCACATATTAAATATATCAGCCTCCATCATACATAAAACATAATTTTTTTTATTAAATGACAAATGTATATATATATATATATATTATTGAAAAAACAAACAAAAGAAAGTTGGTGTGCCACAAAAAATAGTCACGCATTGCCAATGGTGCGTACATCTATATCATGTCCAGTCAATGATGCGCATAAAAAATAGTCACACACTGCAATAAAAAAATATTAATTAAATAAATAGTATAGGTACTCGTGCGCTGACAAACCATATCTGCCCTGGGGCATTTATTATAGCTCAATGCACCACCCATTTGCAATATTTTTCTACTGGTGGTGCGATATCCAAACACAAAATGCCTCGAGGCAGTAGGTTTGACCAACACATCGTACCAAAATAATATTTTTTTCAACGGTGTGGTGCGTATACATAATTGAAACGCATTGGGGGTTTTTGTTTTATCAACATTGCACCAGTGCATACTGAGGCATTTCGGTAAATCCATGCATTGTTTCACACAAAAAAAATATAAAAAATAAATATTTGAAACTTTTTAACTAAAGGTCCTTCAAATTTTTTAATAACATTCGGTGTGATAAGTAAAACATAGTGTACTGGGTCGCCCCGTGACAACGACGCACCACCAAACTAATCATCACGAACTGATGCGTTTATAGAATGCACCGCGTGAACCAAATATTAATGCTTCAAATGGTATTTTAATGCAGTTTGTTCCCTTAATATAGACGCACCGGGCTGTTATGTTTATTTTTACATAATTCCCCAATGCGTTTCTGTAAACCAACACACTGCCGAATATAAAATAAAATGTTATTTTTAAAAAATTAGAAATTGTTGATGCAGTTAGAAACCGACATGCACTACAAAAAAATTATTGTTATTGCAATGCGCTTTTGTCAGTAGCACATCGGGTTGTCACATTAACCACTCGGTGTAGTTTCTATTAACATTTTTCATGGCTTGGCCTATAAATTGATAGGGAGAACTGGGAACAGTGCGAGCCGAACGGCTCGAATGCACCTCATAGGAATAAATTTTATTTTTCAAAAAAACAATGAATTCTAAGTCAATTTTCAAAATTAATCTGGTAAAATCTTATGTTGGTGAGAAACATATACATTACCTGCACATTTTCACATCAAGGTGGCATGTTTCCAATGGAGTACTAAAAACCAAATTTGCCCACTATTTTGCAAAATTCGAAGTCCACACACTGAGCAACAGACGAAAGAAATGCTCACAATGGGAGAACCAATGGTAGGACACCTCAAAGATGCAAAGGTCACATGAATGCTTGAGATATCTATAGGACTGTAAATAGTAAAAATAATTTTTACGGTCGATAATTTTTTTTGAAATAAATGATTTTTCTGTGCGCCCCTGTACGAGACACACTAGGTAGTTGTGTCAATTGTGCACCACATTTCTTTAAATGAAAAAATATATGGGTTAGTGTAATAGGGAACATTAACCGCCCTAGGGCTTCATTGTTAGAGTATAGCACCAAACTCGGTGGAAATAATGTTTTTAACTTCACCCTTTTACGGTGCGCTGTATTACTGAAATGCACCAGGTCGGTTTGTACGGAGCACATCATGTTTTCTTTGAATAAAAACCATATTCTCGTGCATCATTGTACTGAAACCACACCTGGCCGTCATTGTTAGTGTATAGAACTGAAATGGTGAAAATATTTTTTTAAATAAAACCCTTGTGCGGTGCTCTCAATTAATGAAACACACTGGGATGAAGATATATGACCAACATCAAGCATGTTATATAAAAATCACCATATATTTTGATTAAAAAAACACCCTACGACAGGGCATCGTATCACCATAACCGCACTGGGGTGTTGTTGTTAGAGTATAGCACCATAATGGTGAAAATAATTTTTTTAATTAACCAATTGGTCGGTTAACTTGATCAATTCGAGGCATCGAGAAGTTTATATAGTGAGTGTCTCGATGTGCCATTTAATTGTATGTACTAGTGCGCTTTATATAAAGTAACTGTGAATTTTTTGAGTACCTATTATAGGTGTCTATAACTTGTACGCATCGGTGCGTTGTAAGGGAGGAATTGCATATTAGACGCCCCAATGCGTCGTATGTATGAAGTGCACCATGATTTTCCTAGTACTTAAAAATAACTCTGCAACGGTGCTTTAGCCTCTACTATGCACCGATGAGTAACATATATATTAAGTGCACCAGTGTGTGTTATCATTATAGATGCACCACGAAAAAGCATCCGCCCTCCAACCTCCTCTAGTGACCTCCACTACAAATGGATATCTGGGTTATTAATTGGAGAATCCAGATTATCCACAGACGCAAACAATGGTCGAAGTTTTGAATCCCAACGGGGATCCATCTTTAGGACAAGAAGTGAATGAAGAATGAAAGAAGGTCACATAGGTCAAGGCGGTTTGCGGCCCTTCTTTCAATCTTAGTTCAAGTTTTTTCCAGATAACGAATATCTTCCCAAGACTCCCCTCCGTGTAGGGAAATAATTATGGTTTTCAAACTTCTATGGTTGTTGTTAATTTTAGAATTTGGATTGAATCCCAACAAGGATCCTTCTTTAGGACAAGAAGTGAATGAAGAATGAAAGAAGTTGGCATAGGTCAAGGTGGTCTGCGACCCTTCTTTCAATATTAATTTGAGTTTTTTCTAGATAACAAATATCTTCCCAAGACTCCCCTCCATGTAGGGAAATAATTATGGTTTTCAAACTTTTGTGGTTGTCGTTAATTATAGAATCTGGATTATCCAGAATATCATAAAACAATGGTCCACGTTTTGAATCCCAACTGGGATCCATATTTAGGACAAGAAGGGAATGAGGAATTAAAGATGGTCGCATAGGTCAGGGCGGTCTGCAGCCTTTCTTTCAATCTTAATTCGAGTTTTTTCCAGATAACAAATATCTTCCCAAGAATCCCCTCCATGTAGGGAAATAATTATGGTTTTCAAAATTTTGTGGTTTTCATTAATTGTAGAATCTAGATTATCCACAGTATCATAAAACAATTGTTGACGTTTTGAATCCCAATGGGGATCCATCTTCAAGACAATAAGTGAATGAAGAATGAAAAAAGGTCACATAAGTCAAAGCGGTTTGCGACCCTTCTTTCAATCTTAATTCGATTTTTTTCTAGATAACAAATATCTTCCCATGACTCCCCTCAATGTAGGAAAATAATTATGGTTTTCAAACTTCTGTGGTTTTCATTAATTGTAGAATTTGGATTATCCACAGTATCATAAAACAATGGTCGACGTTTCGAATCCCAATGGGGATCCATCTTGAGGAAGAGAAGTGAATGAAGAATGAAAGAAGGTCCAATAGGTCAAGGCGGTCTGCAACCCTTCTTTCAATATTAATTCAAGTTTTTTCCATATAAAAAATATCTTCCCAAGACTCCCCTCTGTGTAGGGAAATAATTATGGTTTTGAAACTTCTGTGGTTGTCATTAATTTCAGAATCTGGATTATCCACAGTATCATAAAATAGTGGTCGATGTTTCAAATCCCAACGGGGATCCATCTTCAGGACAAGAAGTGAATGAAGAATGAAAGAGGGTCGCATAGGTTAAGGCGGTCTTTGACCCTTATTTCAATCTTAATTCAAGTTTTTTCCAAATAACAAATATCTTCCCAAGACTCCCCTCCGTGTAGGGAAATAATTATGGTTTTCAAACTTTTGTGGTTGTCGTTAATTACAGAATCTAGATTATCCACAGTATCATAAAACAATGGTCGACGTTTCGAATCCCAATTGGGATCCATCTTCAGGAAAAGAAGAGAATGAAGAATGACAGAAGGTTGCATAGGTCAAGGTGGTCTACAACCCTTATTTCAATATTAATTCGAGTTTATGCTAGATAACAAATATCTTCCCAAGAATCCCCTCCATGTAGGAAAATAATTATGGTTTTCAAACTTTTGTGGTTGTCGTAATTGCAGAATCTGGATGATCCAAAGTATCATAAAACAATCTTCGACTTTTCGAATCCCAATGAGGATCCATATTCAGGACAAGAAGTGAATGAAGAATGAAAAAAGGTCGCATAGGTCAAAGCATTATACAACCCTTCGTTCAATCTTAATTCGAGCTTTTTCAGATAATAAATATCTTCCCAAGACTCCCCTCTGTGTAGGGAAATAGTTATGGTTTTCAAACTTTTGTGGTTGTCGTTAATTACAGAATCCAGATTATCCACAGTATCATAAAACAATGGTCGATGTTTCGAATCCCAATAGTGATCCATATTCAGGAAAAGAAGTGAATGAAGAATGAAAGAAGGCCACATAGGTTAAGGCGGCCTACGACCCTTCTTTCAATTTTAATTCTAGTTTTTTCCAGACAACAAATATCTTCTCAAGAATCCCCTCAGTGTAGGGAAATAATTATGGTTTTCAAAATTTTGTGGTTGTCGTTAATTGTAGAATCCGAATTATCCACAGTATCATAAACAGAATCGTCAATGTTTCGAAACCCAATGGGGATCCATATTCAGGACAGGAAGTGAATGAAGAATGAAAGAAGGTCGCATAGGTCAAGGCAGTTTGCAACCCTTATTTCAATCTTAATTCAAGTTTTTTCCAGATAACAAATATCTTCCCAAGAATCCCCACTGTGTAGGGAAATAATTATGGTTTTCAAACTTTTGTGGTTGTCATTAATTGTAAGGGATTTCACAAAAAGATCCTCTAGAGGGTATTTTCCTTGTAGTGCCACAAGTGTAATAGTAGGCCCTGATCATGTAACATTTCTCGCACATCTCCCACAATGATTTTGTTCTTCCTTTCTACAACCCCATTTTGTTGTGTGTTATGGGGTGCTATTAACTCTCATCAAATGCCTTCTGATGCAAATAATTTTTTGAATTCATTCGACACATATTCTCCATCCTTGTCACTCCTGAGAGCCTTCACTTTCCTTCTAGTGCCTTTTTCAACAAGTGCTTTGAAGTCACAAAATTTTGAGAACATATGGTCTTTCTTCTGTATGAATAATATGCAACACTTGTGTGAAAAATCATCTACAAAAATCACATAATATATGTGCTTTGACGTGGAGGCTATTGTTAATGGTCTATAGACATATGAGTGAACTCTTTCAAGGATTGCTTGCGCTTGACTGTCCTTATCATGAAAGGTGGATTTGGTGTACTTCCCCAATGTACACCCTTTTCATGTATCACACTTCTCAAGTGTGCCCTTGGGAAGTCCTATAGAAATATGTTGCGTGATCTTCAAAGGTCTGTGGTGTAGATATCCCAATATTATATGCCATAAATCATCGATGTCTCGGCTCTCCACCTTCTCTAATTTTATGCTCAAGGAAACACAATATTCTACATCCAATATTTATAGGTTCTTTACCCAAACCCAGATCTTCTTCACTTGTCCCATTGCTATGTGATGAAGGAAAACCTTTCCTTTGTTAAACACCACATCGTAGCCATGGTATTCCAACATAGCAACTGAAACTAAATTCTTCTTCAAACAGGGAATATACATGACATATTTCAATGTGAGAGGGAAACCATACTCCCTATGAAAAGTAACAGTATCGATGTCAATCATGTTATACATGCTATGGTGGCTGTCTCTTTGGAAATAGTCTTTTTCTCTTCTGAACTCTTCTGGAGTTTCCTTCTTTTAGAGGATCCTATTTGTTGATCTAGAGGGGCTTTCCCATTATATTTATTTTTGGACTCACTAGACTCTGCAATTGAAGCATTTCAGTCTATAACCTTTCAAATTTCCTGTCTACATCTATGACTTATGTCAGCAAACTTGGATTATGCAGGGCTTTAGATTTCAGTCTAAATTTTTTGTTGTCTCTTGTGTGTATTTTCCTGCTACCAACAACTAGTTTTGCATCTTTTTTCTTTCTCTTGCTGCTAATATCATACCTTGCATATTTTAGAAACTCTTCATAAAACTTAGTGGGCTGATATTCCTTCTAAATCTTTTGTTGAATGTCTAATTCCGAAACTTCTGGTAGCACATGTTCTTTGGATTTTTCTGCATCTACAGACCTTCCTGTCCATGCTCTGGTATAAACCTTTGGAAAAGGAGAAATAAGTGGGACCATATTCATTGATTTGGGTTTACTACTCGATGAACCTTCTCCTCTCTCCAAATTATTTTCAACCTTGGTTTAAGGAGACTTTTCCTTTTCTCCTTTAGCCTTTTTGTGGATGTTTTCCTTCTTAGCTTTTATCTTAGTCCTCTTACCAACTGATGAAGTAGTTGGCTTATGACTTTTCCGTCTCTACTTGGCAGGTTGAGGATGTTGCTATGAAGCTGGAGATAGTTGAGCAGGAATATCTGGTGTAGGTGCAGGTTGTCCTACCCTATAAATAGAAAGTGTTCCATGACTGGTTTTTTTCCTGAGTTCTTCAACAACCAATACTTAAGAGCCTGATGATATAAGCTATACACTGATGCAAATGTTTGAGTTTGTATTCTAGCTAACTTATTTTTCAAGCTATTTAGCAAAAATAATGGTAGGTTGAGGGTCTTCATATAAGAAATATGAAACAAAAGCCTCATATGATAAAGAAAAACAATAGTATAACTCCTCTCACAGGTAAGATACATCTCGATGAGCTTGACAGTCTCAGCCCATTCATTCTTAAGATAATTTTTGGGAATCCCTTTAGCCCAGTTAGGGTCTCTGTGTTCATCTTTGATGAAACTGTTGAGGTCTCCTCTAGTGATGAATTGGCCTTTGAAACATTTTTCTCGTTCACGTGGAAGACTAAAAGCTTCAACAATAGACTCTGTTGATACCTGCAATTTGAGGCCATAGATATTTTCTTCTTGCCCATGAAAAGAGAGAAAAAAATCCTTAGCTAGTCTTAAATGAGATATTTTTAGTCTTGAACACAATGGATACCACTTTTCTTGGACAAATAACATCCTCACATTCGGATTAACATGAACTAGATCAACTCCTTGGGGTTCAATGAGTTTTATTTTTCCTCATTTCTTAGTCATATTTAGTAATAAAGAAGGTTTTCTGCTATAATTTGATAGGTGTCAATATTAGGGGATAGCACCTAATAGGTGTTGTTGTGTCCTAAATGAAAACTATCTAAAATCTGGGTTTCCTTCCTCAAGATGCTCACTAGAGCTTCTCATTCACCAACATTTAAACTCAAAAATAATGGTTTTCCCTTTCTTTCGGTGGTTTAAAAAGATATGTTGGTTCACCTTTCCATGCATGAGATTTTTCATAATGGGAAATATATTAGACCGTAGAATACACCTTGTGGTAGTAATGATTAACTTCAGTTGGCTGCGATGTTTCAAATTATATGTCACAGGTGGCTGGAGCTGAACATAGCTAGAGTTGGCAGTCACCTCAATCATATTCTTATGACAGGGCTAAAATTTTGAAAACGTTCATGCGTGATCAAACAAAACTGTCATCAGATTAAAACTGTAGATCCACAATCTACCTTGACACTTAATACGTACCTCGACACATGGATATAATGACTCAGCTGATAGACAAGACAAAAAATGGTTGGATTTTCTTAACTGCGGATTGACACCTAGATTTCTCCACATATAACCACAACTCAAATCAACATCACTCAGCATAAAAATTTCCTATCACATGACCTAACTCATGATAAAAAATTTAAAACGTAGTTGATAATAGGAACACATGCCTAACGCAAAAGCCAATGCGCTTTATTTATTAAAAAAATAGGGGATGTTACCGGAATTTCTGGTAGCATCGGGTAAAAGAAAAACATACATAAAACATAATTAAAATAGACTATCTGAAAGGGCTAAAACAAACGCTACCAGAACTTTTGGTATTGTTCTAATTTTTTTTGAAATTTACAAATCTTTATCCTAAAAACAAAAATTTAAAACACACTCATGAATTAGCATAGAATTGTGCTAACATTGGCTCCATAGGGGATAAATATCTCCCTGCGAGGCTCTAAGTATATTTTTCAGTTTCGGTGCCTTGTCATTAGGCTATGGAGTCTTATTATGAAAAACAATGGTATTTACAGTTAATTTAGGCTACCGAAAACCTTAGTAAAATATTTTTTTGAGGAAGCACCCATTAAATGGGCCTCCAAACAGTTCTGTCCCATCAAGGTGTTGCAACTCAAAAGTATTGTTCTGCCAAATATTGGAGATTCTGAATGTACCAAGCCATAAATAATCAAATTTGGAAAGTTTACCTGGGTCTTGATGTTGTACATCCCATTTCAACACTAGATCCAATCTGAAAATCTTCTTTTTTAGTTCCTTTGTAAAAAACTTACTTTACAACTTGCTGATATTTTCTTATCAAATCATATTGTTGTTCTCACTTTTTCTGCACTTCTATGATTTGATCAATTCTTCTCGTCATGTCATTTGGCTCAGCTTCATGATCTTGAAGAAATTTAGCTACAGGAATGGATAATAGGATTGTAAAAACAACATTAGTTCCATAAACCATTTTAAAAGGTGATGTATTAATATATTTTTTGATTGTCACCCTGTCAGCCCTTAAAGAAAATTTCAGTTTGGAGTCCTAGGCTTTTTTGTTTTGCTCCAATACCTTGGTGATGATTCATACCAAAATTTTCTTAGATGATTCAACTAAACCATTCCCTTATGGATAGTAAGATGAATATCATAATCTTCATAGAACTTTACCAATGGTTTAGCTTTAATATAATTTTCATTATCTGCTACTAACCTTGATGGACATCCAAATCTGGTTATGATTCCCTCTAGAAATTTAATGATAAATTTATGAGTAGCACTCCTGGTACGTATTGCTTCAATCCATTTTTTGAAGTATCAGTTGCAACAATAATCCAACAATGTTGTCCACTTGAAGGTGGATGAATTTCACCAATGAAATCCAATCCCCATGGATGGAAAGGCGCAGAAACAACTATGGTCTTGAGAGGAAAAGATTTCAAATGTTTTTTACTAGTGAATTTTTGACATTTTTGACATGCTCTCACCTCAGTTGATACATCAGAAAATAAACTAGGCCAAAATGTAATATTCCTAAAATTTAGCTTTTAGCTAAATGGAATATTATAGATCATGTTGCTACCAGGTAGGTGAATAAGTGGGTAGGGAGGCCCTTAAATATCCTATGCACTAATGAAAACACTTCAAGTGTAAAAGGAGGCCTTCTAAGTAGCTAAATAAAGCACCTTTGAGTGTGAACATGGGTGGGATCATGTTGAACCAGTCAATTTTGACCAAGTCAACAACACTGTTATGGAGGAGTGGAGATTAAATGAGGAATAACGCAGTTTTGGAGGGAGATTTATTTCATGAAGGAAATGACCTAATCAAGTGGGGCCAAGGGAAAGGAAGCTCATAATCTATATAAGGAAGAGGATGGCAGCCATATGGGGTTATGTATTGGATTATTATTTTGTATGTGGTCTGTTTAGACTTCTTGCATTCTCCAGTTGTTTAGTTGAGATTGCTGTGTTGTTTAGCATCGGGTGTTCCGGAGCGGGAATCCCACCTTTTTCCTTGAGAGGCCTCTTGGAAGAGAATTTCATTTCATTTCCACATTCAGGTTTTTTGGCCAAGCTACAAATTTCTTCATCAGTGCAGTTTCTGTAGGATATTGTGCTGTGTTGTAGGGTGTTGCAGTGGAGGGTTGAGAAACCCACTTTCTGAGCTAGTTTCTCATAAGGGGAAGCATTCCTTCTCGTGGGAGATCAGTTTGGAGGGCTCTTGGACATATTTCAGATATTTGGCACCACACCAACTATTTCCCATCATTTATAGCATTGTTCTAGCTGGGAATTTCGTTATTTTGGAGGGTAGCTTCAGTGAGGGATCTTGTGGCTCATTTGGAGTGTTTTCTTGTGATTGAAGGGTTCAAAATTTCATTAGAGGAGACCTTTAAGGGGATCTACATCAGATATACAATATTTCAGCCTTCTACAATCATGTACTTTAGTTTGCAGTGAATCTTCATCCCTAGGGCTTTAGATCCCATCTTATTCAGGGTGTATTTCTGAAAACCCTTTCCAGGTTCTTTGTAGGAGTTTGTGTAAAGCCTATATCTGTATTTTTCATATATTTTGAGGCATATAAAAACCCTACATAATTTTTACATTCCTTTTTTGTAGCAGTGTATTTATAACTGCACTATAGCAGTCTTCCGACATTTTGTATTTTAGCAGCAGTTCATATTCAGGAGTGATTTTTTATGGGAGGCTTGTTTCCTCATTGTATATGATTCATGCCTCACTATTTTGTGTTGATTTTATGATCTAATACATGATATTATGTCTCCATATTGGTCTCCAATGTTAATGAGTTTATTTACACTGCTATTTCTAGTTTTGTGTTCTTATATTGTTGCTTCCCCATTTGGGAATATTACAGTGGGATCAGAGCATAATCTTGGCTCAGCCTGTGCATTTAGCCAATATGTCACTATAAGGAGAATATTCTCACAAAGAAGAGGAGATGTACAAAAAAACAAGGACATGACTCCATTATTTGGAGGAAGAAAGGAAGAGAAGCTCTCAAAGCTTTTTCTTCAAACTATGCAGAGCATCAAAGAAGATATCAAGCATATGAGAAGGGAGATGTGTAGAGAATGTCCAAGGGAGTTTGAATCTAAAGAAAACTCTAGATTTTTACATGATGAGTGTTAGTATGCAGCCACACATTATGATTCACAGTGCACTCTTATGCCTAGGTTTATTATGAGGGAGATGGAAGAAGCAGAAATGCCAAAGATGGAGACTCTTAGTGATTATCTGCAAGAATGTGAATCTCAAACTGAGAGGTTCAAATATCACATCAACTTCCAAGAGTTTTGCAAGATCAATGAAGAAAGAAGCATAAGGAGCAAGCAGCATGATGTGGGTAGATTCTTTTTATCTACTTTTGATGGTTCACATAAATGTTCAGCTAGAGCTTGGGTGGAGGATCTAGATATCTATTTGCAACAACACCAAGTTTTAGAGAATGAAGCCATCAAAGTTGCAGTGCTGCATCTTGAAGGTAAGGCCTATGCTTGGTGGATATTTGAATCTTTTTCATTAAAAAATGCAAATACCTCTACTTATGAAAATTTCACTAGGAGAATAGAGGAAAGGTTTGATGAAAAACATTCTGAAACACATTTGGTCGAGCTAAACAAACCAAAACAAACAAAACCTTTGCATGGATTGGAAGGATCAATAAACCAAACTCCACTTCAGAATACTATGGAAGGGGCTAACATCTTGCATAATACCTTGCTAGAGGCAAGATATCTATCTCATATTCTTGGCAAAGAGGGCATGGAGATCCCTTTTTCAAAATAGGACCCTCTTATTGAGGAGGTGACTCCCATTCATATTGAAGAGGGAAAAAAGGCCGGGGACAACAACGATGTCATATCTAGAGAATATCTGGCACCTCATTCAAAGGAAGATGGAGCACTTGCTCCGACAAGAGGAATTCTTGTATCATTGCAAGAAAATCCAAAGGATCTCATATGTGGAGATCAAGGCATAATCCATGAACAACATGTGCCATTATTGATAGATTTTGAAATATTGCAGATGAAAGGAGAAGGTAGGGAGGATGACCAAAATTATATGATCAGGAGCACACACCCCTATCTATCAAAGGGCTAATGTACAGAAGAGGCAAAAAAATTTGTGTAGTGAAGTCAGGGACAAAATTGTCCATCCATATATGCAATCTACTCTTGATATTGATGTCTCTATGCATGGAGGCATTCCACCTAGGAGGCCACAAGAGTAGGAGATGATAAGGCATGTCTCACATCATGATGCACCATTCATAGGTCCAGGAGGAATGGGAGCATTAGGAGGTCATGGTATAGCACTAAGAGTCTTGGGTAGACTCAAGGAGAGGGGAGACATCCTCCCAACATCATCATTAACAAATCTCATTTCAGATTATGCGCTATGGCAAGAGCAGCATGGGAAGGATAGCAGCCTTCCAACTTGTAACTTTGGCATGGGAGATGTCAAAGAGGAGGACAACTAGATGACATATGTTCTTTGTGATAGATCATCAGCGATGTCACTATGGAGGATAGATCCGTATTGGAAATCCCAACTGTTGGTGGATTATTCCAAGGATATTTTTACTTGTATGATATTTGACGACCAGCCACATGAGGAGGGATATTCAGTCAGAGATGAGGTCATCTATTATCATGGTAGGATCTTCTTATCTAGAGCTTCCAAGCTCAAGGAGAAGTTACTACAATCAGATCATGAATATTTCCTCTTCAGCCACACTTATTCTATGAGAGCATACCACACCATCATGGAGGGGTACACTTGGGAAGGCTTTGACAAGGAGATAAATCAGCATTTGAGGAGATGCATGGATCATGTGGAGATGGAGGAGATATATAACTCTTTGGGGGAGTTATCACAACCACCTCTTTCCTCTTTGAGAATGAGAGGGGATTTATCTATGAGCCACTCCATTTGCATGAGCAAAGCATATGGTAAGGATACTGTTTGGTCGCATAATGATTTATATAATGAATATGTGCATTCCTTAACCATATATGTGCGGGACATTTCTCCAAGAAGGAGCATTCTTCCTTCTAGACTTCATGGTCTACTTGAGGCCATAAGAAGCATTGATGATGGCCACTCCCTAGGAGGTCTTGGGGAGATGATATCTTATGCAGGGTATGCTCAATTTGCACCATACACCATACACCTTCTCCAAACTTGTGAGTAGATTGGGGCATCAAACAAGTGGTTGGGAAACCACACATCATGCCATATTCTGATGTAGTTAGGACTAAAACTATGCTGGTTGCACTTGAGGGACCATTGTCCTTCTCCCTTATTACATATGGCAGCTAGCATGGTTTTAATTATGATTCCATATGCTAATGATGTTCTTGTATTTTTTGGGAACATGTTTGGAGGAGAGACACATTGGTTGGATGTGTCCATGGGGAATGAAATTTCCCACACCTGTTATGCTTCTTGCTTCAAGAGGAGCATGGGAGATGATATGGCAACTACAGTATATCACCTATTTCTTTATGAGGTGGGCCATATGATTTTTTGGAGCACTTGGGATATGCCTCTCATGAACATCTGGGAGGGACTTTTCTATGAATTGCCATGGTGCAAGGTGATTCATTTCATTTGGATGATAGCATGGAGATGGGAGTCCCTCTTTGGGAATGAGATCCCTTATTCTTGTCATTACTCTTACCTTGAAGAGGTCATTGTACAACAAGAAGGTTTCCATATAAACCTTCCACTTTCTCATGATGAGAGCCATTGGGTTTATCCACCAAAGGCCAACTTGCACAGATGGGAGGGACCATTGGGAGACATAATTATTGTAGAAAACCTGAAGAAATGGTGGGGACTATTGATGAGGTGGCCACAAGAGGAGGAGGGGAGGAATTTTTCTCCACCTTTACAGTTGCTTGAGGACAAGCAAATTTTTGGAGGGGAGGGCTATAATATTCCTAAAATTTAGCTTTTAGCTAAATGGAATATTATAGATCATGTTGTTACTAGGTAGGTGAATAAGTGGGTAGGGAGGCCCTTAAATCTCCTATGTAGCAATAAAAACACTTCAAGTGTGAAAGGAGGCCTTCTAAGTAGATAAATAAAGCACCTTTGAGTGTGAACAGGGGTGGGATCATGTTGAACCAGTCAACTTTGACCAATTCAACAACGTTGTTATGGAGGAGTGGAGATTAAATGAGGAATAACACAGTTTTGGAGGGAGATTGATTTCATGAAGGAAATGACCTAATCAAGTGGGGCCGATGGCAAGGAAGCTCCTAATCTATATAAGGAAGAGGATGGAAGCCATATGGGTTTATGTTTTGGATTATTATTTTGTATGTGGTCTATTTAGACTTCTTGCATTCTTTAGTTATTTAATTGAGATTGTTGTGTTGTTTAGCACCGGGTGTTCCCGAGCGGTAATCCAACCTCTTTCCTTGAGAGGCCTCTTGGAAGAGAATTGAATTTCATTTCCACATTCAGGTTTTTAGGCCAAGTTACAACTTTCTTCATCAGCGCAGTTTCTGTAGGATATTCTGCTGTGTTGCAGTAGAGGGTTGAGAAACCCACTTTCTGAGCTAGTTTCTCATAAGAGGAAGGATTCCTTCTCTTGGGAGATCAGTTTGGAGGGATCTTGGACATATTTCATATCTTTGGCATCAGACCAACTATTTCCCGTCATTTAAAGTGTTGTTCCAGCTGGGAATTGTGTTATTTTGGAGGGCAGCTTCAGTGAGGGATCTTGTGGCTCCTTTGGAGTTTTTTCTTGTGATTAAAGGGTTTAGCCTTTCATTAGAGGATACCTTTGAGGGGATATACATAGATTTACAATATTTCAGCCTTCTACACTCATGTTCTTCAATTTTTAGTGAATATTCATCCCTAGGGCTTTAGATCCCATCTTATTCAAGGTGTATTCCTGAAAACCCTTTCCCGGTTCTTTGTAGGAGTTTGTGTAAAGCCTATATCTGTATTTGTCATGTATTTTGAGGCATATAACAGCCCTACATAATTTTTATATTCCTTTACTGTAGCAGTATATTTATAACTGTGTTGTGGCAGTCTTCCGACATTTTGTATTGTAGCAGCAGTTCATATTCAAGAGTGATTTCTTATGGGAGGCTTGTTTCCTCATTGTATATGATTCATGCCTCACTATTTTTTGTTGATTTTCTAATCTAATACATGATGTTATGTCTCCATATTGGTATCCAATGTTAATGAGTTGATTTACATTGCTATTTTCAGTTTTGTGTTCTTATATTGTTGCTTCCCCATTTGGGAATATTACACAAAAATAGCCATCTCATTATTTTGTATGCAGTATTTCTCCAATAGTTATGACCTCCACACACACTACTATGCATATGAAACATAACTTTCTTAGACTCGTCTGGGTCAATGCACCTGAAAAAAACTCCTCTAGGATCTTTCCAATAAACAATTATCCTTGATGCAAATTTTAATGGTTTTTAGCTTCAAAGATCTCACTTTTCTTTTATCAAAGTTTGGAGGAGGTTTAAAATGCTTCAAACAAAAAATGATATCCTTATACCATCTGCACTCAGAAAGCTTCACATCCACTGCCATGTTGTCAATAGGTTCTAAAATATTCCCTTCTAGAGTGTCATCCATGAAATTCAAGCCCAAAACTCTACAATTTTCTTCAGCCAGTAGTTTGGCTAATCCTTAACCTTTGATTAGTTTGGTAGGCTTGATCTCTAAATCAAATTTAAGAAATCTAGTCACCCACTTAATTCTTTTTATATCAATATCAGGCTGATCTAATATTTCTCTAACAACAGATGAAGGTACAAAGGAGATAATTTGAGCATGCAAAATATATACTCTAAAATCCTTTAGAGCTTTCACTAATGCATAAGAATGTTTTTCCAACATTTCATACTTCAATTATGTATCTCTAAGAACTCTGCTTAAAAATTCTATGGGGTCTTCCTTATTTTTTTCATCTTCTTGTAATAAAAAAACATCAATAGTACCTTGAGAGGCAAATGAGAAAATCAAGTAAGGAGTATTCAGGGCTTACCAAATGAGGTGCTACAATGATAGATTTTTTTATCAGCACAAATGAATTTCTGGCTTCAAAAGTCCACATGACTTCTTTTTCCTTTTTCAACATGCAAGTAATATGTTTCACCACTTCAGAAAAATTGGGAATAAACCTTCTTAAAAAAATTATCTTACTAAGGAAAGATTGAATCTCTTTCTTGGATATTGGAAGTGTTAAGTCTTGAATTTCAATCACTCTTTTGGGATCAATTATCACTCCATCTTTAGAAACTATGTGACCCAACATCTTACCTTCTTTAAGATCAAAATGAGACTTATTTGGATTCAATGATCTACCATATTTTTTGCATTTAACAAATATGTGTCTCAAGTGTTGAATATGCTCTTGATCTGAAGCTAAAAAAATAGTAATATCATCTAAATAGATGACCAATAATTTGTATTTTTGTCCAATGAAAGAAAAGTCCATAGCACGATGGAAATTATCTCCGACATTCATAAGCCCAAATGGAATATTTGCATACATGAATGTTCCCTAGAGAGTAGTGAATGATGTCTTCTCTCAATCTTCCATCCAAACAGATACCTGGTTGTACCCGGAGAACCCATATAACATGAAATTTTGTTTGACATAGTTACCTTTTGAAGAATATGCTCCATATTTGAAAATGGATAATTATCTTTCTTGAAGCATTTTTTAATATTCCTAAAATCTAGACATAATCTAACTTCACCACTCTTCTTTCTCACTGAAACTAGATTAGCAACCCAATCTGAGCATCTCAATGGAATGATGATTATAAAAACCAAATGTTTCTTCAATTACTTCTCTATTATTGGTAACAATAATGAATTTATTTTTCTTAATTTTTGTTGGAATGGCTTAGTACCGTATTTCAATGGTATTCTATGCTTAATGATAGTTGTGTCATATGTCTTAAGATCCTCATATTTCAGTCTTTCTTTCTTTTGATAAATATTTTGACAACTTAACATACCTTGGCTCTAGTTTTGTACCCAAATTGAAATCTTCCAATTCTTCATTTGTTTCAGCTAACTGTGGTTTAACTAAAATATCATTGTGATAAAAAAGCTTCTCAAGTGGGAATAACCCCTTGAGAATATGATTGGTAGACAATTGTATGATAGGCTTATCATGAATCTATTTTTTCATATTTTTGGTATCTTGATAATCAACATTATCCTTTATGAGATCTTCATCCTGATCAATATTTAGGACGAAAAATTCTTCAGTAGCTTCAATGGATCTTCTAATCTCTTTCTCATCTTAAAAAAAATTCCAATGTTTGACATTATCAGGAATTCTAGGTCTAAAACTGACTTCCACTTCATATTTCAGCTTTATAGGTATTGGAATCTTGAATGAGATTTCTGAAATAAAAAGTGAATCAAACAAAATATTACTTTCTCTTAGAACAAAAGAAATGTTAAAAACCAAGAATGAGTTTTCTATAATGTTCCATACTGCATTCTAGTAATCTCTGAGTCTGGGATTCTTAGTTTGATCAACATTTTCAATCTGCTGAATAATATGTTTAACATCTCAAAAAACAGAAATTTCTGAAAAATTCATGTTTTTTGTTGTTTTTAAACCAATTAAAAGAGCTTCATATTCAGCCATATTGTTAGTTTCTTCAAATTCAAGTTTGAAAGAAAAAGTGGAGCTCTATTTGAAAGGGGAAATGAGAACTATTCCTGCACCAACTCCTTCTCTAGAAAATGAGAGAACCCTCATGACTAATTTTATTTTTCAGCTGGCTTAAAAATTTGAAAACTTTATGTAGGCAGGGTAGAATTATCCATATGTAAAATGCTTGAACCCACATCAGTTGTTCTAGCATAAATTGGATGATTAGTAGGGTATTTTCTATCACTAATGATATATTATAACTGAGATTGTCTATAAATTCTTCTTTGTTCTCCTCCAAAAACAAGAGCAATAGTATAAGAGAAATCCATTTGCAAAGTTCCTCCCAACCTTCTAATCCATGACCTAAGTAACATTCCAAATCTAAGAGGAATGTCAGCTACAACAATATCCATCACCATCCCTCTCATGGGTATGTTGGACCCTTAGTTAAACTGAGAGGGTGGGGTGAATTAGTTTAACACATTCATGGACTTTTAAAACTCTTCATTAAAACTTATTTACACCTTCATTTCATGTCCAACTTAATATGTGAGTAATCTTAGAATGTGAGTAGCAAGTATTAATATAATATAACAGTAGACTTAATATGAGAGCAGCAGGTATTAAGCAGAAGATATAAATCAGATCAACACATAAAAATCATGCACAGAGACACCAGATATAAGTGGAAACCCATAAAGGGAGAAAACCACATCTTATTATTGTTGTGATGCAAAGGCAAGCTCCAACTCCCTCTCACCATTGTTTTTCTGCAGGCACCAACCTATAGGAGGCTCCAACCTCAATTCTGCAAGCTACAAATTGCAAGGAAGCACCAACTCCCTTCAATTTTCTGAAGGCATCAACCTGCAGGAGGCTCCAACCTCAGTCAGCTACAACTAACGGCTATCAAGCTGCAACTTGATAGGGAATCTCCAACTTCCTCAATTTATCAAACTGAATGTTTGCTGATTTACCTCAGATATTAGCTATGTTCTGTAGCATCTCTCTCTGCTCTTCTTTTCTTAATCTCCTCTGCCTCAATTTTCTATACTCTTCATTCTCTATATTTACTCTCTCTAACCACCCTCATGCATATCAAGATGATATCATTTATAAGGATTTTCTTGTGACTATTATCATTCCTCAATGAATTTGGAATGGATAGCCATGCCTCTTCACTTTCTGCCTTCTCATTTCTTTCACTCGCTCATTCAGACAATATAGTCGTAGGTATCAATTTAACATTACAGTGGGATATTTGTTCTCTTCCGGAGACTTGCCAATGCATCACAACAATATAAATTAAAAAAATATTTACATTCAATTACAATAAGATCTCCAGCTCACCCATTCAGCCTCATGGCTAGATGCGCATTTGTCTTTTCTTTGACTATGTATTTGTCCCTTTCGACTCTGTTTGTTTCCTTATTCAATGTCGCAGGGTAACGGCCATATGCCATACATTTGTAACTGTGCTTTTTATATCAGCGCCTTTTATATATATATATGCAACTGCTGACTTTAAATCTGGGCAAATTCCAACCCTTTACACACAACAAGTGTCTTGTTGATGTGGTGTGTTCCGCAAGCGGAACATACATACACCATGGCCTTTGTTTTATGGCCCGATGCGATTGCACACATCGCAATCGTTTTATATTAACAATCTCCCTCCACCTTAAGCCGAGGCCCGTGGGTCCACAGAACACGCGGCACATTTCAATACAATCACAACAACGTTTTATACATATAACAACGCCTTTTATATATATAACCCAATTTCATTTCTCAGCATAATTATACAGAGTTTAATTATACAAGCTGCCTTTTTAATACGCCTTAAATAAACTCTCGGCGTAAATAATAAAACCTGTTTAAACATATAAAAACCCCTTTCAAGCCCACCTACCATGTTTTCCGATGCGATATACTACTCCTCCAGCAATTTCCGATTGCGATTGATCGCAATCGCAAACTTCATTAACTTTCTCCGCTGTGCTGCCTTGCTCCGATGTGATTGCTTTGATGCAATGCGATTACTTCGATTGCGATTAATTACAATCGCAACCTTTAGTTGCAAGTCCCGCTGCCCTGCTTTCACTCTGATGTGATTGACCACTGTTAAGTTCTTCCGATTGTGATTAATCACAATCGTAACTTGCGTTTGCATGTTCCGATGCCCATACTCTAATACTCCGATGCTATTAGGCCGGAATTCAAATACATTTGAATCATAGTTCATATATCCATCGGGTCCGGAACTCAATCGAAACTCTTGTCGATATGTTCCGATGCTCAGTTTTTCTCCGATGCGATTGGGAAAGGGTCCCACCATATAAAACTTTGTTTGTTTTAAAACCAAGCATTAATACCTTTGGTTCTTTGTCCACAAAGTGCTCCATATATATATATATATATATATATATATATATAAGCTTTGAGCCAATGCGATTAAGTCGGAACTCAAACCTATCAAGACACAATTTATATGCCCATCGGGTCTGGGCTTCAATCGCAATTGCAATTTTCTGTTGATAACCTGTTCCGCTACCCTTATATTCTCCGATGCGATTGGGTGAGGGTCCCACCTTATGGTACTTTGATTCTTTGTTAAAAAGGCACTCCATATAGATTAATATATATGCTTTGGACCTTTGTGCATAAGGCACAATATATGTAATGTGCTGCATATATACTCCAGCGTGGGTAACGATTCCCGGAATTATATATATATACTTTGCTGCTTGGGTTATACGATTCCCGAAATTGTGTTTATGTATCCTCTAGTTGGGGTAGGGAGTATCGGAATTAAAAATGGCTCTGCCTCTGCTTGTGATAACGGCTCTGCCTCTGTATTCGTTGCCTATGCCTCTGCCTCTGCCTTCGCTGTACATATTACCTGCTGCTGTTATTTTCCTATCTTTGCATCTGCTGCCTTCTTTTCCATCAATGAAAATATTTCCAACAGTCTCCCCCTTTGGCATTGATGGCAATACACTTTCTCAGTGGCAATACTCTTTCTCTATTTTCCTGCTCTTCCTCCTGTTGCTTGGTCTTCCTCCCCCTTTGACATCAATGGCAAGGGGTTTGAATTCTTAGTGTAGATTCTATTCTTTGATCCTGTGTTTTTATCCTTTTTCAACATTTCGTGCATTTCCTCTCTCTGAAATTTTCTAACTTTGTACGCTGCTGCTCCAAGCTTTGGATTAGATCTAAAATACTGACCATTTAGCCTTTCTCATTGATTCTTTTATGCTGGATGTATTTTGATCCCGAGGACCTGTTTTTATGCTTCCCTTGCTGGTTGATCTCCCCCTGGGAATGATATTTTCGTTTTTGTTCTCCCCCTGAAACTGTGCTTTCTCTTCATATTAGAGAGTAGCATCTACAGATACTACCCCTAGTCTGTCTCTCAAATATTCAAATGGTTCTCTGGCAAGCAGTTTAGTAAATATATCTGTTATTTGTTATTTTGTTGGTACATACTCCAGTTTTACTATCTTTTGAGCCACTTATTCTCGAAGAAAATGATACTTGATTGGGATATGTTTAGTTTTTGAGTGAAGCACAGGATTTTTAGATATACTTATAGCACTTGTATTGTCACATTTGATTGAGATAGGTTCATCAATTCTTACCTTCATGTCTTGGAGGGTTTTCTTCATCCACATGACTTGTGTACAACATGTTGTTGCTACTATATATTTTGCTTCTGCTGTAGACAGAGAGATAGATGTTTGTTTCTTGCTTAACCATGCCACCAGACTTTCTCCTAGATAGAAAGCACCTCCACTTGTTCTTTTCCTATCATCCACATAGCTGGCCCAATCTGCATCTGTGTATGCTGCCAAAGTGAAGCTTTTTCCTTTAGGATACCAAAGTCCATATTGTGCTATTCCTTGTAGATATATAAATATTCTTTTTACTGCCAGAAGATGGTTATTTTTAGGTGTTGCTTGATATCTAGACACTAGTCCTACTACTAGCATGATGTCTGGTCTTGATGCAGTCAGATACAACAAAATTCTTATCATGTCTCTGTAGAGTTTTTGATCTATATGAAAAGACCCATCATCAGCACATTGCTTGCATCCTGTGATCATGGGAGTTGACACAGGTTTGCAGTCCTCCATTTTGAACTTTTTCAACATTTCTTTCAAGTATTTTTCCTGTGAGATGAATGTTCCTGTGTTATTTTGCTGAATTTGAAGTCCTAAGTAGAAATGGAGTTCTCCAATCATGGACATATCAAACTCTGATTTCATCTCCTCAACAAACCCTTTTGATAGTTCTTCTCTGTTGCTTCCAAACATAATGTCATCAACATATACTACAACAATTAGGAGTTCATTTTCATGGACTTTTATGTATATATTGCTGTCTACTCCACCTCTCTTAAAGCCTTATTTTTGCAAATATTTATTCAGTCTTGAGTACCAAGCACGAGGAGCCTGTTTCAGTCCATAAAGGGCCTTCTTCAGTCTGCACACATAGTCTTCTTTGTCTGTTAAAGAGAAACCTTCTGGTTGTTCCATGTAGACTTCTTCTTCTAAGTCTCCATTCAGAAATGCATATTTTACATCCATTTGATATACCTTGAAGTCTTGGTAGCATGCAAAGGCCAGAAACATTCTGATGGCTTCCATTCTGGCTACAGGGGCAAATGTTTCATCATAATCGAGTCCTTCGATTTGTGAATATCCTTTGCAGACAAGTCTGGATTTGTTCCTGATTACCTGTCCTTCCTCATTCATTTTATTTTTAAATACCCATTTTGAGCCTATGAAATTTTTCTCAGTGGGTCTAGGAACTAGTTCCCAGGTATTATTTTTCTCAATTTGGTCCAATTCTTCATTCATAGCATTTACCCAAGACTTTTCCTTGCTGGCTTCTTCAAATTTCTTTGGCTCTATTTGTGACAACATGGATATGTATACCTCTTTAGTTTGTTCTGTTAGCTACCTTCTTGTTTGGACCCCTACTCTCTTGTCTCCAATGATCTGATCTTCAGGATGGTTCTTCTGAGTATATCTTGAGGGAGCTTTAGAACTCAGCTTTGTATCTTTTGTTGTCTTTCTTTTTTCCTCATCATCTTGGTTTTCTTCTTTATGGTTGTTTGATGGATTGCATCTGTCAGTATCTCTTGTATTGTTTGGAAGTTCTTCATCAAATCTCACATCAATTCTTTCTACTATTTTTTGCAGAGTCTTGTTGTAGCACCTGTACCCTTTACTTTTGGATGCATATCCTAGAAATATCCCTTCATCTGCTCTTGCATCAAATTTTCCAAGATTTTCATCATTATTATTTATGTAACACTTGCTTCCAAAGATTCTGAAATGTTTGATTGAAGCTGGCTTTCCATGCCATAGTTCATAGGGAGTCTTGTCACTGCTTGGCCTTAAGTGAGCTTTATTAAGGATATGCACTGCTGTGTGTACCGCTTCTTCCCAGAAGGTTTGAGGAATATTATTCTCTTACATCATGGCTCTGGAAATTTGTTGAATAGATCTGTTTTGTCTCTCTGCTACTCCATTCTGCTGAGGTGTCCCTGCAATAATAAATTGTTGTTTGATGCCATGTTCATTGCATAGGTCAACAAAGTCATAATCTGTGAATTCACCTCCTCTGTCTGATCTGATGCATTTCAGCTTGCATCCTGTCTGATTTTCTGCTAAATATTTGAATATTTTGAATTTTTCCAGAGCTTCTGATTTATTCTTGAGAAATGCAACCCATGTCATTCTGGAGAAATCATCTATTATCAGCATGAAGTAGGATTCTCCACTTGGTGTTTTAGTTCTTGCAGGTCTGCACAGGTCCATGTGAACAAGCTGGAGTGGTCTTCTTGTTGATAACTCATCTTTGGCCTTAAATGACGTGCGGGTCTGTTTACCCAATTGACAAGATTTGCATATGGTATTAGAAGGCATTTTTATTTCTGGCAAGTCTCTGACCGCTTTCTTTTTTCTCAGTCTGATGATATGATCGAAGCTGAGATGTCCCAATATTTTATGCCATAACCATGACTCTTCTAGTTTGCTAAGATGACATGCTTCATCTTCCTCTTTCACAATGTAAACATTACTCTCTGTTTGAACTCCTTTGAGTAGAGTCTTACCTATGGTGCTTGATCTGACTTCAAAATCTTGTGCTCTAAAAATAACTTCACAGCCTTTGTCACACATCTGACTGACACTTAGTAAATTTTCTTTCATCCTTTCTACAAATAGTACATCTTGGGCCTTTCCTCTGCCATTGTCTATGTCGACTGAGCCTTTTCCCTTGATCTTATCTGATTTATCATTGCCAAAAGTAACATTGCTAGATTTATTTTCATCAAGAGTTATAAACTTGATTTTGTCTCCTGTCATGTGTTTAGAGCAGCCACTATCCAAATACCATTGGCTTTTCAGATCTTGAGTAGTTAGAGCCAGGTCAAACTTATTCTCCTTCTTTTTCCACTGGAGGCATCCTTTCATTTGGTATCTTTTGTGAGATGATGAATCACAACCTTTCAGAGGACATTTGGAAGGCATATGTCCAACTTGATTGCATTTACAACATTTTATCATAGTTTTTGCAGAATTGTGAGTATGAACAAAATTTCTTTGATTCATAAACCTCCTTGAGGTTTTGAGCATCAATATTTGTCCATACTTTCTACATTCAATAATTTTATGGCCAAATTCCTTACAATAAAAACAGTAACCATAGAAACTATTTGCATACTTGATGTAAGGTTGTCTCTTTCATTTGTTTGCTTGAGGCAGTCTCTTCAATGTTTGCATCTTTTGCTGGTTTGAATTACTCCTCCTTGTATGACAATATGCGTCAATGTGTCCCAGCTTGTGGCAGACATAATAGGTGGCATTCTTCATAGGAGGGGAGAATCTCCTTTGATGGTTTCCAAATTTTACATACTCAGGGGTCTTAGTATTTATTACATTCTTTGCTACTAGTGGTTTCTTCTGATCTCTGTCTTCCTTATTACAAGTTTCTTCTTTTGTAGGAATTGTTTGAGCTGCTTCATCATTCTTCTTTGCTTTTACAAAAATAATCTCTCTGTCAACCTTTTCTTTGCCTTTACTTGATTCTCCTTCATAGCCTATTCCAGTTTTTATCATAGGGGATCTTTGAGCAACCAAAATTTCATTCAACTTACTAGAGCTTGTTGTTTGAGAAAAGTTTATAATCACTTTCCTTTGAGCATTTTCTAATTTCTTCCTGAGACATACTACTTCTTCTTCCAACTTTTCTTGTTCCTGAGTTTTTTCCTTAATTTTCTTAAGTAACATGTCCTCTATCTTCTTGGCTTCTTCAAGCTCTATCTTTAGCTGCATAAGGACTTCTGAATTATGTTCTTCTCATACATACTTGAGGAGAATGTCCTTTTGTTTTCTGCATTTTAGCTTGAGTCTATCAATCTCTTCTAGAGCACTTCTTAGCTCCCCCTCAAGGTTGAATTCACCTTCTTCTTCTTCATCTTCTAGTAGGAGACCTTCAAGGTCTTCTATAGCCATCAATAAAAATTCAGAGGTTCCATCTTCACTTGAGAGTTCATATGGATCTTCAGATGTACTGCTGTCTTGTTGAGCATAGAAGGATTTTCTGCTAAACTTCTTTCCTTTCTACCAGTTCTTTGATGTGCTTTTCTCTGACTCTTGAGCCTGATTCCTTACTTTATTGTGAGGACACTTAGCAACATAGTGTCCAACTCTTCCATAGTTAAAGCATTTGAAATGGATTTTACCTTTGTATTTACCTGAGCCTCTATCCAATTTCTTGACAAATTTTGCCTCTTCTTCATCCGAGCAAGAGCATATGTCTCCCTCTTCTTCTTTATTCTTTTCTGTTTTAAAGGTTTCCTCCCTCATACTTGGCTTCTTCTGTGGGAGCCTCATCTCATAAGCTGTTGTGTAACCAGCTCCAAAAATAGAAGAAATGAGATATCAACGCCTTAGAAATAAGCCACTTCGAGGGGGAAACCTCCAATACATTACATAAATGAACAATTCTTGGATGATACAAATGAAAAAAACCTCCTTCTATATATAGGAGTCCATGGGGTCACAATATAATCCCAGTGGGGCCACAATCATATCCTAGCCAACCTTAACAATAATAATGTAAGGGCATAATAATAACAATATGTAGGGTTACAGGTACAAAAATAACAATAAGTGGGGCTACACTAACATAATAAGGGACTACATTATTAATATAGGGACTTAACATGCCCCTCTCCTTCAAAAAAGTGTTGTCCTCAACGCTTGATTATTTCTTGATGCTTCTGTATAAAATTCTCATCCTCCCATGTGGAATCTTCTACAGGAAAGTTCTTCCACTTGCTGAGATACTCTAAAATTAATCGTACTTGTCTAGTTCTTGTTTCTGTGACTACTTCAGAACTTCTTTCGATGTGATTTTGATCTTCCTATTGTTTCATTAGATTCTGCACCAAATTTAGGTTATCCTTTGAGAGTTGGAGAACTTGTTGTTGATGCTCGATGCGATCTTCCACTAATTTATCATCCATATTAGATATTATTTGATCCTTCAAACCATCCAAATTAGCCTCCATTTTTTCTTTTAAACTATCTATGTCATCTTCGGTTGCTCTTCGTAAGATCGAAATTTGTTGCACTTGGTACCGTAATTTTGATATCTCATACCGCAATTCTTCCTCTTCATGCGTCATAGTATAGCTTTCCGAGGGATTAATGTCAACATTTTTTAGGGAGGCAATTTCTTAACCTCTTCAACAGTCTGAATATATTGTTCAATATGCCCTTGAATCACTAAAACCTTTTTCAAACAAACGTTATAATGCAAAAACAAATACACACCTTTTTCTGCTTTTGAGGAGCTCGATATTGAAATTGGATTATCTCCAGATTTAAGCACTTCAATATTTGAATTTTGGTACCAACATAGCCCCTATAAATACCTTTCGAAATGCCATAGGTCCGACCCGATTTGGATTCTCCAAGACAAAGTCATGTCCAAACTCCCACAATGACCTAATTTTGACCGGTCAAGAGGAGCGAACTCTGTATGACTTGCCACGTGTCACTATTTTGTTCTTTGTCTCAAAATCGATAGCCAAGAAACTACAAAATTCATGTAATTGTGACCATTTACAAGACTCCAATCCGATGCCCGTAGAGAGAGTTGAGAGAGTTATTGAACTTTTCCCACGATCACCTCTTTGAGATGAAATTCAGGAGCCTGAAAAAGCACTACCTTCCACAGATCATATCTCCAAAAATATTGCGAACCAAGCTCTGAAATTTTTTGACGAATTTCCTCAGGATTTCAGCTTCGCACCATACGAATTTAAGATTCTGAACCTTCGTAGAAAAAAATTTATAGCGCAAATGCCACGATGACCTTTTTAGGAGCCTGAAAAATTACCTGACTTCCACAGATCATATCTCTGAAATTATTGCGAACCAAACTCTGAAATTTTTATAAAAGCTTCCTCAGGATTTTTTCTTCGCACCCTAAAAATTTCAGCTTCTGAAACTTCGTAGAAAAAAAGTTATAGCGAAAATGCCACGATGACCTGTTTGGAGCAGCGAAACCCTAGAATCCAAAGCTCTGATACCAAATGTTGCGTAACCAGCTCCAAAAAGAGAAGAAAAGAGATATCAACGCCTTAGAAATGAGCCACTTCGAGGGGGAAACCTCCAATACATTACATAAATGAACAATTCTTTGATGATACAAATGAACAAAACCTCCTTCTATATATAGGAGTCCATGGGGCCACAATATAATCCTAGTGGGGCCACAATGTAATCCTAGCCGACCTAACAATAATAATGTAAGGGCACAATAATAAAAATATGGGGGTTACAGGGGTACAAAAATAACAATAAGTGGGGCTACATTAACATAATAAGGGACTACACTATTAATATAGGGACTTAACATAAGCTGTTAGATTTCCAAGTAGCTAGTTCATGGTCAAGGTCTCCCAATCAGCTGTTTCTTCTATTGCAGACACCTTGGGATTAAACCTGGATGGAAGATATCTTAGAATATTTTTCACAATTATACTTTCTGGCATGGTTTCTCCAAGAGCTTTCATATTGCTAAAAATTTCTCCAACTTTTAGGAAGAAACTGGCAATGTCTTCATCATCATTCATTTTTAAGTTCTCAAACTGGGCTCTATAGACTTGAAGTTTGGAAGTCTTTAATTTCTTTTCCCCCTCATGGATGTTCTCTAGAGTATCCCACATTTCTTTGGAAGTGTCTTTGTACATTACTTTAATAAACTCTGCTTCACACAATCCATTCAAGATGTCATTCATGGCTTTTGCGTTAGCCACAAAATCTTGTTTTGTTTCTTTCTCTGTGTCAGTTGCCTTTGGGGCATATCCTAATTCCACAACAGCCCAGACTTCTATTCCTAGAGACATTATGTATGTCCTCATTCTGATTTTCCAGAAAGCATAATTTTCACCAGTGAAAAAATGGGCTTTATTGGTTGAGCATCCTTCTTTACTAGCCATCTTGGGAACCTAGGATCTCCTTTTAGTTGTTAGACTGGTACAAAGGAACCTTGCTCTGATACCAATTGTTGGACCCTTAGTTAAACTGAGAGGGGGGGGGTGAATCAGTTTAACACATTCATGGAATTTTAAAACTTTTCATTAAAACTTATTTACACCTTCATTTCATGTCCAACTTAATATGTGAGTAATCTTAGAATGTGAGTAGCAAGTATTAAGATAATATAACAGTAGACTTAATATGAGAGCAACAGGTATTAAGCAGAAGATATAAATCATATCAACACATAAACATCATGCACAGAGACACCAGATATAAGTGGAAACCCATAAAAGGAGAAAACCACATCTTATTATTGTTGTGATGCAAAGGCAAGCTCCAACTCCCTCTCACCATTATTTTTCTGCAGGCACCAACCTACAGGAGGCTCCAACCTCAATTATGCAAGCTACAACTTGCAAGGAAGCACCAAATCCCTTCAACTTTTTGCAGGCATCAACCTGCAGGAGGCTCCAACCTCAGTCAGCTACAACTGATGGCTATCAAGATGCAACTTGATAGGGAAGCTCCAACTTCCTCAATTTATCAAACTGAATGTTTGTTGATTTACCTCAGATATCAGCTCTGTTCTGTAGCATATCTCTCTACTCTTCTTTTCTTAATCTCCTCTGCCTCACTTTTCTATACTCTGCCTTATCTATATTTACTCTCTCTAACCACCATCATGCATATCAAGATGATATCATTTATAAGGATTTTCTTGTGACTGTTAGCATTCCTCAATGAATTTGGAATGGACAGCCATGCCTCTTTTCTTTCTGCCTTCTCATTTCTTTCACTCGCTCATTCAGACAATATAACCGCAGGTATCAATTTAACATTACAGTGGGATATTTGTTCTCTTTTGGAGAATTTCCAATGCATCACAACAATATAAATTAAAAAAATATTTACATTCAATTACAATAAGATCTCCAGCTCACCCATTCAGCCTCTTGGCTAGCTGCGCATTTGTCTTTTCTTTGACTATGTCTTTGTCCCTTTCGACTCTGTTTGTTTCCTTATTCACTGTCACAGGGTAATGGCCATATGCCATACATTTGTAACTATGCTTTTTATATCAGCGCCATATATATATATATGCAACTGCTGACTTTGAATCTGGGAAAATTCCAACCCTTTACACACAACAAGTGTCTTGTTGATGTGGTGAGTTCCGTAAGCTGAACATACATACACCACAGCCTTTGTTTTATGGCTCGATGTGATTGCACACATCGCAATCATTTTATATTAACAATCGCCATCCACCTTAAGCCGAGGCCCGTGGGTCCACAGACCACGCGGTACATTTCAATACAATTGCAACAATGTTTTATATATATAACATCGCCTTTTATATATATAACCCAATTTCATTTCTCAGCATAATTATACAGAGTTTAATCATACAAGCTTCCTTTTTAATACGCCTTAAATCAACTCTCGGCGTAAATAATAAAACCTGTTTAAACATATAAAAAACCCTTTTGGGCCCACTTGCCACGTTTTCCGATGTGATATACTACTCCTCCAGTGATTTTCGATTGCGATTGATCACAATCACAAACTTCATTAACTTGCTCCGTTGTGCTGCCTTGCTCCGATGCAATTGCTTTGATGTGATGCGATTACTTCGATTGCGATCAATCGCAATCACAACCTTTAGTTGCAAGTCCTGTTGCCCTTCTTTCACTCCGATGTGATTGACCACTGTTAAGTTCTTCCGATTGTGATTAATTGCAATCGAAACTTGCGTTTGCATGTTCCAATGCCCATACCCCGATACTCCGATGTGATTAGGTCGGAATTCAAATACATTTGAATCATAGTTCATATATCCATCGGGTCTGGAACTCAATTGGAACTCTTGTCGATATGTTCTGCTACTCAGTTTTTCTTCGATGCGATTGGGAAAGGGTCCCACCATATAAAAATTTGTTTGTTTTAAAACCAAGCGTTAAGACCTTTGGTTCTTTGTCCACAAAGCGCTCCATATAAATAGATATATATCTATATAAGCTTTGAGCCGATGTGATTAAGCCGGCACTGAAACCTATCAAGACACAGTTTATATGCCCATCGGGTCCGGGCTTCAATCGCAATCGCAACTTTCTGTTGATAACCTGTTCCGCTACCCTTATATTCTCCGATGCGATTGGGTGAGGGTCCCACCTTATGGTACTTTTATTCTTTGTTAAAAAGGCGCTCCATATGGATTAATATATATGCTTTGGACCTTTGTACATAAGGCACAATATATGTAATGCACTTCATATATACTCCAGCGTGGGTAACGATTCTCGAAATGAGATTTATATATACATATACTTTTCTGCTTGGGTTATACGATTCCTGGAATTGTGTTTATGTATCCTCTAGCTGGGGTAGCGAATCTCGAAATTAAAAATGGCTCTGCCTTTGCTTGTGATAACGGCTCTGCCTCTGCTGTAATAACGGATCTGCCTTTGTATTCGCTGCCTCTGCCTCTGCCTCTGCCTCTACCTTAGCTGCTTCGGTTGCTTGACCTCTACCTTTGCCTTCGCTGTACATATTATCTGCTGCTGTTCTTTGCCTATCTTTGCATTTGTTGCCTTCTTTGCCATCAATGACAATATTTCCAACAGGGTAGCTGAAAGAGGCTTATTGCAAGGCTTTTGATGAGACCAAGGCATTGGAATTTCTAGGAATCAAAAGAGTATAGATCTTGGTACTCTCTAGTTACTTCAAGACCTAGTTCATTCATGACTACCATGGGAATTAAATTATGTCAGGCTCTAAATTCCATTAGGGAATTATGCAAGATATTATCATTTATTTTCAGAGATAGATGGAAAGGAGGGGTAGAGTCATCTTTGTCTTCTACCAATGGACCTAAAATAACATTGGGCTTGTCATCTTGTAGGCTAAAAAAATCAGAGGCTACTTCAGTGGGTGGAGGTTGAAGAGATTTCATATAAAGTCTTTTTGAAATCATCATTTTTCATGAGTTCTACAAGAGGAACATGAATCTTATATTTTTTTATCTCATTCTCAAAATTGAAAACACGGGGTTGTTTGTGAGAAATTTTTACCTCAAGTGAAGGAGAGTTAACTACTACTGGAATTTCCAATCTGCTTGGTTCAACCACTTACTTTTCTGTTGGAATTTTAATTGCATCCTTATTCTTCTTTGGTTGTGAAATTGGCTTGGAATTATCATCAATATTCTTTGATATGAGTTTGTATCTACTTTGATGATTAGTTGCAATAATTGAATAATGATAACTCACTTCATTATTTTGAGTATATGTCATGAAGTCTTCATACTCTGCATGTGTAAGATGAATCAACCCATATTTATCTCTTAGATAATTGATATCAACACCTTTCTCCAAATTTTCAGCTTCCTTTTCATCTTCAAATATAATATTCTATAAAGGGCGCTGCACTTTTTGACCATCAACATCTCTTCTTTCTCACTGCAAAATTTGAGGAGAATTATGTCTTCTAAACCACTGCCTATTAGGTTGATCAAATGAAACATTTCTGGTAGTAGCTGGTCTTGCTTCCATCTTGAGTTTGGACATCTCAGTGGTCAATGACTTAACCATCCGGTCATTTCAACTAGCTTAGGATCTATATTAGAAGTTCCTGAAGATGAAACTTCAGTTTTTTGCTTCCTTTTTTCTTTTTCAATCCCTCCTCTGAGCCTATCAGCTACTAATACATTAGATTCTACCTTTAGTGCATTGTCTTGAATTTGTGTTAGTGTTGTAGATCTTCTTTCTCTCAATAATAAATAAAAAGAAGGATCAAAGACACCATCATAAGTTATTTTGGCTAAAGATTTAGTAGGCTTGTTTTCAGTAGGTATTTTTCTATACATCTTATTGAATATTTTGGAAAAATCAAAAGCTGATTCTCCTTCTTTTCTTTTGATTGCAACAAATTCAGTGATATAATACATAAAATCTTTCTTATCACCCCATGTCCTTAAGAATGTATCATCTAGGGTTTCAATTCCAGTGATGCAACCAGCTGTCAAAGATCTGAACCATTTCCTAACATCACCCTCAAGGCTCTGAACAAAAACTCTCACCCAAACATCTTCATGCTCAACATTTAGATTGTCAGCATAGGAATAAAAATCAGCAAGGTGTTCTTTAGTTGTTACCTCTCCCTCACCACTAAATTTGGGCATATACTTAAGATAATATCCTGTACATAATGCATTCATAGCTTGAGGTAAAACTAAAGTGGCATACCTAGAAGCAACAATTGCATCCATTCAGTTAGGGGGTGGGTTTTGAACTACCATGGTATGTGTTGTTGGTATTTGTGGAACAATAATTGGTGGATTATGAACAAAAGATGATGAAGCACAAAAAATTGATGTAGAGACTGTTTGCTGGCTGGAAAACAAGGGAGGTATAGAATTTTCTGCAAAATCAGGGGACAAATTTTGCAACACTTCTTTAGGGACAACCTTTGAGAAAATAGTAGTAGAGGTAGCAAACTTTCTCTTACTCTTTTTCTTGATTAACTTCTCAGGATCAGGGATTTGGATCCTCAAAGGAGAATATGGGTTAGCCCTGGTTCTATCCCTTCTAGGAGCCATAACTTCAACAATGGAGCCGTTAGGTGTAAAGAAATATAAAAAAACAACTGTAACTGTACACCTCATAGCCAGACTTATAACTTTGTCATTCACCTAGGGATAACCTTCAATTTTCCTCCTCGGAAACGATTCCAAAGATTTAAGTGCAAGGATTCATTCCTTGAATACAAAGGAGTAAACCTTACACATCATATTTCATTTCAAAGTAAAAGGTTTTGAGTGGTGGGGTGGCTTCTTAAAGAGTTTTAAATGATTTTTATTCTTTTAGAATTTCATACATTTGGAAAGTTGTTGCAAGTATAAATTGTATGGGTAAATTGGTAGTATAGGGGAGAATATTTTAACAAATGAAATATGACAGATAAATGGTACTCAATCTAAAAAAAATGCATATCTTAAATCAATCACACAATTACAAGAGTGGCCTTTTACATAAACTTTGTTTTATGTAAAGGAAACAACATTTAGAAAATAGAATACATGCATAAATAATTTCATAGATATTTCATGAGACCTTCACTAACATTCTCTACACAACATATATATGATTTCCAAAAGACTAAAAATAAGATAATTAACTATTAGATCCTCTAACAGTTCTCTTACTCACACTTTACTAGCTGATGCAACTCATAAATCAGAAGAATAAAAAAATGAGAGAAACTCACCATACATTAGATAGTCCTTGAATCAAAAAATCCTCCAACATGAAGTGAAAAAGAATTTTTCTTTATTATGATAAGTCTTCAAATTGACCAAAATCTAACCCTGAAATGGCATTTACAAATGATATTTATAGAGAGAGAGAGGCACCAACTCCATCTGTCCTAAAAATAAGGATCCACTCTTCCTCACATTACATAGGAGTTATAGGACATTAAAGATATATTATATCGAAATATAAGTAATAGGACAGATGTGGATAAGAAGAAAGAAGTCAATTTGGATTGTGCTACTGAGTGTGTTGACATGTTGCCCCTTTTTTTGTTGATTTGTCTCTATGTGACCTTAGTTCTTAAAAAACCATGTGCCTGCATTAAATGTGACTTATAACAACCTCAAAACCATTTATCAATCATCACTTGACATATCCATATTGTTATGAGTCATTTTCATCCTTGGAATTGCTCGGAAACTCTGTTGACAACTGTCAAAAATCATTTAAAACAGGGGCTAATGCAAATTCTGGTAAAAAAATTTAGTTACACAAAAACTGTAATTCTACCAAAATTTCTAGTATCATTTTGTTTCTTTTTCAAAAATTCACAACAAATACTTGAAAATTTCTGTGCAAACTTATACATTTTTAAAATTGAGATGTTGTTAAAAAATATAGCTAGTAGGCAAAAAGGTATTTCACTAGGACATCCTTTTACCTCTCCTCCATATGGGCTACAACTTCTGCAAGCTTGTCAAATTCTGTTTGTCTGTCAACTGCTGATTTTGATCTTATGATCCCGGTGGTTGTCTTTGGTAATGGTATTTTTCTCTTCTTAACTCTTGTGTAATTTCCTTCTTTTAGAGGATCCTTCTTGTTGGTCTGGAGGGTCTTTGCCCTTATCTTTATTTTTGGACCCACTAGACTCTACAATTGAAGGAGTTACAATCTGTAACCCTTCAAATTTCCTCTCTACATCTATGACTTCTGTCAGCAAACTTCGAATATGAAAGGCTTTAGATTTCAGCCTAAATTTGTTGTTGTCTCTTTTGTGTCTTTTCCTTCTAACATCAATTTGTTTTGAATATTTTTTCCTTCTCTTGCTACTAATATCATACCCTACATCTTTTAGCAGCTCCTCATCAGACTTCGTGGGCTGATATTCCTTCTGAATATTTTGTTGAATGTCTTCTTCCGAAACTTCTGGTAGCACCTGTTCTTTGGATTTTTTCGCATCTAAAAACTTTCATCTCCATGCTATGGTATAAACCTTTGGAAAAGGAGAAATATGAGGCACCATATTCATTGATTTGGGTTTACTAGTCGATGAACCTTCTCCTTTCTCCAACTTCTTTTCAACCTTGGTTGAAGGAGCCTTTTCCTTTCTTCCTTTAGCCTTTTTGTGGATGTTATCCTTCTTATCTTTTCTCTTAGTCCTCTTACCAACTGATGAAGAAATTGGGTTCTAACTTTTCCCTTTCTGCTTGGCAGATTGAGGATGTTGCTATGAAGTTGGATATAGCTGAGTAGGAATATCTGGTGTAGGTGCAGGTTGGCTGCCCTGTAAAACAAAAAGTGTTCCCATGACTGGTTTAATTTCCCGAGTTCTTCAACAACCAATAATTTGATAAAAACATGATAATATAAGCTATACTTTGATGCAGTTGTATGAGTTTGTATCCTAGCTGACATCTTTTTCAATCTCTTCAGCAGAAAGTGGTAGGTTGAGGGTCTTCATACATGCAATATGAAACAAAAACCTCATATTATAAATAAAAACAACAGTATACCTCCTCTCATAGGTAAGTTAAATCTTGAAGAGCTTGACAGTCTTAGCACATTCATTCTTGAGATAACTGCTGGGAATCCCTTTAGCCCAATTAGGGTCTCTGTGTTAATCTTTGATGAAACAATTGAGGTCTCCTCCAGTGATGACTTGGCCTTTGAACCATTTTTCTCCTTCCTGTGGAAGGTTGAAAGCTTCAGAAATGGAATTTGTCGATACCTGCAGTCTAAGGCCATAGATATTTTCTTCTCGCCCATCAAAAGAGAGAGAAAAATCCTCTGATACTCATAAATAAGAGATTCCTAGTCTTGAACACAATGTATACCACCCTACCTCGAAAAATAACCTCCTCACATCCATATTAGCATCAACTAGATCAGCTCCTTAGGGTTTAATGCATTTTAGTTTTCCTCCTTTCTTAGTCATCTTCAGTAATAAAGAAGGTTGTCTACTATAATTTGATAGGTGTCAAGATTAGGGGAACTCAAATAACATGTGTTTTTGTATCTTGAATGAAAACAGTCTAAAATATGGGTCTCCTTCCTCAAGCTGCTCACTGGAGCTGATCATTCACCAAACATTAAACTCGAAATTGATGGTTTTCCCTTTCTTTCGGTGGTTTAAAAAGATATCTTGGTTCACCTTTCCATGCATGAGATTTTTCATAATGGGAAATATCTTAGACCGTAGAATACACCTTGTGGTATTTATGATTAACTTCAGTTGGATGCGGTGTTTTAGATTATATGTCACAGGTTACTGGAGCTAAACAGAGTTGGAAGTAGTTGTCACCTCCATCGTATCCTTGTGACAGGCCTAAAATTCCAGCAACATTCATGCGTGATCAAACCAAACAGTCATCACATTAAAACTGCAGATCCACAATATACCTTGAAACTTAATACGTACCTCGACATATGGATATAATGACTCAGCTGGTAGACAGGAAAAACAACAATTGGCTTTTCTTAACTACGAATTGATACCTAGCTTGTTCCACATATAACCACGACTCAACTCAACATCACTCAACGTAAACATTTCCTATCATGTGACCTAACTCATGATAAAAAGTTTAAAACGTATTTGATAACGGGAGCACGTGGCTAATACAAAAGCGGAAGCACTTTATTTTTGCATTTTTTTTAAATAGCGAAGGTTACCAGAATTTCTGGTAGCATCGGGTAAAGGAAAAACAGACATAAAATAGAATTAAAATAGATTGTCCAAAAGGGCTAAAACAGACGCTAATGGAACTTTCGGTAGCGTTCTATTTTTTTTCAAATTTACAAATTTTTATCCTAAAATAAATAAATTAAAACACACTCACGACTTAGCATAGAAATGTGCTAACAAGAGGTACCATAACCATACATGCAATGAGAAATGAGTGTGAATGCAACAAAGTGCTCAACAAGCCCGCAAGGAAAATGTGGTAGTGTTGCAGAACAAATATATAAAGTTATTTGGTAGTAGTACACTTTATAACTGCAGTGCAAATTGGAAATAGAAGGATCTTCCTCATTGGGTTTTCAAATTTAAACTAGAAATGATAGGTATGTTCCTAATAATTTCTTAGGAATATATACTAGCACAAGAACCCAATAATATATTTCAAATGTCAAAGCCTTCTTATCGAATGGAGACCTATTACTAGCGATGTCATTAAAAATGTGGCATGCCTAAACCAAAATTGGAGTTACCATGCTTGATGTTATCATAGAATGATGCTTCACATGAGAGAGGATTCAACATAAAAATTTGGAGTCAAATGGAAGTTAAGGAAATTTTACTAGTGTGTAGTGTGTATAGGTATTGAATTGCCATAGTAAATGTTCACAAGTGGCATTCCCTAAATTCATTCAATTCATTCATATCTGCTATAGGGGCATGTTTCCATGTCCCTTTATCTCTTGTCTAGGTGGGACGATGACAACTACCCCCCCCCCCCCCCCCCCCCCTCGACCCACCCCCATTTTGCTCAAAAAACATGCCATCTAGGAGTGGCATGTATTTCCATATAAGCTTCCAAAACATTTTATTGAGAGGAGAGTCATGCAAGAGGCTCCCTATGGATAAAATTCTAGGTGACGAGTCTAGGTTTCCATAACTATCTAACATATCAACAACCTTATTTCTCGTAATGTGTACATTAGAGGGAATAGTGGTAGGAATTTTCATGATTAGGGAGGAGGCGTTGCATAAAATTTATTCCAACCATTAAATTTTGGAAATTTTGGAAATTTTGGATTTTTCAAAGCATGTTAATGATAAGCTAGGAGTCCCCCTCCATGAAGAGCTTAGAGAAGCCTTGGGTTTATGCTATTTATTGTTCCATGATGACTGTAATAAGTTCCACTAGATTTTTGCTATTAAGTCCTATCATACTAGAGTATATGAGGAGTGGAATACCTCGATGGTTTCTAAAGCTATCACCATATCTATTTGGGCCTAGATTCCCTTTTGAGGCACCATCAAAATTCAATTTTAGGAAGGTGAGGGGGAAAGGGAGACTAGGATTTAGGCATAATAATATGAGGTGGATAAGAAGTTGAGTATTTATAGGTATACCAATGTGAAAACTCATGTGAAACACATGGTTAGTCAAAATTTTGAGCCATTTATATCATAGGAGGTAGCTTAAGAGTGCACCTTATGATTAATTGATTTACACCCTGAGGACTACAGATGAAATATATAAAAACATGCTGATTTTTTTCAATTTTAACTATAAAAATGTTTTATTTAATGTGATATTTTATACTAAAACAAAATGTGAATATTTTAATTTTAATAATTAAATGGGTATTTGTTACTAATTGTTGAAGGTTAATCTTGTTTATCTCTACATGTCAATTGAAAAAAGAAGAAGAAGAAAAGTTGTTTTTTTGGTTGAAAAATAACATTTAAAAAAAATATTATTTATAGTAAAAAATATTAAAAATATTAAAAAAATACTTGAATAAGAAGAAGGTTTTATGGTGACACTAGTTTTCTTTTTTTTTTCTTTTTTCTTTTTTTTTTAGAAGAAAAAAACCACTGTATATTTATGAAAATAAGCAGTACATAATTGAAACATTGAGATTTGTATGTATGATGAGAAGGCATAACGAAGCTTCATACACATACAAGTCGAACATATGGCTTCATAGAACAGAAAATTACATGTGAGATGAGTCCACATCGTCATAAAATATTATGTCTCATAGTACCCCATATATAGCATCCAAGACAGCTAATAAACAAATGTGCATGTAAGCAAACATCTGTCAAATTCCCATCGATAAAAGCACAGAATTATGAGATATCAGATCACCGTAAGCCTGGCAGTTTCTATAATAAGATAAAATGAAACCTGTAATTAAGCCTCCAGACCCTTCGGGGGAGAGCTAACAAACATATGTTAGGCAGACATTCCACTGTGCAGATAGTCAGAGGAGTCCACATTCGACATAATAGGAGATAAAATAGCTTTATCATAACTCGCTTGCTTGCCGACGTCCAGATAAATGATCACACTCACTTGCAGAAAAGGATGTTAGCTAATGAAAATAGTAACAGACCATACCCAAAAAGAGACTCATGTTCCTATTGCTCAAATCATGCTGCTATATGATGACTAATAAGTGAGATCCATGTAATCACAGAGAATGAAAACTGGAATTGAAACTATAGTCCCTTCGAAAGAGACATAACAGGTATATGTAAGGTAGAAAATAAGCTGAGTAGACAGTCTAGGGTCTGCATCTAGCATCAGAGCAGGATAACTTTGCCATAATATGATATCAGCATCATAACTTGCTCTCTTGCCAACGTCCGAATAAAGGGCCACGCTCGCTTGCAAAAAGGTTGTTAAATAATGAGAAGAATAACAGTCCATATACAAAAAATAAGAGACTCACCAAGAAGCGCTGAAAACCGGTCAGGGAATGGGTATGTCATTTTCCCAGACCCGGACCCCATGCTTATATTGAGATACCTTCATGATGCCAAAATCCATGTTTATCCCTTTCTTTGAAAGACCATCTGCCCTGGTGTTCAATTCCTGGAATATGTGAGAGATCGAAGGATGGCCCATTTTATCCCACAATTGTTTAATCCTTTGCAACCATCCCTATACTGAAGGGGCCGAGAGAGAAAAGGCTTCATTCACCACCCGATGATAACCTTAGAGTCTCCATAAATACTTATATTCCGAATCCCAAGATTGTAACCAGCGTATAGTCCACTCCATAGTGCCAGGAGTTCCGCCATAATGTTTGTGCCCGAACCAAAATTCTAACAGATATGAATGCACTCCGAGGAAGATATCTTAATCTATACTCCACAACCCATCATCCCATCCTGGTATGCTCCATAAAAAAAAGAGCAGGCATAGATATGGCATGGGGTCTGAGTCTTCTATATTGATCTTGGATTGATAAGGTAGCCGCCTCTCGATGTCCAATCCATTTCATAATGCCAGTGTGTGTAGCAAGAACATAAAATTCCCCCCCTTCAAATATAATCTGGTTGCACGCCATCCATATTTCCCATAAAATAAAGAACGATAAAGATTGATATTTACCTTTAATATTATCCCATCTGTTCACAGCTTCCATGAAGTCATTTGGGGTCCATGAGGGATCAATGAGATGCAAAGAAAATAGGTTCCAAATCTGTAAGGATATATGACAGGTAAAGAAAAGATGCTTCATCAATTCTTCATCCTTTTCACAAAGAGCGCACCTGCCAGGTCCCATATAACCTCTGTGCATAAGCGAATCCCATGTGAGGATTCGCTTCTTCCACACCAGCCAGCTAAATAGTAATATCTTGGTGGGAATGGAATGGTCCTAGAATGGCCAGAAATCCTTTGATACATCGGAAACTTCACCTCGCTAAATGAGATATAAATACATATCCTTGACAACGACCGCATCCTTGTATAGTACACCATCCCATATGATCTTATCTCCTTCCCTGTTATGACATAGGCCAGCCACCTTGATCTTCATAACATATTCAGCCCAATATTCTGCATCTGCGCCATCAAGACCCAACATTGATGCATATTTTAATACAGGAGCCTCAAGAGACCACTAATGTATAACTTGATTGAAAAAGATAATACCCTGCTAGGAAATTCTCAGATATAGAAGAAAGTCCTCATGCACCCCACAAATTCTACCCTTCGCAATGATAATATTCAGTCCATTGCCAAAGAACCATATAAGTCTGTCAGCAAAGAAGTGAATTTTTTTTTGAAACCCCGGCCAAATACTTGAGAGGCATCGGGGCAGCTGAAGTTGTCTGTTATATAGAAGTAATAAAGAATCCTTGTTCAAATACTTGGTATAGATAACGTCATTCCATATCCCCTTCCCAGTGAAGGCCCGCCATAGGGATTTGGCCATCAAAGCCCAATTGAACCTACGTATATCAAGAATACCCCATCCACCCATCTTCTTCAGCATACATATATTCACAAATTTAGTTAGGTGGATACGAGTTTTCTTCTTTGAGCCGCCCCATAGGAAATTTTCCAAGGTTTCATTGATGAGGGAAACAATATTTTCCGGGATATGAGAAATGTGCCCCCAGTATACCATGTATTAAGAAAGAACAACTTGAATCATAACCAGTCTACCTCCCAAAGAGAGCCATCGATGAGACCATTTACCAATTTTAGCTTTGATTTTTTCAACCAACCAGACCCAATCCTTTATCCCATATCCACCTGCCTTGATTCAGAAGCCCAAATAAGTTAAAACTTGCAGATGCATGTTTAACTTGTATGCCCATAAAACTAGCAATAAATAGGACCTCTTGTTTGTCTCCATATTCATATATGAGAAAGGAATTCTCCTTATTTATACTTAATCTTGTTGCTTTCCCAAAATGAATCAGCATATAATGTATGTAAAAGCAATGATTGCTGTTAATTCTGCAGAAAATAAGGAGATCGTCAACGAAAAGAGAATGCGTGATGCATGCCTCTTTAGAAAAGGAGAAGCCCGATATATATCTAGAGGCGAGGGCACTCTGCAACATTCTACTAAAACCATCCATGATAATGATGAAAATAAGAGGGGATAGTGCACATCCCTATCAGATCCTCCTCCTTGCCTTGAAGAACTTTGTCGAGAGACCATTTATAATAACAACATAAGTCACAGAAGAGATACAAGCCATAAAACAGCGAATAATATGCATTGGAAGCCCAATCTTGAGGAGGACCATTCTAATGTAAGACCAGTCCACAGTTTCATAGTCCTTAAACAGATCCATCTTCATAATAGCCACCCTCTTTTTCTCGAAATGCATAGAGTGTAAGACCTCTTGAGCGATGTCAATAGTGTCGTGGATGGATCGACCTTTCAGAAAGCCATATTTTTCCTTAGAGATATGTCTTGATAAGGTGTCTCTCATCCGATTTGCAATGATATTAGAAGTTATCTTATACAATATATTGCACAAAGCGATTGGTTTGAAATCAAAAAAATTCTGAGGATCGGATATTTTGGGTATGAGAGTCAAAAAAGTGGAGTTCAAGTTAGCCTCAATGTGTCCCATGATTCTAATATGCTCCACCATCTCTGTTATTTCATCAGCCATGATGTCATAGAAATGTAGAAATAATTCCGTAGGCCATCCATTTTGGCCTGGGCATTTGTCGATGGCAAAGGATTTAAGCGTCATCTCTATCTCTTCCTTCGTAACTGTAGCATTCAGACCCTGTATTGCAAACTCGTCAAACATTTGCGAGATCTGTTGTAGGACCCATTCCTAGCATGCCACCGATATGTTGGAGTCAGCTTGATAAAAAGAGGAGAAATGATTATAAGCTTCCATCATGATCTCATCCATGGAGTGTACAATACTACCATCAAGTTTTTGAATGTACCAGATAGCATTTCTTTTCCTTCTCTCATTTGTGGATCGGTGAAAAAATTTAGTATTCACGTCACCTTCTCTCAACTAGGTGATTATGCTTTTAAGATAATCAGAATCCTAAATTCCATTGCTCAAAAATATATTTTTAAGCACTTTCCTAGTTTCCCTACTCATTTCCTACACATGCACAGTTTTGAGCATTATGGGTTGCGCAATGCTACACTCTATATTCCACTAAAAACTATGCAAATTTCTTAAGAAGGTTAAAAATAAAAAGTGATTCTAGAAGTCTTCTTGGGGGAATATTTCTCAACCAAAAATCCTCGAGCCCCTAAATACTTGGGCCTCATTCCTTGGTTTGTGAATCGAACTCCCTCTCTCTGTGGAACCCTAATCCCTCTCTTTAAGTATCTCGTCCCTTGAGAAGAGGATCTTAAACATCCTCCTCTAGGCCTTTAAATTTAGCACAAACCAGAGGGATTGGGGGGACTTTGGAATGTAAACTTATGATGTCAGATTAGGGTTGGAATCTTGTCACCTAAGGGGAGGATTAGAGACCATTGGGAGGAGACTTATATTATCAAGGCTAATTTTGTATTTCTCCTCCTCATTCAAGATTAATACAAGCAGTTGTTTCTTTCCTATTTTCACTTGTTATGATGCTCTTTGCAAAACTCCTTGAAATTGTGCATAATTTATAAATGAATACTAGATTAACATTGTGATATATAATATGTTTCAATTTCCATTAAATTTGTGTTTCACTTTTTATCTATGTTATGTTTTTATTCCTTGTTTGGTATTTTTTATGTAGATCTTCTCTTGAAGCAGTAAGGAAATTATTTTGAAAGCATTGAAAGGACATCCACAAGAATTTCATAGAAAGGTAAGAGACACTTGCACATTTCATATATCCCGTTTCACTTATATATTAAAGGAAAGGTAGCAGTCACTTGTTTGTTTATTTATAGATTTGTCTTTGAATCTAGGGAGATCGCTTTTGTCTGCAAGAGTGATTTGTCTGCCATAACAAATTAGGGACTCTGCTAGGGAACATTTTTTTCCTCAATGTTCCATCCTGTTATATCTAATTTCTTTCTGTTGCCTTGATTGAATGTGTTCATAACCTTGAAAGTTTAAATTTTTGGACTTATGGATTTATTTTTTATTTTTCTTAGTTTTTCTCAATTTGTGCACTTTTCCTTTAGAAACAATGCATCTATGCATTAAACCTAACTCATTATCTACAACATACATAGAAAAAATGAAAATTTAGGGATTTTTTAGCTCTTCTCTATTTTTTTCACTACTCAAAGTTTTGTTTAATTTCTTAATAATTTTTGGGTATTTTTTGCTTGCATTTTTTCAAAATAAAATCCCCCTCAATCGTCAGGGGGGAGGGGTAAATTTTATATGATTGTTAACTAGGTTTGAGTGTCATCTCTTTTGATCTTTGTATTTTTCACGAAATTTCAGTTTGAGCTCTCTGTTAATGAAATATTAGATTACATTTTATTTCATTTGGGTTGCATAATTTTTATGAAAATTCATTCACTTACACTTGATTGGTTCTTTCATTGCATTAGTGAAAGAAGGTATTCTTGTGCATATGTAGTCTTTTTATATTGTTCTTTCACTGGTCTAAAATCATCTTGCATTTTTTTTTAATAATTCTCTTGCATAGATTACATTTTCATGGCCTTTTTCATAGATTAAAGTTGCATTATTTTCCATCAAATTGTGCATAGTTTATATTCTAGAAAAGTGAACTATAGATTTAGATCAATATGTTTGATGGTATTTTTGAGAAAAATCACTTATTTTTGCAATTTAGGTTTTTAAGTTTTTGTTGGTTTGCTGATCTATCAAAAAATATTCTTTCACTTCTGGAATTCATTCTGTTCATCTCTTTTCTTTCAATAAATCTCATCATATATTCATTTATTCCTTTTCTAACGAGTTCTTTCATCGATTGAAAAGCTAGTGTCTCTCATTGAAAGATAGGCTGATTTGAATTTGCATGTTTTTATGTTTGTTTTAAACATAAAAACATAATTTTTTCTTGGAATTAATTTTCATTAGTATCTTATTTTTGAAAGTGCATTAGATAATTTGTTATGTTTTCTCTTATTTATCAATTCTTGCATTGTTGGAAGTAAATTAAACCTCTCTCCTTACTTTAGTTAGGATTCATCAAAGTGAATATTACATTATCATATTCGAGTGCATTCAATTTTGAGTCAAGTTATAACACCATCGGTTTCATATTCATCAACCTACTCAGTAAACAACAACACAAAAAACAATGCTAATAAAATAAATTAGAATTTTAATATTTCTAGGGCTCATTAGAACTACATTACATCATATTGTGGGGTTTTGGAATAGGAAAATGAGTTAACTTTCCAAAGTTGCAAACAAACAATCAAATTTTGCAGTAGAAAGTTAATCCATCTATTACAGTTTGGCTCTATGAAGCTCTTACACGAGGGTTAAGCATGATATGATATTATACCTAGTGAAGTGATCGAACTTGCTTCATTGGCTATGGCAGTGCAATTTTCACGCATTACAAATGGTGTCGAAAGGTGCTTGGGAGTCACTTGAAGGATAAACCTCAGATTGACCATGTTGACGAAACTTCAAGGGGATTTAAATGTGTTGCTCTTCCCTTACATATGTATGATTTGAGAATGCCCCACTAGGTCAAGTTGTTGTATGTGGTAACCTTAGAGACCATTATCTTAGAGATTTTACCTAAGGTAATGATAGGGGGAAGTCCATATTGTACCTAGAGTAGACGTTGATTAGACTCACTTGGACATTTTTGGAGTGTATTCTTCAATAGAGATGCAATAAGTGAAACTACTTGCACAAGATCATGTCCATTAAGTTGGTTTTCAGCGTAACTGATTCCACCTACTCTATCTCTAGCAATTTTTGACATTGATCTCTGTGACGTTTTGTTTCATCACCAACTAGTGAATTCGCTATGAAAAGGTTGTTTGCATGTTTGAATCCTTATATTTATTTGCGTGTGTTATTTTATCATTTTACTTTTTGAAGACCTTAGGTGTGGATAGTAAATTTGGATTGTTAATATTGTTAAAATTATTATTAAAAATTCACTAAATTTGAATCATGGCAACAGTTCCTAAATTTTCCAATCAAGCAATCCCTTTTAACAAGAATCCTAGTCCTTTTCCTTGCTTTGGAAATATTGGCCCTCCTTATATGGATAATTTGTCACTTCCCAATTCACGATAGGTTTATCGGTGTGGTTGTTTTCAACTTCTTGGTTCAAGCTCATTTAAAAACGAAACAAGGTTCCACGACCACAATTCCTTCTATTGTGTCAAGATCATTAAAAAATGAAACAAGGTGATATGAGCATAGTTCTTTTCCTTTGTAAAGCTCATTAAAAAAATTAAACAGGTCCCTATGAGGATGGTTCTTTTACTGTGTCAACCTCGTAAAATAATGAAATGGGTCCCTATGAGCATAGTTCCTTTCTTGTGTCAAGCTCATTAAAAAATGAAAAAATTGAGTCAAAATTTTCATCTAATCTTGTAAATGAACCTTCATTGCATCCACCTATTAGTAACTATTAGTCTACTTAGGTGAATGAAATGAAGCTTGGGGGACATGTGCCTAGAATTAATTCATTATGGTAGGGGCATGAAAAGTTATCTCAAGTATAGTTTTCTTTTGTTTCAAGATTTTGTTAAAATGAAACCACTCTCAAGCATAGTTTTTCTTTGTTTCAAGATTGTATAAATTGAAACCTATCTCAAGTTCATTTTGGTTATTATTTTCAAGACTCCTTAAACTCTTGAAAATCTTGAGCTTCTTTTTTTATCTTTTGTGCTCATAAAACCTATGTGAAAATGTCGAGTTCTTTTTGTCTTTTATTGCTCGTTAATTAAATTTAAATTCAGTGATATAAGTACAATTTTATGACTTTTTAAGACTCATTAAAACTTACAACAAATGAAACCCCATTCACACCTTATCTCTCATGATTTCCAGCCTCTTTCTTCCATATGATCCTTGGTTTTCTCATTCTATCGTCACCATTTTCTTGGTTGATCATTCACTTTCACTTGGTGTTTTTCCCTTTCTCGATGAACCGCTGCGATTAGTGGTCTTATTAGCCAATATATTAAAATTTATGTGTTTTGAGTAGTTCCATCATGACCAAAATTAGTTTCTACCCTTTATACCACTTTTTCTTCCAGGAGGAGTTCTCTTTAAGCTCTTTTTTTACTCTCGAAATATGAAAATATTGTCAAGTGTGCTTGTTTATTTCCAACTCGTTAAAAAATGAAAAAAAATTTCTACCTGGTATAAGTTTACCCCTTTTACAGACCATGTAGACTATTTTATGAAAAATGTATACTTTAACTAATCATGGTCAAAAGAGTTCTCTCCTGCATTATTTTACCCTTTTCTGGGATTGAGAGACTAAATTGATGAAAAAGTACATTACAAAGTTTGCTTATGTCTTTATCATATTTCCATAAATATGAAAAACACTGAGATCTACTTTCTCTGGGCTCGTTAAAATTTTAATTTTCAAACTCTTTAAATATGAAAATGACATCGAGTTTCTCCTTCACTAGACTTATAAAATGTAAATAGTGTAGGACTTGTCAATCATGATGAGACCGATCAACTCCTTACTAGGGTTGGTTAAAAATACTTTGAAGGACTCATCCGAAAGATGAGCTTATAGGAAAAGTACATGTTATCCTCCTCAATCTTGCATACAAATAAAGAGGTACTTTCCAGTAATGGTGGTGAGAAATTGGAAAGAAAATTTTTCTCTTGTATCATAAAAAGGAAGTATGCTTCTCTTGAACATGACACTCTATCACCTTTGTGTATGGGTTGGGAAATCCATTTTCCTCTCAATTTATAATACCTTATTGAAAATATTCAAACTAATATTTGGTCTTGTTTTTTAGTCAAATGCTGCAAAATCAAAGTGTTGTGTCACCGATATGTACAAGAGAAGTTTAACCTCGGCCAAAATTACCTTGTAATTCATATCCCTCAATCACGTTGGCCATCCTTGAGTCAATCCCGAATCACTCCAAATTTGTTCTTCAAACCTTGACATGAGTTTTGTGTCATAGGTCCTCCTGCAACAGGTCACTTCCTATCGAATTCAACTTATTATCTAGGAAGTGGATCTAGAAACGTCCTTTAGTACCTTGAAGCCTACATGACTGAATGGTAGGTTTCTCACTTTCGATGACGGGTTCTCATCATTGATCTTTGATCGAATGATTCTATGAGTTTTCAAATTTAAGACATGAAATCATACTTCATAGATTTTATTGAAGTACCTTGAGAACCATTGTCATTATTGATGATATCTCTTGTTGATATTGCAACAAGATGATGAGCTTAGTGGAAATAAGTCGCCTTCACTAAGTGGTCTCGCAGGCTATTTTTGGCGCAAAGTCTATTTTTAGACTATGTCTATTTTTAGACATATGGATCATGTTCTATGAGTTGTAGGATGCTATTTGTGGATGGCTGGTCAAGTCGGAAAAAATATATGGACTTCTATTTTTAGACATACTGGGCGGAATCTATTTTTAGATTGCTAGTCTAAAAATAGATATGTTGAATATTATTAGCTCTTAATAATATTTAGACTCTAAATATTATCTTATTATCTTGGAGCACTTCAGTTAAGTGCACAGTTGTGGCACAAGAGCTGACAGAAGGAATTACGCTATTCTTGAGGGTTATGTGGAGCTATTGCATGGATAATTCAGTTAGAACTCATGTGACAGAGTTTGGTGGAGTTGGTTGAGGAAGTTCGTGGAGTTGTATTTAGTTTAACTAATCTAAACATAGTTGAGATATTTGTATTCAGTTTAAATAATTGATACAATTAGTGAGAGTGGTGTGAATTAATTATTAATTAATTCACTAATTATAAACTCATTAATCAACTAAAGAATGCATCAGTTAACTTCAGTGCATGGACAATTTCAGTGGAGACCAGTGCAGAAATAGGTGAAAGAGCAGTTTAACTATCAGTTGTGACTATACTGTTGCTATTTCCAACACACAGATAGGTGGAGAAGCCCATGAGGATTGCGCAGTACAAGCCAGGTGGTTTATCTATTTAATGAAGCCATCCCATAGCATTGATTACACAATAGAGGCTGGCTATCAAGTGGCAAAATATTGGAGCATGTGTTTTGCTAGATCTAGCTTGATAGTGTGTAGCAATTGAGGGTGTGCATGAGAGCTTGTGAGGAGCTTTTGTACTATGATTGTTACATGATCTCCATGACATATAATATACAGATAGTTGGGTTTTTTAGCTTTAAGCTTTCCCATTAAATATTGTGTTCATATGTGTGATTGTTTGTGGTTTTAATGTATGCATGCAATTGATTTTATTTCCGCATGTGATGATCAATGGTAGAAGAGATTATGTATTATGCATGAAGCTAAAATAGTGTGTGATCAGGAGAATCTTGGTGAATAATATATCATTTATTCAAATTTCTACATGGTATCAGAGCGATATTGATCATTGGAGCAATTGCAAAACATTGAAGCGGTTGAGTTTTGTGCTGGTGGAATTCGAATTTGCAGCAGTGTTTTCTTGGTGTCGAAGTTGATATGTCTTTCAACGGATTGCGATTGGAGTATGCCCTTGAGGGCAGCTCGAATTATATTGCATGGAAGGACAGGATGGAGGCGGTGCTGGATGACAATGGGTTGAAGGAGTTCATAGATGCAGAAATTCCAAAACCTACTTCTAGCGATGCTGCCGTACTTGACGCATGGCAAAAGAAGACGACAAAGTGTCGAAGGATTCTGTTGGAAGGTGTGAAGGATCACATAGTGTCCAGCCTTCATGGTAAGGCTTCTCCATTCTTGATTTGGGAAGATTTGATAGATTTATTTCAAAGCAAGAGCGACCAGAGGAAGTTGGTGCTCAAGGATAAACTTAGGAACATAAAAATGGAGAAATGCGACAGTATGCCCAAGTACCTCACGAAGTTCATCCAATGAAGGGATGAGCTGGGAAGTGTGGGGGTTATTGTTGATGATGAGGACTTGGTGAGCTTGGCTCTCCTTGGGCTTCCGAACAGTTGGCATTCCTATCAGGACTCTGTCAATGGTCGGGAGAAATTGCCAGGATGGGAGCGACTTTGGTCGGATCTTGTGCAAGAGGGAGAATGGCCAGTACCGGGGGATGGGTCTTCATCGAAAGAACTTTGATGAAAGAATTGTGCTTTGGATGCCCCGAAAGAAAGAGGGGAAAGGAAACAGCTTCTCAATCCGGTGCGAAAGGGAAGCAGGACATGTCCAAGGTGAAGTGATTTCACTGTCACCAACACGGACATTACGCCACTAATTGTCCACAGTAGAAGAAAAATAAGCAGGCTGCTGGATCTGCAGTTGGAGAGGCCTTAGCCTCATAGTTTGAGCTAGATTTTTCACTGATCGCATGCTTGGTCTCAAGTATGATGGGTTCAGTGTGGTTTCTTGACAGTGATGCGTCTTTTCACATGACAAGAGATAAAGATTTGTTTACTGATCTGGATGAGAAAGATCTTAGAGTGCACATCGAGATGGGAGATGATGGTAGATACAGTGTGACCGGTACCAGTACCATTTCCTTTGAGAGGGAGGCTGGTAAACCCTTCGTATTGAAGGAAGTGATGCATGTTCCAGGATTGAAGAAGAATATTATCTCTGTGGCGATGTTAGAAGACAAGGGATATGATGTTTTCTTTAGCAAAGGAAAGCCTTTCCTGCGCAGTAAGGCAACTAGTGAGACCCGGAGGATAGGGGTTAAAGTTAAGAACCTTTATCAATTTCAGGTAGATGGCTGCGCAGCAATGGCAGGCAAGGCAGAAGGAGTTGTGAGTCAGGATGATGGCGAGTTGTGGCACCGGAGATTGGGCCACCTTCACCATGGAGCTTTGAAGATACTGCAACAGATTTCTACTGGGCTTCCTAAGGGTACTCTTGCGTAGTCAGATAAGTGCAAGGGATGTACCTTGGGAAAATTTGTGAAAGCCACCTTTCACGAGAAGGATAGTCACGCCACGAGGATCCTTGAGAGAATTCACACAGACGTGTGTGGACCTTTCTCAGCAGCTTCGACAGCAAAGCACAGGTATTATGTGATATTTGTTGATGATTTTTCTTGTAAGTGCTAGATCTTCTTCATGCAGAATAAGAGCGAGACATACTCAAAGTTCTGTGAGTTCAAGGCACTGGTTGAGAAAGAATCGGGGAAGCAGGTGAAGGCTCTTAGGAGTGACAATGGTGGTGAATTCATCTCTGGAGAATTCAAGGAATTTTGCAGGGCATAAGGAATTCGAAGAGAGCTCATAGCACCTCATAACCCACAGTAGAACGGGGTTGTTGAGCGGAAGAACAGAACGATCATGGGTGCTGCACGGGCGATGTTGCATGATCAGGGCCTACCCATTCACTTGTGGGTGGAGGCATGCAATCTGCGGTTTATGTGCGAATCCGTTGTCCTCATAGGATACTTGGCATGAGTACACCCGAGGAGGCGTTTTCTGGTAAGAAGCCTGATATTTCCCATTTGAGGATTTTTGGTTCACCTGTTTACATTCATGTGACGAAGGATGCCAGGAAGAAGCTGGAGCCGACTGCAGAGGTTGGGATATGTTTTGGGTACATTGATACACCCCACAACTATCGTGTGTATTTACCAGACATTCGCAAGACTGTTGTGCGACGGGATATCAAATTTCAGGAGGAGAAAGCCATGAAGTGTTCTCTTGAGAGGGAGCTGCACTTGCATGCAAATGAGGAGCTATTAGTTCCCAAGGATGAGTCTCAGGATGTGGATCAGCCACAAGATGAGGTTCATGGAGTGGAAGAAACCACTTAGTGCCGCCAACCATCATAGGGTGGAAGCGCACTGCTGCAGCCGAGCGACCGGCTCAAGATGCGAGAAGGCCAGTAGGAGCACCCACATCATAGTGCACAGAGACAACACCGAATCGGGGTATACCGGATACATGGCTCTTATGAGAAAGTGTATTAGGGGAAGAGCCATCCTCGAGGAGGAAGAGAGGACCCCCCGCATGGGTAGATGCCATGGTGGAAGAGTATGATTCGATTGCGTGTACTGAAGCAGCATGGGAGATTGTTCGAGGCCGAGGAAACTGGTGGGTTCGAGACATGGATCTACAAAGCAGCTGCACCGACGAGTGTGGGAGAAGCATAAGGCAAGATTTGTTGCACGAGGCTTTTCACGTATCGAGGGGATCGATTATGAGGAGACCTTTGCACCTGTCGCAAGGTATTATTCCATACGGACGATTCTTGCTCTCTCAGCGTAGATGGGGTGGCACATTCATCAGATGGATGTGAAGATTGTGTTCCTCAACGGAGTCATTGAGGAGGAGGTGTACATAGAGAAGCCCGAAGGTTTCGAGATCTTTAGCAGCGAGTCGCGTGTGTGCAGGCTCAAGAGAGCGTTGTATGGGTTGAAACAAGCACCTCGTGCTTGGTACACACAAATAGAAAGTTATTTCACCGGACTTGGATTCTCCAAGAGTGAGGCAGATCCTAACCTATACCAGATTGTGGTGGAGGGTAAGTTGCTGATCATTGCACTTTATGTAGATGATTTGATTTTGACAGGTGATGAATCGTTGGATACACCTCCATGCAAGGTCGATCTGCAAAGGAGTCGAGATGAAGGACTCGTCCTTCATTTATTCCCGGGGATTGGAAATTTGGCAGCGTAGTGATGGACTCGTTTGTTTCTTAGGGTAAGTATGCCCAGAGATACTGGAGAAGATCAATATGCATGGTTGCAAGCCTATTGATACCCTCTTCCAGGTGGATGGAGGAAGGAGGATGCTACTTAGCTGGGACGTAGTGGATGCCACCGTTTATCGAAGCGCTGGTGGGGTCGCTTGCGAGTCCGTCAATACACGACCTCATATATGCTATGCTGTTAACCAGCTTTCACAAGCTATGGTTAAGCCAAACAAGCTCTTCTGGAAGGCAGGCAAGCATGTATTGCGTTATCTTAGAGGCACATCGGGATATGGATTGTGGTACAGACAGGAGGATGAGGTGAAGCTGTGTGGCTTCACGGATGCAGATTGGGCAGGGAGCCCAACGAACAGAAAGAGCACATCTGGAGGGATTTTCAGTATTGGGCTGACAGCAGTTTCTTGGTACAGCAGGAAGCAGAGATTCGTGGCACTCAGTTCAGCAGAGGCCGAGTCTATGGCAGCGATTTTGGCTGCATGCAAGGCTATATGGATGAGGAAGATCCCGGTCGGGTTGTTCGGGTCACACTTGGATCCTACTGTGATTTATTGTGAAAATCAGAGTTGCATCAAACTCTCGGTTAATCCTGTATTTAATGATAGATCTAAACACATTGACATCCGATATCATCATATCAGAGATTGTGTGCAGTGGAAGGTCATGTTACTTTTCCATTAATACTCCTGAGGATCGTGATGCTAATATCTGGAGATGCTAATATCTCGACGAAGGTGCTCACCAGGAGCAATTCGAATACCACAAGAATGTGTGATAGGGGTTGCGCATCGCAAAGCATTTGGAGAGAGGGAGTGTTGGAGATTGCAACAATAAAGAGTGGGAGCTTAGTGGAAAGAAGTCGCCTTCTCACTATGGCCCATAGGCTATTTTAAGTGCAAAGTCTATTTTTAGACATGGATCATGTTCTATGAGTTGCAGGATGCTATTTGTGGATGGTTGGTCAAGTCAGAAAAAATAGATGGACTTCTATTTTTAGACATACTGGGCGGAATCTATTTTTAGATTGCCAGTCTAAAAATAGATATGTCGAAAATTATTAGCTCTTAATAATATTTAGACTCTAAACATTATCTTATTCTCTTGGAGCACTTCAGTTAAGTGCACAGATGTGGCACAGGAGCTGACAAAAGGAATTACGCTATTCCTGAGGGTTATGTGGAGCTATTGCATGGATACTTTAGTTATAACTCATGTGACAGAGTTTGGTGGAGTTGATTGAGGAAGTTCGTGGAGTTGTATTCAGTTTAACTAATCTAAACATAATTGAGCTATTTGTATTCAGTTTAACTAATCGATAAAATTAGTGAGAGTGGTGTGAATTAATTATTAATTAATTCACTAATTATAAACTCATTAATCAACTAAAGAATGCATTAGTTAACTTCAGTGCATGGACAGTTTCAGTGGAGACCAGTGCAGAAATAGGTGAAAGAGCAGGTTAACTATCAGTTGTGACTATACAGTTGCTATTTGCAACACACAGATAGGTCGAGAAGCCCATGAGGATTGCACAATACAAGCTAGGTGGTTTATCTATTTAATGAAGCCATCCCATAGCATTGATTATGCAATAGAGGCTGGCTATCAAGTGGAAAAATATTGGAGCATGTGTTTTGCTAGATCTAGCTTGATAGTGTGTAGCAATTGAGGGTGTGCATGAGAGCTTGTGAGGAGCTTTGTACTATGATTGTTACATGATCTCCATGACATATAATATACAGATAGTTGGGGTTTTTAGCTTTAAGCTTTCCCATTAAATACTGTGTTCATATGCGTGATTGTTTGTAGTTTTAATGTGTGCATGCAATTGATTTTATTTCCGCATGTAATGATCTATGGTAGAAGAGATTTTGTATTATGCATGAAGCTAAAATAGTGTGTGATCACGAGAATCTCGGTGAATAATATATCAGTTATTCAAATTTCTACATCTCTCACACCTATTAATGATTCACATCATTGACCGATATTTAGGTGGTTTCTACTATGTTTGACTTTGAGACGTTCAGTCACATGGTCAAATTTGTACTATGGATCGATAAAGATGAAGACCAAGACCTTGGATCTAGTTTCATGCATCTAGATTGTGTGGAATTTCAGATATTCATGATTGTAAATATAGATCCATAATTAATGGTTGTATCCATACTATTCCCACTATTGACATGTATCTTTGTACATTTCCATACTAATTATTTAAGATAATTTTTATCTAAGTATGGGAATGCCTACCTCAGTGATGATTATATGAATATACTGTATTGTAATCCTTGATTGTTTGTTGTAGGTATCCAACCAATTGCTATCTAATCCAAACTTTGGCATGATAAAGCACTTCAGTCCTAAAAAATATTTTTTGACTTTTCACTTTAGGGGGAAATCTTTTACAAATTGTTTTGTCACATTAGGCAAGTGAACTCCAATCAGTATCTCTTGCTATCTGATTGATCCATATTTTTTTTCTTCAAAGATGCATAAAAAATTGTATATAAAACAACATATAATCATGAAAGCATATCACATGAAAGGAGTAGAAATAAAATGCAACTATTAGAAGCAAAGATACAATAGATTGGTAACGAAGTTCACCCATTGTGGGCTACATCTCCAGGCTCTGTTCAAAGTGGGGAGGCCACTTCCACTAATATTTAGCAAAAATAAAATTACATGCATGTACAAAAGGTATATTATACCTCCACTTACGAGTATGGCTTGAAAATTCACACCTCTACTGAACAAATGGACTACATAATTGAATTCCTGCCGCAATTTTGTGAAAAATTGCTATAAAGTAGACCCTATTCTGACACCGTCCAAATTTGGACCCTCCAGAATTTAAGATATTCCCCCAAAGATTCCTTGTCGTTGTTTGACTTTAATTTTATTGCTCATATGAAAAATTTGACTTCACCACTGTGCTCCTTACGAAAAACTAAGTAAAATGAGTATAAACTCATCCTGGTTATGAAACTGTGAAAATTTGGTCCCTAGGGAATCTTTTAGATTCCTCCATGCAATTTTATTGAAGATATGCTGCTCAGATGAGGAAAGTGATTACACCATCAGATTCCTTGTGGAAAAATGATAAAAATGAGTATAAAGTTGATATTTTTCTGCCTTTGTAAAAAATCAGCCTCCAAGGGAATCTTTTAGATTCCTCAAGCATCAAAGAATATTCTTGCAAAGATTCCCTGAGAATATATCTTGAAATTTTCACCATAAAGGTTTCGCCCTGGTCATGGCATTAGGGATCTTCCTGATCAAGCTCTAATTTCTTCCTCGACTTCCTCGTGGTTCCTCTCAGCCTCTTCATGCGCTCCCCCATGCAACTGACAAAATGTCTTTTAATACACTTTGGTGGGTGAATTAACCAAGGTTGATGTGTTGGCACATTGGTTAAAATATATATTTAGAATTCATTTGTTCATAGGTTCCATTTTGCTTGTTGCCATTTTATAAAACAAACAAAATATTTAAACAACTATTTTTAATCTGTCGGTGGAACAACTATTTTTAATCTGGCATTCCCAAATATTTTCGTTGGATATGGTTACCATAAATCTTTGTAATTATATTGTATTTTTGTTATATGGTTATTAAAATAACCATTTACTTTTTATATTTTAAAAATGATTTTTTTTTTTATATGGTTTTTGTATTTATATATTTATATTTTTTTTTGTTTTATTTGGTATTTTGATAATATTTCTTTTGTCTCTTTGCAGGAATAAGGAGTCAATGTTTGGGTGCCAAGTGTCAATGATTAAGTGGCTAGTTTTCCACCACGTAACCCTCTGGGTCCCACCTGCTCATTGGTATGCCATGTGGCACAGTGTGGGCCGCTATTTTTGCCTCTCTTTTCAAACTTCAAACAGTAATAAGTTCCTCATACGAACTTATATTGAGGCCTCATTTGCATCGTCGGAAAGCTCTCACCGACATTTATGAATTGATCCTAGTTTCATAAACTCATGAACACTTTGATTTCTGAGGTTTCCTAGAGACACTTGGATCATTCCTACCCACTAAGGAGCTTTTGGTCCTCCAAAAGCATGAACATAATCTGCAATTTTCTTTTCTCCCTTGTATGCACAATAAGTTTCCTAAAAGGAAACACTTCCTTTTCCTTCACCTTTGTTCTTTGGAGCCACAAGTGATGAAATTACACTTGCATCCTCTGCAAATTTGTAGTACAATATTTGCAAACTAAATGTTCAATTACATGACCAATCATGATCCAAGCATCCCCATACTTGCCAACAGTTTATAATAGACACTCTTTGGTCAAGTGTACATCATAATAGAAACTAATACCAAAACTATAAATAAAAGTCCAAAAAAATCATCATTTATTTAGTAAGTGATGAAAAATACATCATCACTTTCACAATTATACTGCAACACATGATTTACAAAATGTAGCCCCTTGACAAGCTACTATATCTAGCAAAACCATCTCTTACTCAACAATGTGAATGGGTCATCTCCTTGTGGTGAATTCACTTGTTGAACATATTCACCAATTGGTATTTTCATAGGTGATTTCTAAGCATGGATTATATGACACGTGGATTTCTGGTATCCATCCTTGTTGTAATGACCACAATGATTTTTTCTCCTGCAAAATTTTTGGATCGTCTTGGAAGGCTTACTCCTGGTGCGTCTATGATAAGTTCCCATGGAATCCTCACTATCACTAGAATGTGATGAGGTGCTCCCATCATCCGTCATTGGTTGGTCTTTGGTTGTCTTGGAGCATTCTCCAACATCTTTTTGACATACCAAAGTCCTTCATAGCAAGTAAATTCCTGCAATTTGATGGGAATTCACAATTCCTAGGCCATTAATGTTGAGGACCTTTCCTTGATACCCCATTTTCTTCAAAAATTTTGTTCCAATTCATATAGTATGATTCTAAAAAGAAGCAAAATCATCATCATAAAAATAACATGAAATTGAAGAACCAATTTTTACCTTAGGCCTTTTATGCTGCAATTTTTCCAAGGCCCCGTCCTTGGATTGTAGCTGATACTGCAACCTTTGTTTCTCCTTCTCTGATTCTTGTAGGAGTCTCTTTAGTTCAACATTCTCCGATTGAATTATTTGGTTGATCTCTTCGAGTTCTTGGAGTCATGCCTTCTTTGGTTCCCTTCTCACATTTTACACGATTTTTGATGAAATATTTGACTCATCACCTGAATCAGAACCCAAGTCAATAGGTCCACCTTATGAAATTATGCAATCCCAACATATGAAATCTTGATTTCATCACCCGAGTCGAATCCTAGGTCAATTGGTCCAATGCCTACAATCACGTGGTTGTAATATTCTCATCATCCCCTGATTCAGATTCTTGGTCTTGTTGCACAATTGCAATTATCTTTTGTTTATCTTTTCTAGCGTTCATCAATGGCCTTAATTCTGGATGAAATTTCCACCAATGTTCCTCATCATGCCCTTCTTTCTCACAATGAATAAAAGAGGGCTTTCTTCCTTCATCTTAGCTATTGTTGTCCTCTTTGGAAAGTCTTCTTGCTCATACTTCCCCCTTCTTTCAAAATGTACAACCTTCACACTAGCTTCATCAAGGGTTTTAGGTTCAAATAATAATAATGAATGATGCAAATTACTATGAAAAGAGACAATATATTTCATCAATGTCTCGGGAGAGTCAATGTGGAACATTCAATGCTAGTTCTTGTTTCCTAAACTCCTCTATAAAATTATAAACATTTTGAAATTTACTTTGTTTCAAATGTTTCCATTCCATCATGGATTTTTTTTTGTAACCCAATAGGTAAAAATTTCCTCCTAAAGAAGAAATGAACTCAAACCAAGATGAAAGAAGTTTACAACTACTCTTACCACCTTTCTGCATTTTTCCTTACCACCATACGAGAGAAATGCCACTCAATCGAAGGGATGATAGTTGGATATTGGCTTCATCCTCTTTGATTCATTGTATGCGGAAATATACTTCAACTTGTCTGATCCAGTTATCTAGGATTTTTGCATTAGATTCTCCACTAAAAACAGGCAAATCGAATTTGACATCCATCTTGAAAAATGAATTTTTACGAGTTCTTCTACCTCTAGAATGACGATAAGAGGAAGAAAAATAACTTTCACTAGAATATGGAGATAGAGGTTCAGGAGGCTCTTTTCCTCCTCCTTCATGTTTCACCGAGGCATGATCATCTAATTATTTCTTCTCATGCTTCACAATCTTCTCACATTCGGCAATCAATTTGTCCAGTTTCTCTGCCATAATGTAGGAGGCCTTGTGGTAGTTTTTCTCTTCCTCCAACCGAGCATCTTCATATGCCATTTTCCTCCTTCGTGATGCACACCCCTCTTCTGTATCAAAGGACTTGAGTTTTTCTTCACCTTTTTGGAGCTTTCTCATGGTTATTGTACACTTGAAATTCACATCAATAGAAGACTGACTCTCATACCAAACTTGATCCAGATATTTTTTCTTCAAAGACACAGACAAAATTGTATATAAAAGAAAATGTAGCCATGAAAGCATATCACATGAAAGTGGTGCAAATAAAATGCAACTATGATTAAAAAATACACAAAACGTTGGTAATGGATTTCACCTAGTTTGGGCTATGTCTTTGGGCTCTGCTCAATGTGGGGAGGCTGCTTTCATTAATCTTCAACAAAAATAAAATTACAAGCATGTACAAAAGGCACCTTATACCTCCACTTATGGGGATGAGATAAAAATGCACACCTCTGTTGAAGAAATAGACTGCACGGTTGAATTCCTGGTGTAAAATCATAAAAAATGACTATAAAGTCAACCGCATTTTGAAATCATCTAAATCTGGACCCTCAAGAATCTCAAAGATTCCCCCAAAGATTCCTTCTCGCCGGTTGACTGGATTTTCACTACTTAGATGATAAATATGACTTCACCACTATGCTCCTTATGAAAAACTAAGTAAAATGAGTATACATGCAGCTTAGTTTTGAAACTGTGAAAATTTTTCCCCTAGGGAATCTTCTAGATTCCTCATGATTCCAAAAATATTCCTCCTTGCAAGTTCACTGAAGATATGTTGCTTAGATGAGGAAAATAATTACACCATCAGATTCCCTGCAAAAAACTGAGAAAACTGAGTATAAAGATGATATGTTTTTTCCTCTGTAAAAAATCAGCCTCCAACAAAATCTTTTAGATTCCTCAAGCATCAAAGAATATTCCTGCAAATATTCCTTGAGAATCTATCTTGAAATTCATGCCATCAAGGTTTCTCCCTGGTCATGGCATCAGGGTTCTTCTTGCTTGACCTCCAATTTATTCCGAATCCCCCGTGGTTCCTCTCGGCCTCTTCATGCGCTCCCCCATGCGACTGACAAAATGGCTTTTAATATATTTTGGTGGGTGAATTAACCAAGTTTGATGTGTTGGCACATTGGTTAAAAGGTATATTTAGAATTTGTGTGGTCAAAGGTTCCAATCCATTGTTTTCCATTTTATATAAAAAACACAATATTTAAACAACTATATTTAATCCATCAGTGGTGAGTGTGTTGTATTTAAACCACTTAGGTTGTTAACCATATAAATATATGGTTTTTATTAATTCCAACACATTAATATATCCGTTGGTATTCCCAAATATTTTCGTTGGATATGGTTACCATAAATATTTGTAATTCTATTGTAATTTTGTTATATGGTTATTAAAATAACCATTTTCTTTTTATATTTTAAATTTTTTTTTATATGGATTTTGTATTTACATATTTTATAATATTTGTTTGTTTTATTTGGTATTTTGATAATATTTCTTTTGTCTCATTGCAGGAATAATGAGCCAATGTCTGGGTGCCAAGTGTTAATGATTGAGTGACTGGTTTTCCACCACGTAACCCTGTGGGTCCCACCTTCTCATTAGGATTCCATGTGGCACAGTGTGGGCCCCTCTTTTTGGCTCTCTTGTCAAACTTCAAACTGTAATAAGTTTCTCATACAAACTTGGATTAAGGCCTCGTTTGCATCTTGAGAAAGCTCTCACCAAGATCTATGAATTTGTATTAGTTTCATAAAATTGTGAACACTTTGATTTTTGAGGTTTCCTAGAGCCACCTGGATCACCGATAAAGTGTTCCAAGAATTCCCATACAATTTTGGCAACAAAAAAATTCCAAAGACAACAAGAATCTTAAATTCCATTGCTCAAAAATATATTTTTAAGAACTTGTGCGGTTTCCTTAGCAATTTCCTACGCAAGCACAATTTTGACCATTGTGGACTGCACAATCTTGAGCTTTGTCTTCCACTAAAAACTGTGCAAATATCTTAATGAGGGTAAAAATAAAAATCAATTCTAGAGGCCTTGTTTGGGGAATATTTCTCAACCAAAAAGCCTTGAGCCCCTACATACTTGGGCCTCATCCCTTGGTTCATGAATCAAAATCCATCTTTTTATGGAACCCTAATCCCTCTTTTTAATGATCTCATCCCTTGAGAAGAGGATCTCAAACATCCTCCTATTGGTCTATAAATTCATCACAAAGAAGATGGATTTGGGGGACTTTGGAATGTGAACTTATGTTATCAGATTAGGGTTGGAAGCTTCTTACCTAAGGGGAGGATTAAAGACCATTGGGAGGAGACTTACATCATCAAGGCTAAGGTTGTATTGCTCCTTATTATTAAAGATTAATACAAGCAATTATTTCTTTCCTATTTTCACTTGTTATGATTCTCTTTGAAAAACTTTCTGATCTTTTGCATTAACATTGTGATATATGCTATGTAGCAATTTCCATTCGTTTTGTGTTTCACTCTTTATCTATGTTATTCTTTTATTTCTTGTTTGGTCTTGTTTATGCATATCTTCTCTTGAAGCAGTAAGGAAAGGTTTTTGAAAGCATTGAAAGGACATCCACAAGCATTTCATAGAAAGGTAAGAGACTTTTGCACATTTCATATATCATGTTTCAGTTCTATATTAAGGAAAGGTAGAAGTCACTTGTCTGTTTGTTTCTAGATTTGTCTTTGAATCTAGGGAGATCACTCTTGCCTACAAGAGCAATTTGTCTGCCATAACATCTAGTCCATATTTTGGTACATTTGGTCGAAGACATTAAATTATTTTTTTCCATAAGTTGGGTATATATATATATATATATATATATATATATATATATATATATATATATAGAAAAGTATCTAAAAATACTTAAGGGATTTGTAAGAAAATGAGTACATATTGAAAGGGGCATGACTAAAAGGTATATTATTAAGGCATATTTCCTTTTTAATTTCTTATTTTGTGAAACAAATGCATGTGGATGTTTCAATCATGTGAAATGGTGAACGTGATGAAAATTGATTAAAGGGAGCATTAGAGAAATTTTAAGGTCTAAAATGGGCCTCCTAAGAAAAATGTACAACCAAAATGGATTTTATAAGAGCCAATAGGATTCAAGATGATGATGTCAACCATAGGGGATGATTCACCAGTTTTGAAGTAAAAAATTAAAAATATTAAAAAATAATAAAATAATAAAATCATTTTTTCAACTCATATTTCCAACTTATCTCCCTAAGGTTTTACTCAAATTTTGGGTGGGAACACTCGTTGGATGCAAAATTGAATTCCTCATCCAAGGAGTACCCATGCTACATACTTTCGATGGATCTCGTTGCATGAAAAATGAGAAATACATGAAAAAATGTGATTGCAATCACATTTTTCATGTATTTCTCATTTTTCGTGTAGTTGGGTTCATCGAAAGTATGCAACATGGGTACTCCTTGGATGAGGAGTAAAATTCTGCATCCAATGAATGTTCCCACTCGAAATTTGAGTAAAAATATATGGAGATAAGTTTCCAAAACAAGTTGAAAATTTAATTTTTTCTTTTTTCCCTCTAAAATTTGATGATGTAATATAATCTTATTTTATTATTTCCACTATTATTTTATAATTTCCTTAGGAGGTCCATTTTAGACCTCAAAATTCCTCTAATTTGAAACTTGAAATGAATGGAGATAGGTTTTGAGAAGTAATATACTTATTTGATTTTATGTTTTTTAATTAATAACATTTTCCTTGTAATAAATGAATAATATTAAGTTCTTGCCAATATTTAAAATCATTTTTAATGGATGATGTAGAAGGAATGAATATATATTTTTCAATATGGAGGTAACAAGAACATTATTGATGATGTACAATGAGATGGATAAAAATAGCATAAAGACATATAATTTCTTAGCCCTCAAACCCTCCTATTCCACTCTCTGAATATTTGCATGATCAATGGTACCCAACACATAAAAACACATGGGTGAAGGAGCAAATTTATAAATTAGGTTTAAAAAATGATAGTTAACTTGAAAGGAAATATGTAAGGGATAATATTAACTACATCCATTTAAACGAAACATATTTATGTATTGTAACACATTTAACATTGATTAATTATTTTTATATGTAAATTTGTGTTTGCGTTAATGTACAAAAATATGCTTCAATTGGGCATATGGTCATTTTTAAGAAGACAATGTAAATTATGGAAAAAAAACACATAATTGTGGAGTCTTTATTATATTTGATCAAATAGGCCATGCAAGTTCAAGATATACAAACCCAATGAAGAATACCTTGAATATGTGAATGTTAGTCAAGAGATAATTCAAATGGATTATATTTCTCTAGATGCATGCTTTTCAAATATAAATAGTTTGATATCTATAATAGAATAATATTTGTTAGACATAACCTAGTTGGTGAATTATATTTCTATTGACCTACATATAGAATTATTGAAATTTTAGGTCAAAACGTATGTACTTAAAGAATTTCATGAGCATGATTTGTTCAATATCGATGTTTCTAAAAAAATGATGTATCTTATTCCTCATACACAAAGAGAAAAAGGTTTTGGATATTGCATATTTCATGAACTCGAATTTTTTTTTTTTTTATGGAGCTCTGAGTCGGTGGAGGAACTTGGAGGCGGTGAAGCTTTCACATAGGGAAATTCAGGATACCTTTTGTCCACTCTATAGTATATACTATCACACATAAACCAATTTTCTTAGTTTGTTTCACAACTAATAAAGTCACAGGGATGAGTGTTAAGGTTGGGGGGGGGCCGGGGGGGGGGTGTGATGGGTGGGGGGTTATCCCCTTCTTCCGAAACATTCTAACTTGAAAAACAATACAATTAGGAGACTAATGGGAATTAATGGGAGGACCCTTGAGGCACCAAAAATCACCCTTTCTAGGGGATTGACGAAAAGCTAGTTTGAAACGCTAGTGTATCTCAAAATCAACCAACAACCATAGGTTCATAATCCCATCCAACTAATTATAATATCATATAAATGATATGAGAGGTCATGATTTTACTTGCAATTTTATTGGAGGTTTGGCCCACGAAGAGAGAGCTAGAGGGGTGGGTGAAATAGACCTAGAAACCTAGAGGAGAAGTGGACTTAATACTGGGGGGGGGAATTTTTTTTCACCTTCTTATTGTCCAATATGGAAGATAAATCTAGAATCTTCAAAGGATGGGCATATTTTTATAACAATGTGAGACTTTATATTCAGCACTAGGAATTTTGTTTCAATCCAGACAAAGAATAGGTTTTGGAAGCTCAAGTTTGGGTCTATTTATCTTCTCTTCTAGTTGATTTTTGGATTCCAATGATATTAGAGGGCATCAGATAATCCCTAGGGAAATTTTTCAAAAAATCTGAGGTTACAAAAAGAGGTAAGAATATGTATTATGCTCAGTTGTGTATTTATATGAATATATCGTAACCCTTACTAGAGTTGATAGAGTTGGACTGCTAGGGAGAAATATGGAATTAGATGATCCCATGTACCTTTTCAATGCTACCACTTCCATTAGCATGGCCATTTATTGAAGGATTGCCCATACCGAAGAAAATAACAACATGATCTAGAAACTCAGGAAAATTATGGGTTCACTAGAGTCATACCTAGGTCACAGAATTCACAAGGGCATCCCATCCCAGCTACACAACTTGTAGAGGAAAAAAAATCCTTTTCTTCCTTGGAAGCAATGAAAGAGGATCTACCCACCCTCGATGATCACCAAATGGTAGTTAAAAAATTATCAAAATTTTAAGAAAATCAACCCTAGAAAAGGAATATGGAGGATGAAGTTATGCACGTGAACAAATTTGATTTATTTAGTTTACCATGGATTGAGGAGGTATCCCTCTTAATGAAATAAGATTCAAAATAATACACAACAAAGGAGAGGTTGTTGGTGGGCATGGTGAATGATTGGGTGCAACAAGATCTTGGAGAGTTAACAAAAGAGTAATGTGAGAAGTACACAGTTTCTTATCTTAACCAGAGAATGAAGAAGAGGAAATCCTATAAAGAAGGGAAAGGGATTCGATCCACACAATATCTTAAGGAGAAAGTGAAGTATATAATTATTAAATATTGATCAAAATACATCAAAAATAAAGGAAGGAAGAATAAGAAGGATTCACTACAAACCACAAGATAACATCTTGTCAATTCAGGAGAGGTAAATGTTTTCTATGTCTTTCCCTCTCTACAATCACCTTGAATATGAGGATTATAACATGGAACATCAGAGGAATAAATAACAAGGGGAAAAAAATATATCTTAGATATAGGATCTAGATGTAAAATTTGGCCATTGTAATTTTATAGGAAACCAAGCTAACGGGGGAAAAATTATCCCTTATCACTGGAATTTATTAGAAATTTTGTCAGTGTATGTCACTTGATGCAAAGGGCAGTGTGGGAGTCATTTCAATTCTATGGAGTCCTCTTCAGGTGGTATTCCAAGAATGGTTTTCTAGTCCTAGAATCCTGATAGGGAAGTTTCGATATATAGGGATGAAAAAGGTAGTCTATCTAATAATGGTGTATGGGCCCACAGTAGCAGGAGAGAAATGTCTCTTTCTAGATAAATTATTAGCTACTAGGAAGGTTGTGGGAAATTCTCTATGGGTCATGGGAGGGTATTTCAACCTAATTAGGTCACTTCATGAGAGGAAAGAAGGTGTTTGAATAATGGGCTTAGAAGCTACCTCTTTTGATAGATATATAGAACAACTCAAGCTTTGAGCTAAGGAATTTAGAATCTCCACAGTATTCATTTTTGCATCTACGTTTCGGGTCTAGATCAAGACCCATCATCAGGATTTGTCTTGATGATCGGTCTTGATCTAGACCCGAAACGTTGACGCAAAAATGAATACTTTGGAGATTATGAATTCCTCAGCTCACAACACAAGCTTGTCTACATATACTATCAATGGTTTGTACACCTGGAATAACCATCAAGGTGGGAAACATCAAATAGCAAGTCAATTAGGCCATTTCCTTCTCTCTAAGGCAGTGATGGAGAAAGATATTTTTTGGAAGAAACGATTTTACCTTATCTTGGATTGGACCACGAACCGGTGAGGCTTGAGATGGGTCTAAAGGAAGCCCCTTGCAACCGACATTTTAGGTTTGAAACATTTTGGTTTCATGATAAAATATTCCTTGAAATTCTAAACAAGTGGTGGTTGGATATTTAGGTATATGGTTTGACTAAAATGAAACTATTCTAGCTAAATCTTAAAGCCTTGAAGGAGCAGGTGAAAATGTGGAACAAATGGGTCTTTAGTAATATCTTCTATGACAAAGGTAAGATGGAAGACTAGATGAAAGATATCCAAAAATGTACGATTATGGAAGGTCGGAACCTTGAAAGGATAATAGAGGAATGGATCATGCTATGAAAAATGGAGAAGTGACGCAAATAGGATGAAACCCTCTGATGGAAAATATCAAGAGTTCAGTGGCTTTCAGAAGGAGAAAGGAACTCCAAATTCTTCCATAATTCTATGTTACAACACCATCATAATAAGAATATTTTCTCAATACTAGGAGAGGATGGTGAAAGGAAAATCCTTCATCAAGATATATAATATGAAATGAGGTATTTCCATGATATTCTTTCATAGAATCCATCCTCTAAACAACCAACCATTAATATAGTTCTCCATCATATCCCCAAAATCATTACTAAATAAGAAAATTCTGATCTTATGAGACCCATTTATTTTCAGGGAGTCGAAAGAGTAGTTATGGATATGCCTAATAACAAATTGCCTTAACCCAAAGGATTTACCTTAGATTTATCCAAGGCATGTTGGGCCTTTATAGGACAACACATTTATGAGTTCGTAGAAGAATTTAGGTCTTGAAAAGTGCAAACTCAAAGAGTCCTTCATGTTTATGTCTTATCGCTCTGTGCAAGGTAATATATAAAATCATTTCCACGACGATAGTGAATCACCTGAAACCTTTAATTTCAATAGTGATATCATTGGAACAAACATGTTTTGTAGAGGGATGACACATCTCATATGGTATAATTGTTGCTCAGGAAATAATTCACACTTTACGGTTAATGAAGTGATCAAGAATGTTAATTAAATTGGATTTATCTAAAGCTAATGATTGATTTATCTGGGATTATTTGTTACAGATCTTATAAGCCTTTGGCTTCTCTAAATAGTGGATTGCGTGGATAGAATATATATTTTTCATGGCCTTATTTTCGATACTTATCAATGTGTCCCATTCTTACACCTTCAACCGTTATATAGGTATCAGACAAGGTGATCCTCTATTTCCATTTCTTTTCATTTTGGCGATGAAAGGGCTTGGCAGAATGTACAATAATTCCTATTTCTTGGGTCATATTTTAAGCTTATGCTTGTTTTTCAAGACCTTCCAATCACTCATAAATAACTTGTAGATGATGTGCTTCTTTTTGGGCCACCTATAGTTAAATAAGTCAAAGGTCCTAGGAGCATTTTGCAAATATTTATGGAGGCTTTAGGGACATTGATAAATAATGAAGAACAAATATCTTCTTTAATTTCCATGAAGAAATATAGGTACACCTGACTCGTGAGTTAGGTTTTCATCAAGCCCAAATTCACTACAAATATCTCGGGGTGACCCTTGTATTTTATTACAAGTGGTCATCAAACGGGGAAGATCTCATGGAAAACGTTTGATAGAGGATAAAAAATTGGTCTTTTCGAGCCATAAATTTTGCATGTAGACTAGTTCTTACTAAATCAATGTTGCATGAAATTCCTAATTATCAAATGGTGGTCATGCCCATTAAAAAATTAGTTTTCAACTGCCTTATTTCTATGTGGATTGAATTCCTATGGAGAGGATCAACTAAAAATGTACCATTGTTAAAAGACATGATCCACTCAAATATTCAAGAGACTATTCCTGCTCTACCCTAGACCAAAGATGATTCCTGGACCAAAGTATGAATGTACCAGTGTTAAAAGACATGATCCACTCAAATATTCATGAGACTATTCCTGATGTACCCTAGAAACCACCCAAACCTCATTCCTCAAGCCTCTCTATAAAGAACCTATTCACTACGCTACCTTCCTTTTTTCTCAAATTAATTTTTGATGGTGCCTCCAAAGGTAATCCTAGCTTGGCTGGAAGTGGAGGGATTTTATGTGATTCCAACTCTCTACCTTTATGAATATATGCATGGCGCTACAGGGTGGCATAAAACAACTTGAAATAATTCCCAACCCTATAAAGAGGCCTTCATATTGTAGTTAGAGAAGGGTATAAGCTCCTTCAAGTTCATGGAGACTCATAGATTGTGATTTTTTGTGTAAAGAAGTTATTAGATGACTAACCTATTCATAAATTGGTGCATAATTTTTGCCTTATGGAGGTGGTTTATAATACAAAAAACCTACTACCTAAGTTTGATTATATGGTGGTTCAACACAAACGTTGAGATGAAAATTGGGTGGAAAATGAGTTGGAAAACTTGGGTTTCCACAAACTGGACTACGCTATCGATGAGGATTGGTTAAGTATATCTAGAAGAAATAATTTCAAAAATATATATAGTTTGGTTAATGAATAAATAATCACTACTGAAGGTAAAATCCAAAATGGGGGTGCCAGTTAAGGCTTATGAGAAGAGTGATTTCCACATGATTACCATGTGGATGAAGCAAAAGGAGGAGTTGGAACTTTTTGGGGGGCATGCCACTTATCACACATGTCAATACACAGGTATTATGTGGCATTTTCATATATCATAGGGAAGGGTTAACCTAACCTAGTACCCTCATGATAAATGATTTCCCGAGATAGCAATATGGGAACATTACAACATTCAGTTATCTACAGGGAAGTATTGGCTATTGGTGGAGGGATTTGTTGAGATTAAACAAGATGATCAGCTTAGTGAAAAGAGTAGCCTTCACTAAGTGGGCCCGTAGGCTGTTTTTGGCGCAAGTATATTTTTAGACTATGTCTATTTTTAGACATGATGATCATATTTCAGAAGTTGCAGGATGTTATTTGTGGATGGTTGATTAAGTTGGAAAATAAGATGAAATTATATTTTTAGAATATCGGGCAAAGTCTATTTATTGATTTTTGATCTAAAAATAGATGCATGTCGATTATTATTAGCAATTAATAATAATCAGACACTAAACAACAACTTATTCTCTTGGAGCACTTTGTTTCAGTGCACAGAAGTGGCACATCAGTGGACTGAGGGAATTACGCAATTCTCAAGGGTTTACTAGAGCTAATGCATGGAGGACTCAGTTAGAACTCAAGTGGCAAAGTTATGACACAGTTGGAAGAGTAGTTATGGAGTTGTATTTAGTTTAACTCAGTTAGACTTAGTTGAGCTAGTTGTATCTAGTCTAACTGAATTATACACTAGTGAGAGTGGAGTGAATTAATTAGTTAATTAATTCAAAAATAATAACTAATTAATCAACTAAACAATACAACAGTTAACTACAGTGCATGTCAGATCCAGTGGAGACCCAGTGGAGAGATAGGTGAAAGGGCAAGATGGACTATCCGTTGTGACTACTAGTGATGCATGAATTGCATCTACATATACATTGGAGTTTCCAATGATAATCACACAGTAAAGGAGAGTGGGATTGCATCGAATTAGTCTTTGTAATCAGCTTGGATTGCACAGTGGAGGCAGGCTAGCAGGAGGCAAAGATCGGTGCATGGATTTGCAAGATTGTTCCTGATTAGTGTATGGCGATTGTACTGTACTAAGAGCTTGATAAGATTTGTATGAGGATTGTCATATGATTCCATGATACATAATATATAGTTGGGGTTTTCAGCTTCAGGCTTTCCAAATTAAAAACAACTGTGTTATGTGCAATTATTTTTATTTTATGCTTTACATGTGTGTGCAATTAATTTTCCGCAAAATATTAACAAGTGGAATGATTCATTATTTTGCAAGAAGTTAAATATTGTGAGATCAGGTGAATCTAGGACATATGCATTATTAGTGCATATAATTTATACATGGTATCAAAGCATTTTTAATTGAAGATTGAAATTGTAAAGTGAGTTTGTGCTAGTGGATAATTCGAATTTGCTACAGAATATTCTTGGTGCAGAAGTTGAGTATACATTGAAATGGATTTCAATGGGTTGCAATTGGAGTATGCTCTTGATGGGAGCTTGAATTACATAGCCTGGAAGGACAGGATGGAGGTAGTGATGGATGATAATGGACTGAAGGAGTTCATCAATAGCGATGTTCCTAAGCCGGGATCTAGAGATGCTGCATTACTTGATGCATGGCAAAAGAAGACAGCAAAGACAAGGAGAATTCTGTTGGAAGGTGCGAAGGACCATATTGTGTCTAGGCTTCATGGGAAAGACACTCCATTCTTAATGTGAGGCTTTGACAGATTTTTTCCAAAGCAGAAGTGACTAGAGGAATTTGGCGCTTAAAGACAAGCTTAGAAAAATAAAAATGGAGAAAAGAGATAGTTTTCCAAACTACCTCACGAACTTTGTCCACTGCAAGGATGAACTGGGAAGTGTGGGGGTTACTGTTGATGATGAAGACTTGGTGAGCTTGTCTCTTCTTGGGCTTCTGAAGAGTTAGCATAGCTACGAAGACTCTATCAATAGACGGGAGAAATTGTCGGGATGGGAGTGACTTTGGTCAGATCTTGTGCAGGAGGAGATAAGGCGGGGTACCAGGGATGGATCTTCATCAAAGAATGAAGATGAAGAGAATTGTGCTTTGGCTGCCAAATCAAGGAAAGGAAAAGGGAAGAAACATCCTTCAAAATCTGGTGCTAAAGGCAAGAAGCACGATTTGTCCAAAGTGAAGTGTTTTCACTATCACGAACATGGACATTTCGCCACTAACTGTCCACAGAAGAAGAAGAAGAAGAACAATAAGGTTGTTGGATTTGCAGCTAGAGAGGCCTTAGCCTCACAATTTGAAATTTATTTCTCTTTGATCACGTGCTTGGTTTAAATCTGTATGGGATCGGTGTGGTATCTTTATAGTGGTGTGTCTTTCCATATGACAGGAGACACGGAGTTGTTTAGTAACTTGGAGGAGAAGGACCTCCAGATGCATATAGAGATGGGCGACGATGGTTAGTACATTGAAACTAGCATTGGGACCATTACCTTTGAGAGGGATTCTGATAATCCATTCTTGTTGAATAATGTTATGCATGTTCCAGGTCTGAAGAAGAACTTGGTCTCAGTCGCAATGCTGGAAGACAAGGGTTATGATGTTGTTTTCAATGAGGGAAAAACCTTCCTTCTACATAAAAAAATGAGTCAAACCAAGAAGATATGGATTTGAATTAAGAATCTCTACAAGCTGGAGGTATATGGCTGCACTGAAATGGTGGGCAAAGCAGAAGAAGTGGTGAGCCGGGATGAGGGCGAATTATGGCACAGGAGATTGGGCCATCTTCACCATGGCACTTTGAAGATTTTGCAGTAGATTTCTACTGGACTTCCCAAGGGGACTCTTGTGTAGTCAGATCAGTGCAAGGGATGTACTATGGGTAAGTTTTTGAAGATTATATTTCATGAGAAGGATAACCGTTCTTCAGTGATCCTGGAGAGAATTCACACAGACATGTGTGGACCTTTCTCGGTTGCTTCAACAACAAAACATAGGTATTATGTTATATTTGTTGATGACTATTCTCGTAGATTTTGGATCTTATTCATGCAGAATAAGAGTGAAACATTCTCAAAGTTCTATGAGTTCAAGGCATTGGTGGAGAAGGAGTCGGGGAAGCAAGTGAAAGCTCTACGGAGTAATAATGGTGGTGAATACATCTCAGGTGAATTCAAAGAATTTTGTAGCAAAGAAGGAATTCAAAGAGAAATAATAGCGCCTCATAACCCACAACAGAATGGGGTCGCAGAGAGGAAGAACAGAACAATCTTGGGTGCTACACGAGCGATGCTGCATGACCAGGGCCTACCGATGCACTTGTGGGTGGAAGCATGCAACACTGCGGTTTATGTGCAAAACCATTGTCCTCATAAATAACTTGGCATGAGTACACCTAAGGAAGATTTTACTAGAAAGAAGCCTGATATTTATCATTTGAAGATTTTCGGCTCGCCTGTTTACATTCATGTGACAAAGGACGCTAGGAAGAAGCTGGAGCCAACTGCAAAAGTTGGGATATTTGTGGGGTACACAGAAACACCCCATAATTATCGTGTGTATTTTCCAGACAGTCGGATGACTGTTGTGCGACGAGATGTAAAATTCAATGAGGTGAAAGCCATGAAGTTGTCGCTTGAGAGGCAGCTACACTTGCATGCGGAGGAGGAAATTCTTGTTCCCAAAGATGAGCCTCTAGATGTGGATGAGCCATAGGAGGAGATTCATGGAGTGGAGGAGTCCACTCATGCAGAACCAAACATTAGACAAGGCAGAAAGCATACCCTAGAAGCTAAGAGATTGAAGATTGATGCGGCACAGAATTTAGGAGTCCCTACATCACAGCGTAGATAGATACAGTCACCTGACCGATTTACTGGATACATGGCTCTTATGAGCAAGTGTATCGTGACAGAGCCATCTTCTTTCAAAGAATCAGTGTAGGATCCCACATGGGTAGATGCCATGGTGGAGGAGTATGACTCCATTGTCAGAAACAGTGCTTGGGAGATTGTTCCAAGGCCAGTGGGAAAATTAGTTGTAGGATCAAGATGGATCTACAAGGTAAAGCAAGCTGCTGATGGGAGTGTCGAGAAGTATAAGGCAAGATTTGTTGCCTGGGGCTTCTCACAGATTGAGGGGATTGACTATGAAGAGAACTTTGCACCTTTCACATAGTATTCTTCCATACGGACCATCCTTGCTCTCTTAGCGTAGATGGGTTGGCACATTCATCAGATGGATGTGAAGAGTGCGTTCCTTAATGGGATCATTGAGGAAGAGGTGTACATTGAGCAGCCTGAAGGATTTGAGATATTCAGCAGTGAGTTGCATGTGTTTAGGCTCAAAAGAGCATTTTATGGGCTGAAACAAGCACCCCGTTCTTGGTACACTCAGATCGATAGCTATTTCACTAGACTTGGCTTCACCAAGAGTGAGGTGGATGCAAACCTATACCAGATTGTGGTGGAGGGTAAGATTTTAATCATTGTACTTTATGTTGATGATTTAATACTAACAGGTGATGAGCAGTTGATACTCTCATGCAAGGCAGATCTTGCAAAGGAGTTTGAGATGAAGGATTTGGGCCTCCTTCATTATTTCCTTTGATTGGAAATATGGCAGCGAGAAGGTGAACTGTTTGTGTCTCAAGGAAAGTATGCCCAGGAGATACTGGAGAAGTTTCACATGCAAGGATGCAAGCCTATTGACACTCCTCTTCCAGTAAATTGGAAGAAAGAGGATGCTACATCGGCAGAGGTAGTGGATGCCACTATTTATCGACAGTTGGTGGGTTTGCTCATGTATTTAGTCAATACAAGACCAGACATATGATATGCGGTGAACCAGCTTTCACAAGCGATGGTTAAGCCTACCAAGCTCTTTTCGAAGGTAGGAAAGCATGTCCCAAGATATCTCAGGGGCACATATGAATATGGTTTATGGTACAGACAGATGGATGAGGTGAATTTGCATGGCTTCACGGATGCAGATTGGGCAGGAAGCCCAACAGACAGAAAGAGCACATCAAGAGGGATTTTCAGTATCGGATCTATGGTAGTTTCTTGGTACAACAGGAAACAAAGATCCGTGGCACTCAGTTCAGCGGAAGTAGAATACATGGCAACAAGTCAAGCTGCATGTGAGGCTATCTAGATGAGGAAGATCCTGGTTGGTTTTTTTAGTTCACATTTAGATCCCATAGTGATACATTGTGATAATTAGAGTTGCATTAAACTCTTGGTTAATCCTGTGTTTCATGATAGATCTAAACATATTGATATCCGGTATCATCATATCAGAGATTGTGTGCAGCGGAAGATCATGTTTCTTCAGTACATTCCTATGGAGGATCAAGATGCAGATATTCTGACGAAGGCGCTCACCAGGAGAAAATTTGAATACCATAGAGGTAGGAACGGGGTGAATGATAATACCATAGAGGAAGTGTTGAGATTCAACAAGATGATCAGCTTAGTGAAAAGAGTTTCATTCACTAAGTGGGCTCGTAGGCTATTTTTGGCGCAAGTATATTTTTAGACTATTTCTATTTTTAGACATGATGATCATATTTCAGAAGTTGCAGTATGCTATTTGTGGATGGTTGATCAAGTTGGAAAAATAGATGAAATTATATTTTCAGAATATTGGGTGAAGTCTATTTATAGATCGTTTATCTAAAAATAGATACATGTCGATTATTATTAGCTCTTAATAATAATCAGACACTAAACAACAACTTATTCTCTTGGAGCACTTTGTTTCAGTGCACAGATGTGGCACATCAGTGGACTGAGGGAATTACACAATTCCCAAGGGTTTAATGGAGCTAATGCATGAAGGACTCAGTTAGAACTCAACTGGCAGAGTTATGACACAGTTGGAAGAGTAGTTATGGAGTTGTATTCAGTTTAACTCAGTTAGACTCTGTTGAGCTAGTTGTATCTAGTCTAACTAAATGATACACTAGTGAGAGTGGAGTGAATTAATTAGTTAATTAATTCACAAATAATAACACATTAATCAACTAAACAATACAACAGTTAACTATAGTGCATGTCAGATCCAGTGGAGACCCGGTGGAGAGATAGGTGAAAGGGCAAGATGGATTATCCGTTGTGACTACTAGTGATGCATGAATTGCATCTACATATACATTGGAGTTGCCAATGATAATCATGCAATCGAGGAGAGTGGGATTGCATTGAATTGGTCTTTGTAATCAACTTGGATTGCACAGTGGAGGCAGGCTAGCAGGAGGCAAAGATCCGTGCATGGATTTGCAATATTGTTCCTGATTAGTGTATGACAATTGTACTATACTAAGAGCTTGATAAGCTTTGTATGAGGATTTTCATATGATTCCATGATACATAATATATAGTTGGGGTTTTCAGCTTCAGGGTTTCCTGGTTAAAAAAAACTATGTTATGTGCGATTATTTTTATTTTATGCTTTACATGCGTGTGCAATTAATTTTCCACAAAATATTAACAAGTGGAATGGTTCAATATTTTGCAAGAAGTTAAATATTGTGAGATCAGGTGAATCTAGGACATATGCATGCTTAGTGCGTATAATTTCTACAGGATTGGTTATCACAAGGATGGAGTCTGAAATTTTTTAAAATGAGGTCATTTATGGCCGCTTGTATCAGTTAGCGAATGTGGCTTAGGGAGACGGGTCTTTTAAATTATGCAATATAGTTGTCATTGCCTTAATATATTTGCATGGATAGTATAGAAGGTGGTGGCCTTGTAATTATACAAGGGGTGGCATATGTATTTTCTTGCTACCAAATTCTCACTTGCCTCTACATCTGATATATCTCATCCCCGAAAGGGACTACCCTTAAGCTCTTTTCCAGTATCAGGATACTCTAATTCCTTGTTTCTTATCTATATAAATTTGGTGGTGTTGCCGCAATGTTAGACCCTCAAGAAAGGGTCCATGTTTTTTGTGTTTTTCCTTCACCATACTGGTATTGTGCCTACATTTGAGCTACGAAAAATGCTCCCTATTGTGTTGCTTCAAGGACTCGACCCGTTTGGGGGGGGGGGGAGGGTGGGGGGTTTCAAATACCTCGTTGTTATATGTGGGGGATGGTACCCAAGAACTTTCTCTATTTGGTTCTGAAGGAATATTGGTGGGTCCATTTTCCTCTCTTTCAAAACTTTTTTATGTGGTCGAGTTGACTTGGCTTCTACAGTCAGGTACTTCTATGCTTCCCTTCAAGATCCACCTCTACATCAGGTTCTTCAACCTTAGCTATGAATATTATTTCATTTATGTTTTCATCGGCCACACTTGAACTACTTTCATTGTTACTTTTTCCCTTTGAATAAAATTTATTTTTCTTACTCATTTGTTTCTTATTTTTAAACTTGGGTTTGAATTTGGATTCTTCATCACTTTCATTAAACTTAGCATAAGGACACTTATATTCATAGTGACCAATTATTCCACATTCAAAACATTTGAAAGGAATCTTACCTTTGAAATTTCCCATTCCTCTCATAAATTTTTGGACAAAATTGACGTCTTCTTCATTAGTATTAGATTATTATTAATCCTTTCAATTCTTTTGTAATTTTTCTATATTAAAACCAGCTTCCTTGACCCCTAAATTGCCTTCTTTGATTCTCAACTCAGATGGATAAAGAGTTCCATTGAGTTAATTCACTATCATCTTGTCAACTTTTGCTAATCCAGGTGGATATTGGTGGCCATTTGTCAATTCCACTTGGACACCCAACACTATTTCCTTTCAGTTTCCTATTTTCTAGCATAGTTTCCTATTTTGGCAGTTTTTTTTTTTTTCATTTTTTTAGTTCTTCAACTTTGAGAGCCATTTTGAGGCCCTAAACACTGTGTTTTCAGGGAAATGGGAAAACATGATTTAAGTATTGATGATCACAATCAAAATTTGATGTCCTTGGAAAAACCTTTCTAACAGGTTATCATGCATGCCAAAAAATATAGTATGCCAAATTTATGACCTCGAGAAGTTTGTTGGGTATGTGTTATATTATTTACATGATTATTCGCACACACGGGGGGGTCACAACTGGCAGCCCCTCTGTCTAGGGGTTCGCAGGGGTCTAGGGGTTCGTGGAGTCCTAGGCAACACCCTTGGAATTTTTTTTCCTTATTTTTCGATGGGCGGACCTGCCTATGGTTTTGTACATGGGTTTGCTCATGGTTTTGGGGTATGATGGATTTTGTCCACTGGTATTTTGTAGATCCGGTCAAGGGACCTACAATTATGTTTTAATCTAGTGTTAAAGGATTGGGTTTTATGAATGCTTCGACATGTATATATATGTGTTGTAAAACTAAAAGGAATGTATGAAAAATCAAGTTGGCAGTTCTGGTTTTGGGATCCAGTGGAGAAATCTCTGTGTATATATATTTTATGTTTTATGCTGTCACTATTGTTTATTTTCTATTTTTAAAAAAATTGTTTGCAAATAATTTTTGTACAAGGTTAAAACCTACATTTGGTATCGTATTTTTTCCGGCTTCAAGGGACGACTTTGATGGTGAGGGGTTTTTTTCTCGGGCATGTGGTAGACCATGTTTAGTGGGAGATTTAGGGGGTTGATTCTTGCGATGAAATTGTATGGCGAGTAGTGGAAAGATAGAGATCGACAAATTAAATGGACAAAGTTTTGAGTTGTGGAAGCTCAAGATGGAGGATCTGCTAGTGAATAAATGTCAGTGGATCGTGGTAGATGTGGGTACTAAACCAACAACAATTTCAGATGAATATTGGGTGAAGTTGGATCGGAAGGAAAAAAGCACAATGCAGTTGTGTATATGAGATTCGGTATTTTTGAATGTATCTAGGGAAGCTACAACAAATACTTTCTAGGTTAAGTTAGGGACTTTATACCAATCTAAGTCTCTGGTGAATAAATTGTTCCTGTGGAAAAAGTTGTATAACCTGAGGATGAAGGATGGAGACTCAGTGATAGAGCATCTGAACACCTTCAATACTGTGGTAAGTCAGTTGTCATATGTTATATTAAAATATCATATGAAGATAAGTGCATTAGTTTTTTGTGTTCTTTACCAAATTTGTGGGCCAGTATGGTTATTGCAATAGGTAGCAATACAACTACCTTGAATTTTGATGAATTTTTCTCACCCTTGTTGTCAGAGGAAATGAGACGGATAAATATGGAGGTCTAGAATGGAGATGGATTATTTGTACGAGGAAGGTCCCATAATAGAAACAAAAATAAGCTTTCAAGTGGGAGATCTAAATCTCTAGGAAAGCATGAAAAGGTGTGCTGGAAATGCGAAAAGGAAGGGCACTACAAAAAGGATTGTCGATCTAAATTTCCTGAGAAAGGAAAGGAATCTTATAATGCTCCTTCTGTAGAAGCAAAAACCACCTCAGATGAAGGTGGGGATGTGTATTTGGCTTCTTCTTCAAATACACATGTAGACCATGAGGCATGGTTGATTGACTTAGGTGCATCCTTTCACTTCACTCTCCATAGGGAGTGGTTTTGTGAGTATGAGAATTATTATGGTGGTGATGTCTTCCTAGGGGATGATAGGAAGGTCAAAATTGTCGGATGTGGAAAATTATAGCTGAAGCTGCAAGGTGGAAGGATTAGAACACTTCCTGGTGTTCTTCATATTCTTGCATTGTCTAGAAATATGATTTTTATAAGCAAGATGGATGATGGAGGTGTAAAAACAATGTTTAATAAAGATACCTGCAAGATGGTTAAGGGAGAACTGGTATTAATGCTGGGATTTTGGATTGGAAATATATACAAGCTTCAAGGTAGCACTGTTATTGATGGGTGCACCATTTCTGTGGCTCTTGAAAGTGGAGCGGAAATCCTAGTGGTCTCTGGAGAAAATACCATGCTATGGCATCAAAGGCTTGGAAATATTGGAGAGAAGGGCCTTCAAATACTGCATGGTAACGATATGGTAGAAGGTATGTCTAATTTATCTCTGGATTTCAATTTTTGTGAACATTGTGTATATGGGAAGAAGAATCAAGTGAGTTTTCCTTTTGGTGCTAAGAGGGAAAATAAGCTATTAGCGCTTGTGCACAGTGATGTGTTTGGACCTGTGTCTGCTCCATCATTGGAGAATTATATGTACTATGTTTCATTTATAGATTACTTCTCAAGGAATACATGGATATATTTCTTGAGGAAGAAATTTGAAGTATTTGATAGATTTAAAGAATTTAAGGCTATGGTGGAAAACCAGAGAGAGAAGAAGATAAAGGTGTTGAGGAAAGATAATGGTGGAGAGTTCTGTAAGGAGAAATTTGAGGAGTTCTATAAAAAGTGTGGTATATCACGGTAGAAAACTATACACACCTCATCAAAATGGAAGTGTAGAAAGAATGAACAGAACGTTGATGGAAAATGCAAGAAGAATTCTTGGTGGTACTGGGTTAGGACAAGAATTATGGCCGGAGGCAGTGGAGACTGCATGTCACCTAGTTAACAGATCACCTTCATCAATGTTGGAGGATAAGACTCCACATGAGGCATGGACCAGTAAGAAACCATATCTTTCACATCTTAGGGTGTTATACAGAATTTTGATCTACAGATAAATAAAATTCCTTAATTGTGGTGTTTATCACTTAGAACAATAGGGGAAAGTATAACTATTATTATCTCTAAAACAAGCAGATATACATAATGGGAAAGGAGCCTACTTGTGATTATTTTTCTTCTCCTTCTCCTTTTGTCATTGTTTTCATCGCTCTCAATCCAACTCAAGTTGCTAGATCGATTCCTGTAAACAAGAGCAGAGAACAAAAACAACATACAATATACATATATCTACTTATCTTACTCAAATCAAACCGATTAGATCTGAAATACATACAACATTTAAGAATACATTGCACAAGAAATAGAGACATATGTATGGGAAAATTAACATCAATATTTATTAAAGAGTAGGTGGAGAAGAGTACAACCAATGGATCAATTTGTCGTCAACCTGCTCCAACTTCATTCCAGCCTCATCACATCCAACATCATCTTAGCAACATATCAGTACTTCACTCTCTTATCAAATGAGAATCCAACAACATAAATTGGCACAAAATTCTTCCTCCCTAGAACTAGGATGAGTGCTCAATTTATAGGGAAACTGATGGTAGTTTCTTAATGATGACTTTTTAATAATAGGAAAGATATGTTTCCAAGTTCACAGGTGTTAGATGGACAATTGGATTCAAAGTATGACACCTATGGACTCTTCTAGAAGGGATTTTCCATGTGGAGATTCCCGAAACAATGAGAATTCCACTCCCAGGTGACCAAAGCACTCTTGAATGTCGGGAAATGCACTGCAATGCACCCTTGAAGGGATGAAATGGCATTGCAATGCAGTTAGTCCCTTGCAGAGGAGTGTTGGTGAGTCAGTGGGTCATATAACATATACTTCAAACCTTGGAAATCTCACAGTAGAAGCCATGAATGAAATGTATTCACTTAGGTCATATAGCAACTGATATATAATGGGATGATAGACAAACCATATATCATTGGTCCTGGGGATGATGTCCAGTTTGATAGGGTCTTTGGGGATGATGCTCAAATTGGCCTATAATAGTTGCCCCCTAAAGCATGAATTCAAAATAATAATAGTATTTGGATGAGTTGTTTTACGATGTGATGAGTAGGAACTGAAGCGGACGGTGACCTGCATCAATATTGCAATACATTACATCATGATAAATTTCATTTCGATCACAAATTGTTGAGGGAGGCATTCCCATGCTCATCACATAAAATATCTAATAACATATAAATAATTCAGAAAGTTGTCTACATTGGAATGTTTCCCAATATAGACATGCCTATAGATATAGGTCCATGTTCGGATGACGATCTGTATGTAAAGCCATCATACATATGATGTGTACAACAATCCTGAAATTGCATCCTGGATGGATGAAACTAGATCTGGAGTCTTCTTATCTCGTTCATTCGATCATTTAGGTACAAGTCTAACCATGTGAAAATATGATTTGAAGTTGAACATGGGAAGACATCGTCTGATTCCCATCCAATGATGTGAGTTGTTAATAGACACGAGAAAACCACCATTAATGTTAATGACTCTTAAGGTACTGCAGTACAATTTGCAAGGTGTGAATAGATGATTTTATGTCAAACACCAAACAAAATATTTCGGTAAAAGGTTCGGAAGCGAGAAAATTTTCGATGATGTAACAAGCCTCAGGGTATTGGAAGATGTTTCTAAGTAAACTTCATGGATGACAACTAGATGTCGAAAAGAAGGAACTTTATCGTGAAATGAGAGTTACTGATTTTGGAGACAAAATGTGACTTGGTATAGCAATGTTTAAGGGTGAATGTCATGAAAATGAAGGTTTATGAGTATTGCAGAGAGATGAAGATTTTACTGGATGACTTCTCTTGAACATATCAGCGACACTGAGATGAGATAGCAACATTGACCCAAAACCAAAGTGAAGGTATGATGAACCATAGGTATGAATGAACTCTCAAGAATATTACCCAACCAAAAAGTCATGATGATGGAGTGAAAGTGTCATGTTCAAGAGCGACATGCTACCATAAAGTGTTTTGTTCCTTTTTCCAAATTTTCCCCGGTCATTTTTCGACCAGTACCTATTTATTTTTTAACAAGCTTGAGGTGGGTAACAAATTCTTGATCTATAATTCAACCCTTTGGGAAAATCCATCTCTATTTAATAATTTAATGAGTCTAGCGATAAATGAAACTTGATTCTTGCCATGATCGACAAGTATGTCACTATTTTATGTTTTAACAAGCCTAACGAAGGTGACATCCTGATCCTTTTTCATATTTAGAGAGTTTGAAAAAGAGGACCAAAGAAAACTCCATGAGTCATTTTTCGTAAATTTGTCGCTCAGGTCCTAAAAAGTGTAAAATGATACTTGAGAAAACTTCTTAGCCATGTTTGACTAAGGTTTTCCTTTTTTGTAAATAATATATCTCAATTAGGAAAATTTTTAAACTTATACTGAGTATATTTTGTTTCATTTACTTTTACGAGCTTAAAAATACAAGTGCTCGACAATCTTTTCATATTATTGGAGTCTGAAAAGAGCTAAAAGAAGACTCCAGGGGTTCCTTTTTCACAGTTATCGAAGCTTGAAAAAGAGATAAAAGTGCGCTTCAAGTCCTTTTTCATTTTTATCAAAGCTTGAAAAATAAGGATAAAAGTATGCTTTGTGGTCAAATCATTCTTGAATAAGTGTGCATGACTAATCTGCTATATTAGTTGTAAATTTTTTTTAGAAAACCATCAAACAGATTAAAAATACATGTTTCATAGCAAAAATGAATAAAAACCATAGTCACTACATTAAATATGATTTTAAATAATCAAATTGACTAATTAAAAGAGTTTTATCATTCATTTTTACCATTCCAAAGTTACCATTTGAAACATAGGAGCTCTAAACTAGTTTTTCCCCTTGAACATTAGCAGTTGATTGTGACATATTCTGTGGACAATTTCCCTCGTCGTTCAATCCAAGTTGGAGCTATAAACCATCTCTTTTCTTTAATATCATTTTCATTGTGTTTCATGGTAAATTTTTAGGGTTTTGAGCCCCTTAGGGTAAATTTACCATGCTTATAGAGAAATGCAGCCCTGAATGTTGAAAGGTGCATTGTAGTGCACTGAAATTGAAGGCTAGGTGCACTTCATTGCTCTATCCCTTGACCTGGGATGCGTTGGGCGCAATTATAATTCTTGTCTTTTATTGTGTGCCCAAAATTTCCCAAGTTTTTTGCATGAAATGGATCCTAATGAAGCTTATGATTGTGTTTCAGGTATTCATCGGATAAAAATGATGATTACATGGAGGGAAAGAGAACATGAAGAAAAGAATATGATTTCCCTAAATGATCCAGGTACATTAAGAGCCCTCAGAGATTGTGGGTTTCTAAAGTACTTCATACTTTCGGGTATGAGGAAACAAATGGAACTATTGGAGTTCCTTGTTCGCTCATGGGATATGGTACTACAGGATTTTCACATTGGGGACAAAGTGGTCCCAATATTAGTGGAGGAAATTTATTTTCTCACATGATTATCGAGGCGAGGTTCTCCCATTTCTCTTTCAGGATTCTCTTGGAGGAGAGACAGTGAGAAATTACATACTGCAGCACTTCCATTGAGGGACTAAACCAAGTAAGGAAGGGAAAATAAAAATTCATGATGTATGTGATTTCCCTTTTAGGACCATCCTGTTCACTATCGCAAAGCTTTCCGGTTCTGCTATATTGCATGTGCCAAGCAGATCATACATGCAGTATGAACTAGACTATTTATAACTAACGGTATTTAATTAGGCTGAAGTTGTTATCATTCAGATGAAAGAACAACTGACCAAGGAAAACAGAGGAAGGAAAAAGAATTTAAATTATGTCTCGATCCTGATTTCCTTTTCCTTAGAGAGGATTCCATTGATGGAGCCCCAGCATGTAACACTAGGTATATCTAGCCCTAGAGATCCATGGATGTAGAGATGGGTAGAATTGATGTCTAGACATGTTGGTCAATCAACCATCATTTTATATACTGCATTCTTTGCCTGGTTTAGATGATAGATAATTTTCATTGATGATTATGCATATGCAGGTGTAGACTTCCGAGGAGACCCAGACTTGATTCTACCAGATGATGCTCAATGTGGTGTAATTGGTAAGAATGTTTTGACCATGTTTTTTAATTTTTTCTAAGGTTTATACATGTTTTTTTATTTTGATTTTTCCCAAGACTAAACTAAATTTTTGATGAATGTAGATGTGGGTCGATTTCGACCAGTGCGTCAGCCAGATCAAGGTGCAGATGAGCCAGCAGAGAGGGCCGTTGGGAGAGAAGTCCTTCGAGGTTTATATATGACCAAGAATCTTCCTGAGATATAATAGCATGTGGAGGGATTGCCTCTCGGGATTCTGGATTTCCAGATCAAAGAGTTACACATGATACTACAACGCCACACTATTGGTGTTCCCAGCTGTTGGAAGCGGTTATTGTGTAGGATAGCTAGATCAATAGTTTGTTATCACGAGCATCACTAGTTTACTTTGACATTTTTCATACATTTTGAGGTTAGATGACCAATGTGTCTTGGGCACAAATTTTGTAAAAACCTATAACTATATATCTATTTATTTTCAGTGTTTTCCTATGTTTATTGTGAAATCCTATTCAATTATGTGATGTCAATTGAAAATATGTCTTTACATGTGTTTCAAATGTGTTTAAAAAATAATTCGCTAAGGAATCAGTTAATGTGTTCAAATTTCTGGAAATATGTTGATATTGAATGTAATTAAAATGTCTTTCCAAGAGTCAAAATCTTAGGAGCATAATATGCAATGTTGGATTTCTGACAGTATAAACACTATTAAGTTGCAGTAAAACAAGTTATGACTCTAACCTAATGATGATGTGGTTAATACCAAATGAAATGGCATCAGAGAGAATTTCAATCAACATGCTATACTCAACGATATTGTTTGTAGATCGACTAATACAAATCCATTTAAAACTCACTAACTCGCCACTCGGAGCGAAAATGGCCCATGTTGCAGAGGATAGATTCTACATACTACAACTAGCACCATTAGCATACCCAATGAATGGTTCCATAGATTCAGACATCTGCGATGAAATGTAAATCAGATTACTAACTTCAAGAAAACTCTAGAAAAACAAACTAATACAATGAATTCAAATCAAAAGCATATATACAATATAATACAAAATTTCACTATGCTCATTTTTAAGCACAGTAACGTTTCAGATACAAACCATTCTGGGGTTGCGTAAATGGAATTCCATCAATATCTACCAACTCGTAGGCGCCCTTAGCAAGAATTATTTTTACAATATAGGGGAAATTCCATAACGGCTCAAATTTTCGTGTACCTATTACACCAGCTTCCTTATCATAAAGTAAGACCAGGTCACCCTCTGAGAAGATGCGAGGTTGGACATGTTTTTCGTATTGTGCCTTGATTCATCTCTTATGCGCTTCGTTGGCCAATGTGGCTTCACGACGTGTTTCATCAAGATGGATGAGCTTAAAAAGACATGCTTCTTTAATAGAGGTGTCATGTAAAAAGTCAAAAATGAGTTTTAACGATGGTATTTCACATTAGATAGGAAAGATAGCTTCCAGACCATACAGTAATTGAAAGGGGGTAAATACAGTTGCATTTCTCACCGAGGTTTGGTATGCCCACAAAGTCGAGTACAGGATCAAATGCCAATTTCATTTATGAACTCCTATCACTCGTTAAACCATTCACTTAAGAATATTGCTAATAGCCTCAAATTATCCATTGGATTGTGGATAATAAGGAGTATAAATATTATGCGAAAGTCCTAATTTGGTAGTCAACTCATTCATCATGTGATTGTGAAAATTCTTACCATGATCTGTGATTATAGCCTGTGGAACACCAAACCATGAGATGACATGATTGAAAAAGAATAATATAATTGTTTCGCATGTGTTATTGAATGTAGGCATCACTTCGACCCACTTGGTAAAGTATTATACTATGACAATAATATAACCATGCCCCCCAAACGAACAAGGGTTGCGGGTCATGAATTCAATGCCTCATTTTGCAAATGGTCCCACAATGATAAAAGGATGTATCGACATTGGTAGTTTGTAGAATTAATGATCAAATATCTGGCACGCTGTTTCGGGGAATATCACCCTAGAGGTTCGTTGGGTTACAACCTCCACAGAGCAGGGGCATGCTACTTAAGAAGGACTCACACAACCATGCACGTTCAAAAAAACTAAATAGAGTAGAATGAGAAAGTTACCCGTAGGTCCTACGGTTGAAGTAGATCCCGTGGGGTCCAAACCCCCAGCAACCGTCCTTCCTTCTTAACCTGAAAGACAAGAAGAAACAAGCATGAAGAACTGGTTGTACAACATATATCTACTCTAAATGTTAGTGAAATTGATATAAAACATTAGATAAATCATAATGAATGCTTAAATAACAATATTCTCATACATATAAGCATACACTAACACGTATATTTCAGGAACAGCATGGTACTTCTGTATTATAAATAGCATGTACAAAAGTAACGAGTGGAGAGATCACCTGAATCCTCCCACGACCTTCGAGCATACCGTCGTCCGGATCCGTCCAGCCCTTGCCTCGCTAAGACTCCTTCCAAACTGGTGCATACGAGATGACATATAGGGAGATGAGCATCTCAAGGAAACAAGGGTTTCCTATAATGAACTGGGAAAGTGCAGGAGGCACGGGGAATCAGACTTGGAGAGGGAATACCAACATAGTATAATATCAATAATTCTCTCTCTCCCTTAGGCCATACACATGAGGGGTTTTTATACTCCCTCCAAGTAGTTTCAACAGTTGGAAACAGTTGGCCACATGCTGGGGTGGTTGAACTACCTGAGTAACCATCCACCCAGCCCAAAAATAGGGAATAATTATATATTGTTTAATCATTTTTAATGGCATACGCGGAAAAGTGCAGCTGGACTCGCGTATACACGCGGAAAATTACGGGCATAGTCGCGTATGGGGATTTTTACACTGTTTTTAAGTGAATTTGTCCAAGTCTGTAGGAATGGGTGCCCAAAACCATCAAAGCAATCATGAATCATGTGAAGGTGATAAATGATGCTATAACACACGCATGACAACCTCTGACTGTGAGGATGTAGTCACGAAATATGGTAGGCCAAAAGTAACCAGCGCGGAGTATATTCTGCGCAGTAGCGTATCCAGACAAGTTTCCACCACAAGCCCCAACATGACAATCATTTAGAACCTTCTTGGCCTCCTCATGAGTGATGCACCTCATTAAAGTCGTATCGACACCACGATGATAAATTGTATTGCCGATGATCAAATAATATTTGTCTTGGTATCGAATACATCGCTGTTGAGAGTGAGAGGTATCAGGTCGAAAAGTCTAGGTTTAGAGATAAATGATAAAATCCCCATACCAAGGATCAGATGATCTAATCATAAATAGAGAGTCATAAAAAATTAATGGTTCTGATGTAGTAGCAGTACTATTAGACGGAAGGTCGCAGAGAAGCTCAGCCAAAACTAAAGGCTTCTTTGACTTGTATTTGATGAATTCCAATTCAAATTCCTGCAAAATGACAATCCATTTTGAATATTACCCCCCCCCCCCCAGAAATTGACGTGACATAATGCATTTCATGGGGTAATCTGAAATGACAATGGTCTTCTAGAACATGATATAATGGAAAAATATTTGGACAGCTTGAACAGCCGCCAAGGTGAGCTTTTCGACGTATGAATACTTCACTTTCGTATCATTGAGATTACGACTCATATAATATATCATATTTTATTTCCCATCTTCTTCTTGGACCAATACCATAATAATGTTCGTATCAGGCATGACGATATATAAGAAAGAATATCACTGATAATTGGGGGGATACATTAATAACGGTCAGAAAAGTGTATCCTTGAAAACATCAAAATAATCTTGGGCAACCCTATCTCAATGGAAAGGAATCCACTTTTTCAAGAGATGAGAAAAATACTTTTATCCATTTTGGTGTAGTTGGGTATGAACCTCCTTAGGAAGTTAGCCTTTCTTTGAATTTTCTATAACTGAATTAAATTTTATGGTGCAGGAAAATCAAGACTAGCTTGGACCTTCAGTGGGTCAATTCGAATTCCTTCTTTTGAGACGACGAATCCTAGCAAACAACCAGAACCAGCACAAAACACACATTTATGTGGATTGAGGTGTATTTTGTAGTTTCGAGAGCATAGAAATATATATCTCAGATGCATCAGGTGATGAGTCTGGTTTCATGAATGCGTGGGTAAATTGTCTAGATAAGGTTGAACAATGTGCTTGATGTCATTTAAATCATAATCCATTGCTCTCTGAAATTTTGCCCCAACATTCTTTAAAAAAAATGGGAGTTTACAATAAGAGAATGTGCCCCAAGGATAGATGAATACTATCCTATATTGGTCCTCTGGGCAGATATCGATTTGATTGTAACCGAAGAATCCATCCATGAACGAAAAGATTTCACACCCATCACAATCGTCAAAAATTTGGTCAATAAAGGGAGTAGGATAGTTGGCTTTTGGACAAGCAAGGTTGACATATCGATAATGGATGCACACTCTGATTGTTCCTTATTTCTTCATGACAGGAACAATATTGGAAACCCAATCAGTAAGCGGAACAGGGTAAATGAAACTAGCATGCAAATTTTTTTCAACTTCTCCTTTAATGGCAGTAGCCTTCTTCGGATGAACAAGACGAAGGCGTTGATGTACCGGCCTGACATCAGGGTACATTTTAATGGTGTGTTCAACGATACTAATATTTATTTCTGGCATTTCCTCGTATGACCAAGAAAATATATCTCGGAATTCACGAAAGAGAGAGCGATAAGTTTTGAGTTCTGATGAAGAACAAGACACGACACATGATTTTTTTCTAGAATGCTGGGTTTGGTCGAAATATCGATAGAAATGGTTTATTAAATATTTGATAAGTTTCGCTCAGATTTGATTGCATTAATTGGAAATGAATTCGAAAATAATGTTTTGTTCGATGGGTGATATAGTTCAATAATATTATATTTCTTCGTAATCATAAAGATGGGAACGATGATGATGATGTTCCCATGGTTCTCCTTCTAGCATAGTAGATTCCAAAATTATCTCATCAGTCAAGAAAGTGGATGAAAAAGGATCATATGGAGTACCAAAATCTAATGAACGATCGACCCAAACGATCGGTGACGATGATTTCAGATTCATCGCCCAATCCATGTAGATTGATTTCTATGCTAGCTCAATTGGGTTGGGCGGTAGAAATTCATCCAATGTAACAACTTCAGAATCATTTGTAATATTCCTTAAGCCTGATGGAGTGGAAGATATCATGTAGCAGATCTCTATGCTTGCAATTTCTGATGATGTCGCAGGCAGCGATAATGAAAATGTTCCCATTAGGGAAGAATCCTTTAAGAGTCCTACACCAATTTTTTGAAGTGCTAGTTGGGGTGTGTGAACTAATGGAACACTTCAAGATACTTGGGAACTGGAGGAAAATAAAGAGAGTTGATTGATGAATGTGATAACACTTTTATGAGGAAAGGTGATCATTCTAAAATAAGTAGAGACGATCGTAGTCATAGAGTAAACACATGGCCTTACGAGTAAAATGTTGTAGTCAAGGGGTTCGTCAACGACCTCAACTTCAACAGTTATTTTTTTTCCTCCTAGTTCAAAATGTAGGTTATTGATGATACTACAAGGCTTATATGTACGTTCGTCAAAATATTTCAACTTCATAGGAGATTGAGATAGGCGCAGTGAGACAAGAAACTTCCAGAAGTTTAGAGACATAATTTAGGTAGTTTAGAGACATAATTCAGGTAGATGATCCCTAATCAATAATAGTATGATGAACGAGGTGATTGAGAACATTTACTTGGATGGAGAATTCCAATTCTACTGGTAATTATGGCACATGGTCCGTATGATTAAAGACTACAACATTGGAATCTGTCGGATCAATTCCACCAATTGTCGACAACAAAGCTTGCTTCTGGGAGGAAAAATTTTGAAGTACCTCAAGCATTGACATAGTTGAAGGGGATTGAGCCAAATATTCAACTATATTATAATTTTGAGCAGCTCGGGCTCGAGGATTGAATTTCGATTTATGGACGACTCCCTTCAGTGGCTTTATTGTTAACTTAGGACTAGAAATTGGTGGAATAGATTCCATAAACGGATTTGTGGCCGAGGTATTAGGCTGATAATTAGCCTAACTACCATAATATTTATTATGTGTTTACACCAAAACATTATTTTTTGGCTTTGTGGCTGATAGTATAAGCACTTGGGAACTAGAAGCTGGATTTGTAGCAACCATATTTGTGTCTTTATTTGGAAAAGGATTTGTCAACACAACAGATGCATTTGAGGTCTTAATAAATTTTGATACTGTTATCACTCCATAATTCTGAGGTTGAAGACAGAATCCCAGAGGCAACATCAAAAAAATTTCGGGCCTAGGATCTAGCCCTCCTAGAACTAGAGAGGAATCTCTTTGTTAGATGTATCTTTGTTGATTCGACCTTTTAGGCTAGTTAAAGGGTTCAAGGTTTGGATTTTGAATTTTGTTAGGTGGGGAAAGTAAGGGAAAAATGCCATTGGGTAATGGAGTCAATAGGCTTGGGTGATCAATTTGCATAAGTAATCAAGCATGAGTGAAATAGGGAAAGCTACGTGTACTAATTCAGATCTTCAAGAATAACATGGAATGGGAAGATACAAGAAGAGTGGAATCCAGTAGGAATTGAAGAGCAGTTAAGAGTTCCTCAATCAGACTAGAATGTAAATTTCAACATAAACCAAGGATCAATTAAGAATTCCTCGATTTGGCATCAGTAGAAAACATAGAATATTGTAAACACAACCAGAATAGGGTGCTCTAGATAACAAATCCTATTCTTCGTTTTCTGGATTAAAATAAGAATTCAAAAATATTGAGAAAGGAAGACAATGGAAAAAAAAATAAAAACAAGAGAGGACTTCACCATTTTAGACACCACATGAATCCTGAACAATAGGTATTTTATTACTTTTCGAAGAGTCACTTGAAAACCGTTGAACCCCTTTCTAGAATAGGACTCTTTCTCATTACAATCTCCCCCTCCTCCCCCCTCAATACTTTGAACAATGAAGTATATATGCTAATCCTACTAACCAATTACAATCAAAGTTGTAACTAACAGTTACTTTCTTTTACCTACATAAAAGAGAAGGACTAACATCATTTGACATGTGCAAATAAATAATTTGGAGTTATTAGGGACATCAAGACTTCTGGAACTATCTTGAACATCTGACGCTGATTTGATTCCCTTTAAATGCTCAATTTGATCGAAGCTCGAATCTTCTTTCTAAAAATAGAAAAATTGTTATAAAACTACTAACCCAAGCGTGACTGATCACGAGTCTTTAAGGAAGTGATTGCCACATGGGTGACATGTGTAAAACTTCCTACTTCTTCACAGGATGTTGTTATTAACAAGATCTTCTTTGCCATTCGAGAGATGGACATCATATATGAATAAGGATTTGCATTCAGTGGTTGGGCTCTGTGATATCTCGAGGTTGAGTAACTGTTGGGACAACCGGAAGATACACCTATAAAACAACTTTGAATATGCCCTGTCATCTATGTCTTTTAATTCTCGAATGCTACCACTTGGCTTCTTTTCACTAGGATTAAACACCTTTTACGCTGAGCTTGGGGAAACAATTCAATTGCTTGAAATGTGGATATGATGCCTGTGAAAATTTTATTACTAATGCATTCCTTATGTTTTAATTCTCAGAAACAATCCCTTCCGGTATATGAGAAATCCATGCATGTTGTAAAAGATCTGAAAATGTATCAACAACTGAAACACAACCACATTTCCAGTTTTCTAGGTAAGTACTCCAATTCTCATATTCATTTGGTTTCAAATTGTCCCAATGGTGAGCCTATTACAAGATACGACCACGATTTGTCACCTCTTGATGCATAGGACCCGAAATCTGTTGGATAATTGCAACTACTTTAGAGAGAAACTCCTTATTAAGTTTTCCCTCTGTTAACTGAATTTTCCTAGTTTCTATAAGATCAAGGGCATTAGTACAAACAGGGGCAAAATTATTTTCCACTACTCACATGTCTAATGTGTCCCCTATTCTGACCGGAGCCTCCGCATCGAGATGTTATACACATGTAGCAATGGTCACACCAATCTTTCAACGGGGATTGTGGAAAGTGGACAGTTTGTCAACATGGAGTAGCGATGGAGGGAGTTGGTAGGTGGACGAGGAGCCGAGGTGGCAAGAGTCGATGTGGAGCATGAGTGGTTTTGATCGTGGAGAAAAATGGATTTTGGGGGGGTAGTGGAGTGGTAGATGGTTTCGGCAAAGGGGGGTGTGAATTAGTATGGACGCGCCATGTTGCATTCTTGGCGGAATTGAATACCATCCATTTCGGACCCCCACCCCCCACCCCCCCACGTGGTTAAAGCTCTAAGATTGAAGGGGGTCCAAAACAAAATGATGATCATTGGATGTGGGGCGATGTGCAGGAAAAGTGGAGGTCACTTAGCGCAGGTGCGACATGAGATATGATGTGTGATGGGATGGTGGGTTTGGGAAATATGAACGTCGGGGAGTTTAATAATGGGCGAGGAGTTGACGGTGCTCTTCATGATGCCATGAGATAATAAATGGAGAGAATAAGGTTTATATAATAAACATATGGAAATTTTTCATATAAAGTCCGAAAAGCTTATATTAGGGCTTTGAAGGCTTAATGAGATGGATAAGAATTGAATAAGGTACTTAGGCTTAGCTTGGCCTATATGGAAAATGAATTAGTTAGCCATGTTTAGAATTAGGATAAATTATAAAGCCCTTTTCAAAATATTTCCTCCCCATCCCTGTAAACGGATTTCCAAGCCTTAGAGAAACCATTCTTTGTCCTTTTTCCTAGCAACATCTACTAAGAAATAAATGATAGTCATGGAGCATTATTTTTAATATGAGAAATCTGATGAAAAATAGTTAGTCACCTTGAGATCCTATGAATTACAGGGTACTAACAGAGACTTCGGTGTGGTGAGGGCAGTCTCAAACAAAGTGCTCCTCATTTCACATTATGCAAGGGTAACGAGGTTTATGATTTTTTTGAGTTTGTTGATCAAATGATCGTTCCTGCGGGGTTGATTTTTCTTTTGCTTCGCTTTCCCCTTTTTCTTACTTCCGGGTTTCTTGTCACTTTTTCCTTTTTCAGATGACACAGCATGAATTTCAGAAGAAGGTGTAGGATCAGATGCAGTAGAGTGATGTGTTATTGTAGTACCGATCATACCTTCGCTAGCGTGAGAGTCCTTATATGGAGAAGGAATAGTAAAATTAGATCACGACACATTGGGAATTTTATCGTAGAGCATGCCAGACTGAGTATAAATCAAATCTAAGTACTGGGAATGAGAAATGACCTTCTCTTCAGTGACAATGCCACCTTTTGTCACATCCTCGTTGATAGATGGCAATAAGGACTTAATGAACCACTTAGCAAGGAGTTGACCAGGAACAAATTTTTTGACCATTATACGATGACGATTCCACTCATGAATATGATCATAAATGTGTGTTGCATTAGTCTATTTAAAATTGTTCAAGAGTTCCATTCCAGTTTCATATCGTATGGGTAACTGGAAGTGGGTCAGAAAGGTAGTAGCTAAGGAAGTGAAATTATTGAACGAAGCTCGTGGTAACTCAATGTACCACTTTGTGGTCATATCAGTGAGCACACGCTAGAAAAGATGTAGTCAAACGGAGTCATAATTTAAGGATTTGGATGAATATCACAAATGATAAGTCATAACATGCATCAATGGGTCTTCTCCAGTTTTTCCATCGAACTTAGGAATATCTGAGGGTAATTTATGTGGTATCACCGACCACCAAGGAGCATAGCTGATTGGATCATTGTTAAGCCAATTTAAATCAGGTAATTCTAAAGTTGCAACAAAAGGTAACTGTATATTTAAGTCAGGTTGAGCATAGCCAGAGTATGATGGAATTGCTTGGGCAATAGGCCTTTGAGAACTAGCATAAGTAATTTGTTGCTAGTAACCCAGATAGGGGTTTTTTTTATAAGAAAACACTTGATGATTCTATTCACTAACACCTAAGTAAGCTACTTGTTATTGGAATGATAGGTGTGTCATTTGCACTTGTGGCTACCAAGGTGTCTGTCCACCAACATTATAGCCCAAACTAGAAGAGCTTGGAACCGGTTGTGAATAAGTAAGTCCTGGTTGTGGTTGTGGCATCCAATAATAGGGTAATCGATCTTGTGAATAAATAATTTTGGATATAGTTGGTTGTTGTAAACTAGCAAAAGGAGTTGGAGTCTGAGGGCCCAATACTTAGGGTATTGGGTTGAAGGACCCACCTGAGACTGTTGAGGTAAAAAAACCAGATCCTATACATGGGTAATGATGTATTAACAAGTGGATTAGATGTGGGTGCAACAGGTTGAACCAGTTGATATGAATGCACAAGTTTTTGTGGTTGAACAGGAAGAACAGGTTGCCACTGACAAATAGTCATTCCAACATTAGGATAACCATATAACGATGGAGTACTATCAAAATAGGTGACCATGGGTTTCCCCCTAGCATGAGGAGTATAATAAGATGGAATATATTTTTCTCTAAATGATGGGAGTCCAGTTGAGATTGTACTTGATGGAATATACCCAAGTGGACCATCTTGATATTGCACTGCAGATGTATATAAAGGATAAATCTGTTCAGTACTCATTAGATATGTACCAAATAGAATACCAGATGATGACATGGGTGAAATCCATGGGTTTGAGGATGCACCAGAGAAGGTTCTAGATAAAGTTGCTAACCAGGTGGGATGAAAGGACCACCATATAGATGTGACTCTGGTGATGTGGTGAACATCAATGGGGTAACGATAGCAGATGTTGTTGCAACTATTACAGATGGTATAGCTAGATATGTTGACTCAGCCATGGTCATTCGACCCAATTTATACCCTATAGGATCTATGAGAACTCGAATTGAAACAAGATCAAAGAAAGTAGTGTGAGGTGATTGAGGAAAAGACTCGTAAAGATAAAGCTCCGCCCAAAAATGAGTTGGAGTTTTAGGTATTCATCTTGTGGTATTTCTTCAAACGAAATCAAACCAAGTGGAAGGATTTCACCATCACGCCTGATATATATTTTAGGTGGTTGACTGCGCGATATGGGAGACTCAGTGGCTACGATTGACTCTAGAGTGATCGATACAAGAACAAATTCCAGTTGTTCAACTTCAGGATCTAGATGTTCTGGTAAAAGAATGATATGATTTGGATCAAATTCCAGTTGAACAACGTTGGGCTCGGGAGGTATGGTCTCACTGATTGGATGGATCATGACCACAGGTAGTTGTGAGGACTCCGTCTCGACAATAGTGGATGTACCAAGATTTTTAGAAACAAGTCGAGATGGCTCTAGTATATATGATGATTATGTCACACTAGAGGTACTGATAGTACTCGTTTTGGCAGACATTAAGGGAATTTTGAGGTCTAAAATGGGCCTCCTAAGAAAAATGTACAACCAAAATAAACTTTGTAAGAACCAATAGGATTCATGATGATGATGTAAACCATGGGGGATGATTCACCATTTTTTAAGTAAAAGGGTAAAATGATCAAAAAATAATAATATAATAAAACTACTTTTTCAACTCGCATTTTCAAATTATCTCCCAAAGTTTTTACCCAAATTTCGAGCGAGAGTACTTGTTGGATGCAAAATTTAATTCCTCATCTAAGGAGTACCCATGTTACATAATTTTGATGATTCCTCATTAGAAGTATGCAACATGGGTGCTCCTTAGATGAGGAATTAAATTTTGCGTCCAATGAGCACTCCTGCTTGAAATTTGAGTAAAAACTTTGGGAGATAAGTTGAAAATACGAGTTGAAAAAGTAGTTTTTTCTTTTTTCCCTCTAAAATTTGATGATGTAATCAAAAATTATTTTATTATTTCCACTATTATTTTATAATTTCCTTAGGATGCCCATTTTAGACCTCAAAATTCCCTTAATGACGATATCGCCTTCGCCGACCAAAAATGGCTTTCGGTGGTAAAGGTGGTTTAAGTGATATTATACGCGAATGATGGGGAAAGGGATGTTCTTATTCCAAAATTTCTAATTGATTTTATGACAAAAGACAAATAAAGAAAATAAAAGGGTAATTAAAGGCAAAAATTTTACCAAGTAATTGTGAACTTCAGAATACCTCATGGCGAATGAAGAAGTAGGGCGAGGCAATCTCCCCAAATGTTGTGTTCGGTGTATCACAAGTTATGAGGCGGATGACTTGGTTACCTATGGATGGATAGCAACCTAAATTTTTCCTCCCAAATATACCTAAAGGTAAGTGGAGGCCCAAGTCCGTATTAGCAATGTTTAATGCCAAACTTCACAGTGAGAGCACCCTCTTATACTTTTCGTACTAGAACACTGCCCTATATACCCGAAGGTACGTGGATGAGATCCGATATACTTACGTACATGGAGTGAGGTATCACGCTCATAATGTATCGTGGAAAAGTTAACAACATTTTCTATGTTTAACGACGCCTGAACACGACTCTAGCCTAGACCTTCTAAATGTTATTGTTAATGTTCCAATGCTTTCTTAGGTAACTTCAGATAAATTTTATGTCGATCTTGTTTAAAAGTTTGTCTTTGAGGTTCACCACATGATGTAATGGAAATTCCTCAAAATGAAAACTAAATGATAAGAAAAATTTTCAATTTAGCTTTTTAAATGAAAATACTAGCTACTAAGGGGAAAGAAAAATATGTTTTTGAGCAAACAAAAAAGTGCACAAACAAAATGCAGCTTTCCTAAATTGTTCCTATGCAACACACACAATTCACTATATGCACATGAATGTTTTTCTTTTCAACTCCCTTTAATTTGAATAAAAGAAAGGAAAATATATGTATCAATAAATAAAATAAGTGTTTTCTTATGAGAAATGAGGAATGAAACAACAATTTCTCTTAGGAAAAATGAAGAATGGAACTACAAATTTTTCCTACAGGAAATGAGGAATGAAACAACAATTTAATTTTTGAAAAGAGAATTGATCTAATGCAGAAATGAACTACATTGAATTTTATTTTCCAATGATAAAGAAAAACACTAATGAAACATTGAACAAAATACTTTTCACAGGAGGAAGAACAGGAAAGTCTACTAGTCTCTAGGAGGTATCAGACATATGATAATATACAAAACAAGTGGCTGAGATTGAAAGTAATGAAAAATTTTGATGGAATTTGGTTGGCTAAGGGGGAAACGTAGTCTCTAAGGGGAGACAATGCATTGGAGAGCACCCTTGAGTGGGAGATAGTGCACTGTAGTTCACTGTGTCTTGACCAACAGTGTGTTGGGCGCAACTAAGATTGAAAATCAAGCATATAGACACACTTCTAATGCAATTTGTTCATTAAAATGACTGGTAATAGAAAGTAGATGCTACTGATGAAGATAAATAAAGGAAAAAACACCATGAATGATGGGATATTACCAGTGGAGTCGCCAATTTGTTATGAAGAATTGTGAACTACAGATAAATCGAATTCCCTAAGTGTGATGTTTATCACTTAGAACAACACAGGAAAGAATGACTATTATTTTATTTAAAAAAATAAGACATACAGAATTGGAAAGGAGCCTACTTGTGATTCTTTCGCTTCTCCTTCTCCTTCTATCATTGTTGTCATCGCTCTTAATCCACTCAAGTCACTAGATCGATTCCTGTAAACACAAATAGAGAAAAACAAACAACATACAATATACATATATCTACTTATCTTACTCAAATCAAAACCGATTAGATCTGAAATACATACATCATTCAAGAATACATTACACAATATATAGAGACAAATATATGGGAAAATGAACAACGATGTTTATTAAAGAGTAGGAGGAGAATATTACAACCAATGGATCTATTTTCCATCAACCTGCTCCAACTTCATTCTAGCCTCATCACATCTAGCATCATCTTAGCAACATAACAATACTTTCACTCTCTTCTCAAATGAGAATCCAACAACATAACTTTGAACAAAATTATTCCTCCCTAGCACTAGTATGAATGCTCAATTTATAGGGAAACTGAAGGTATTTTCTCAATGAATGACTTTCTAATAATAGGCAAGACATGTTTCCAAGTTAAGAGGTGTTAGGTGGACACTTGGATTTGAAGTATGAAACCTATGGACTTTTCTAGAAGGAACTGACCATGTGGATATTTCCGAAACAATGAGAAATCCATTCCCAGGTGACCAATGCACTCTTGAATGGACGAATTGGCACTGCACCATAGGTAGTCCTTTACAGAGGAGCGTTGGTGAGTCAGCGGGTCATATAACATATACTTCAAACCTTGGAAATTTCAAAATAGAAGCCATGAATTAAATTTATGCACTTAGGGCATATAACAACTGATATATAAGGGGATGATCGACCCTATATTATTGGTCCTCGGGATGATGTCCAGTTTGACCAGGTCTTGGGGGATGATGCCCAATTTGACCTATAACAGAGGGTATTTGGATGTGATACATATGTACATGTTCCAAAGGATCAAAGGAACAATTTTGACAATAAATATGAAAGGTGTGTCTCTATTGGGTATAAGGATGGTTTAAAAGGTTACAAGCTTTGGAACCCAGAAACAAGGAAGGTTGTGTACAGTCGAGATGTGGTGTTCATAGAGGTGACAGATGTTGTAAAACATAAAGTCCTACCAAAGGAACTTGAGAAGATAGAGTTTGATATAAAGGAGGATGAATCAAACTCTACAACATAAAAATATTTAGAAGAGGAAGAATCACAAATTCCAGCTATGAGAAGATCAGTTCGGGAAAGAAGGCAGCTAGAAAGGTATATTCCATCTTATTTCTGTTCAAATTTTACTTTAACTATCACTAATGATGATACCAAAACTGTCAGGGAGGCTATGGATTCATAGGATGGAAAACTCTGGAAGGAGGCCATGGTTGATGAAATGGCATCCTTGTGTAAAAATGAGTATGGGATCAGGTGGAGTTGCCGACTGGAAGGAATCCCATTGGGAGAAAAAGGGTGTTTAAAAATAAGATGAATGTATAAGGTAAGGTGGAGAAATACAAAGCTATTTGGTAGCAAAGGTTTATTTCCAGCTTCTGAGAATTTATTTTGGTGATATTTGTTTCCCCTTTTTCCAAGGTTACTTCTATTAGATTACTTTTATTTGTTGCTGCTGCATTTTATTTTGAGGTAGAATGGATGGATGTGAAGACAACATTTCTTTACAGGATCTAGAATAGGAGATCACTACAAGAAAAAAGCACATTGGTGAGGGTCATGCTTGTGACGGACCTTTAAGGTCCGTCACCAATGTCACATATGGTGACGGTCCTTAAAAAACCGTCACTGTAAATGTATATAGTGATGGTCCTTTATGGTCCGTCACCAAAGACATTTTCAATGACACTTTTGGTGAGGGTTGTTAAAGGCCCATCACTAATTCTCTTCTTGGTGACACTTCTAGTGACGAACTTTTAATGACCCTCACCAATGCTCTTTTTGTTACTTTTGGTGACGGTCAAAAAATGTCCGTCATCATTGATCATTAAAAAACCATCACTGTAAGTGTATATAGTGATGGTCCTTTATGGTCCGTCACCAAAGACTTTTTTCAATGACACTTTTGGTGAGGGTCATTAAAGGCCCATCACTAATTCTCTCTTTGGTGACACTTCTTGTGACGAAAATTTAATGACCCTCACCAATGCTCTTTTTGTTACTTTTGGTGACGGTCAAAAAATGCCCGTCATCATTGATCATTCCAATGAGTTTTTGATGACGCTATGTGCTTGTTAATATATTTTTTGTCAAAATTTAAAGATTTAATACCATTATTGTGGATTATTTTTTATAATATGTCCAAGGCCATAGTGGTTAGGGTCAATCAATTTTTTAGAAGTAATTAGTGTGTATCATTTCCCTCGAGTAATGACTAGTCGAATAGAGATTTCCTATGAGTCAACACATGATTCATATATATTAAGTTTATTATCTAGCAAATTACCTTTAGATAAAGTTCTATTATTGTGTGTAGGAAATATATTATTTAATACATAATCAAGCTTTGACAATTCTATTAATGAGAAAGACCTAAAAATCCTCACCAATCTAGGCACGCCTTAAATTAATGCTTTAGCACACACTAACATTTCTTAGCACCCCACATGTATTGGAACATCTTTGTACCTAGAACATATTGTGATGACACTGACGCCCAAGCACATGGTAGCATGCACTAGCACAACATCGAACTCTCCTAGCATGTGTTGGCATGATGCATATAGTCCCTAGCATGCCCTGGAACACCTTGGTTGAATACATTGACATACATTAGCACTTGGCACACAATGCCACTTGGCATGTATTGGGACCTATTACTAGTGTGCCTAGCATGCCCCTTTTCAAAAAGATAAAGTCCTGACTTATTAACCCTGTTATCAGTTCTTCCTTTTGTTGCCTTGACACATATTAACATACCCTGGCACCCTGCACCACATCCTTAGCACCTAGCATGTATTGGCATATCTTGACACTATTAATTGGCACATGATATAATTAGCACACCCTGGAACTTCCAAGCACACTTTGGGAATTCTTGACATGCCTTGATATTCCCTAGCATGCCTTACCAATGCTTAGCATACTTTGTCAGTCCCTCCTTGGCATGACAACTAACACTCATTAACACTAGTCTCTAGCACACGTTCCTCATATTCATTAACTTCCATGAATTTTTTCCTAGTGCTCCCTTAATGTTTTTTCCTAGTAATCCTTAACACTCATCAACATGCATTATCACTCTCTAGCACACCTTAGCACTCATCAACATTCCCTTCCACTTCATAACATGCATAACACTAGTCCCTAACACATATTGGCACTTGGCACATGTTGGCGCTTGGAAAGTCTTAGCATGTATGGAATACGTTGAGATGCCTTGGTATGATTTGACATGGTTTAATATTAAATTTATTTGTGATTATCCATTGTTGGAAAGTAGATGAGAAACAACAAAGGAATACTTGGCACTTAGAATGCACTAAGACTTTGCACTTGGCACCTATTGCTGCCTAGTGTTGGTGTGCCTAGCATGCCCTCTTGGAAAAGGTAAATTGATGACTTATTAACCCTCTTATGTGTTCATTTCCTTGTAGTTTAACTTTTTTCTCCCTTTTTTTGTCTTGACAGTCCCTGACACGCATTGACACACCCTTGCACATCTTGGCATGCCTCATCACTTGGCACATCTTAGCATGTTTGACATGTATTCCCACTATCTGGCACATCAAGGAGGTGAAGAGAGATGTAGTCCTAAAGTAGTTCGAGTACGAGGGAGAGTAAGGGTTGCTAAAGGGAGGTCATGATCATCCTCCAAGAGCAAGATCATCATGTGAGGGTTCATAAGAATGTTGCATACCTTAAGGGTCGGTTTGCGCTAGGAGGTAGGATGGCACATTGTTGGTTCTCTTCTGGCAGATCGAGCTTAAGAGAGGTTTCTCATGAGAATATGGGCAGGTGATTTCAATGGTGTCTTTGTGTGAAAGCCACATCAAATTCTGAAATGTTGAAATTTGCAACAAGAAACAATGAGATTGGAAACCAGAAAGGACAAAAAAAAATGCACCCACACTGGTGAGGAATTGTAATGCACCATGAGTGAGGAATGTGGGGCATCTAATTTATTTTTCCCTTAAATAAATTGGACAATAAATTGTAATTTCATCTCATAACAACTTGTGTCAGTTAATTAAGTCATGATGACCGAGTTAGCTCAAGAAATTCAAGTACTTGAGGGTCTGAGATGAGGCATCTAGAGGGATTCTAATATTTTTTGGGTTCAATTGAAGTTGATGCATTAGTAGGGTGCAAGTGTAATTAACTCAATTAAATGCGTTAAAATCAGTTTAACTGGTTCTAATTGAATGATGAGCTAGTGAGAGGTCTAGTGAATTAAATTATATTTAATTCACAATGAGTGATAAATCATATAGCTGATAATTCGCTATTAATAGTTGCATGCATGTCAGTTTCGAGGAATACACAGTTGAGACAGAGGTTAAAGGGAACATAACTATCAGTTTTATTCAGAGAAAATTTCCCATGTGAAATTATAAAGTAAATGGGATTCCATGATGGATTGCGCAATCAAGGAAGACTGATTTTCCTAATTAATAAGGAGTTAATTCCCTAGGAATTGCATGAGCAAGGCAGGCTGAAGTAAGGATGAGAATTGGCTAAGTACTAGACCGAGTTTGCCTAGATCAACGGGAGACAATTGACAGAGTGTTGGAGAATCTCATGAGAGATTAAGCATTAATGTATTGTTTCATGATTCCTTGACTTAATACATAATAGAGATAGAGGGGTTTTGAGCAGTTTCTTTCCCCAAATACATCATCTTGTTGTGCGATTAATAATTTATTTCTCTTACTTATATGTGATTGCGCGATCGTGTTTTGTTTCCGAAAATTGTAGGAAGGATTCAATATCTTGTTTTAGTAGATTACAAGATTAGATTGAATCTCGTTGGTTAGATTTTCTACATGGTATCAGAGCAGGAATTTTTTGGGTGGTGAGTTTGCAGAGAATATTTGAATATTTTGGTGTAAAATTTTAAAAAACAAATAGAATATTTGGATTCCTTGCGAAAATATACCCCCCAAAAAAAAAAAAACACATCAGTCAAATCGGAGCTCAGATAAGGGAGATATCATCGATTTACAATCAACTCTTTTTTAGAAAATTTTTGTAACGTCGGGACAATTACACTGTGCGCGAGTCAAGAACCTATATGTAATTGAGGTACCAGATGCATGCAAATATTTGAGGAGAAAGGCAAAAGTTAGAGACTTGGTGGTTTAAAGGGAGCATAAATTACCTCTCAACATGCATCCTCATGAGAAGCAGTCTTAGAAAGTTGTGGAGTCACTGCCACAATTGGAGAAGCAAAGAGGAGACTGAGTGGAAGCGTCCACTCAAGCAGAGACCTCCATGAGGGGGAAATTTTGAGCTAGATGGGAAGAGGGAGTAGCCATACCTCGAGGTGTAAGGTGGGGTGATGTGTAGACATAATCCCAAGATAAGAAATTTGGGCAAGGTCCATTGAGATGGTGTGTCTCATGGATTGAACCTGGCTACGAGGAGCCCACAGTACAATAGTAGTAGGAAGGATCAGTTAGATTTATGTAGTCAGATGTCAGCAAGATAGAAATCAGAGTGACAGATGTCAAATACTAGATCACAAATCAGAGCTAGCAATAGTTCAAAGGGCATGGATGCATATGTCAGCAGCAGCGCAGAGAATCCAGCACTAGACAGGTGCAGTAGCTAGCAGCAATCAGAAGACTCTGATGACAGATGCATTATACTGAGTAAGTTGTTCGGAGGCTATTCAGTTTCAGGATTTGCAGGTGCAAAAAACACTAGAGAAGTGTAGCATGCAGAACATTCCAAAGGTACCAGATGGAGATATATTGAATTCCTTTCTTATTGAGAGGGAGTGTTGAAATTTGCAACAAGAAACAGTGAAATTGGAAACTAGAAAGGAAAAAAAAAATGCACCCACACTGGTGAGGAATTTTGATGTACCAGGAGTGACGAATGTGAGGCATCTAATTTATTTTCCCCTTAAATAAATTGGACAATAAATTGTACTTTCGTCTCATAACAACTTTTGTCAGTTAAATAAGTCATGGTGATTGAGTTAGCTCAAGAAATTTGATTTAAGGTGATCGAGGTGGATATTGGTGGCCACTCGCCTATTCCACTTGGGCCCTCACCATTGTATCTTTCAGTTTTTCAGTTTCCTTAATTATAGCACAATTTACTATTTTTGTCAGTTTTTCGGGTCCTGAACTTCAGGAGCTGTTTTGAGGTCCCAAATGACGCTTTTTTGGGCATGAAAGGTTTAGCGATTTCATAGAAATCACACTAGTAGTTGTAGTCCTTGGAGAGATCTTTCTAACGAGGTATCATGTGCGTCATACGAAGATCATATGGCCAAGTTATGACCCCAGAAAGTTGGCTGCCCAACTAACCCCAACGGGGCCCATAAACTCTTGGTGTTACATCTCCTCGGGTTAGGGTTTTGGTTGTTTAGGGTTTAACTTATTTTTAAATAATAAAAAAGACCCTTCATCCTCATTGTAACACAGTTCAGAGGAACATAACTATCAGTTGTATTTATAGAAAATTTCCAATGTGCAATTATAAAGTCATTGGGATGCCATGATGGATTGTGCAATGAAGGAAGGTTGATTTCCTAATTAATATGGAGATAATTCCATAGGAATTGTGTGAGCAAGGCAGGCTGAGAATTGGCTAAGTATTAGACCGATTTTTCTAGATTAGCAGGAGACAATTGGCAGAGTGCTAGAGAATATCAAGAGAGATTAAGCATTGTATTGTTTCATGATTCCTTGACTTAATACAAAATAGAGATAAATGTTTTTGAGCAGTTGCTTCCCCAGCTACATCTTGTGTTGTGCGATTGATAACTTTTTTCTCTTACTTATATGTGATTGTGCGATCGTGTGTTATCCAAAATTCATCCAAATATGTGATTTGTGCCTTAGGAAATGTGAATTAAGGTACCCTCAGTGGAAAAACATGCATAAATATTTGTTGCTAAGTCCCTTAAATGTGAGATGTTTCCACTTGTCAATTGTGCCTCTTGTTGATGATGAAACCGACACCCTAGTTTTGTAAGGATCACCAAGTGTCATTTTGCGTCAACCCAAGGTCGTTTCCATTGTCACCTTAGCAACAAATCCTCTCACTTTAGATTAATTATTGAATCCTAGGGGTGTCCCAAAGCACAAATTTATGGGGGACTCTTTTATGTGACTAGATCACTAGCTAGCATTGAAAACCATCTTTACATTGTATGGTTCAACATCTTGATGATTCTTGTCCTATTGACAACAAATTTTGTATTCATTATGGCTTTCATCGCAACACCTAAAATAGATATTGATGGTTTTCATAAGCCTATTTCTAGTTGTGATAAGTGGATTAGGTGATCCCTTATCACAACCCATTACCCCTAATGTGTTTACTCTATGAGCCAAGGGAGACCAAGGGTGTATTTGTAGGGGCATTGAGACCAAATTTGGGGGGTCATAACATTAAGAAAAGTGGAATGACATAACCAAAAAGTTTTTTTTGGGGGGGGGGGGGGTGGGTGGGGGTATCTTATGGTGTATTGAATAGGCCAAGGGGACACAAGGGTAGCATGTATGTGTAGAAGTCAGAGGTGCAAGCATGTTTTACTAATATCTATAATCCTAGCATTAGAGAATGAGAACAGGGCTTAGGACCTAATTTCATAGGGCCTAGGGGACCTAGAGGGAAGGCAGCGAGAGAAATTGATAGGGGAACCCAAAATAGTGGTGATAAGGGGATTAGGAGTCCAATTATCACAAAAACATAAGCCCTTAACCCATAACCACTAAATTTCATATTCCCTTAACCCCCAATCCATATTCCCTTAACCCCTGCACTCATAAATCATAACCCATAAACCCCTCCATTCATTAAATCTTATGACATTAACCCCTAACCTATATTAATCCATGAACCTTCTAAGCCATAAATCCTTATCCTCTTAACTTGTGACCCTTAACCCCTAAACACCCGAACCACTAAAACCTAAATCTCCTAAATATTGAGTCCTTAACTGCTAAATCCTTTGACCCTAAAGCCCTTTGGCCCTTAACGCTTGACCCTTGAAGCCCTTAACCACTAAGTATCCAAGGCTGAAAACAACACCCGAAACCAGCAAATTGACCTCCTAGGAGAATCCTTCATCTCTAATTAAGAATATTAGAAAAATTAATTGATTCTTAGAGAACTAGGTATTGGTTACAAGGATATGTGTTTGTGGGTAATGCCATTATTATCATGTATACCAAATGTAGACAATTGGATAATTTGCAAAGCCTCAATTTGAATTACTCACAATATTTACACTTCATCACGTTGAGATGGAGCTTGTAGTGTTCTCTCACGTAAGGAGTTGTAAATGAAAAGGAGCAAGCTCCCATTACAAGGAGGGTTTAAAGAGTTTAAAGAAGTAGTAGGGTTAAGGAGATAAGAGCGGGAGTGCAGTCCTGATTACTTAAAACTTTTTTTCCAAAATTTCCTGCTATGTTTCTGGCATACTTTTTCCTTGTCCTATTGACCACAACTTTTGTATTCATTATTTCTTTCATCACAACACCTACAATAGATATTGATTGTGTTCATAAACCTATTTCTAGTTGTGATAAGTGGATTAGGGGATCCCTTATCACAACCCATAACCCCTAATACGTTTACTCCCTTAGCCAAGGGGGCCCAAGGGTGTACTTGTAGGGGCATTGAGACAAAATTTGGGGGGTCATAACATTAGGAAAAGTGGAATGACATAACCAAAAAGTTTCTGGGGGGGAGGGCGTATCTTATGGTGTCTTGAATAGGCCAAGGGGACACAAGGGTAGCATGTATGTGTAGAAGTCAGAGGTGAAAGCATGGTTTACTAAGATCTATAATCCTAGCATTAGAGAATGAGAAGGGGGCTTAGGACATAATTTCATAGGGCCTAGGGGACCTAGAGGGAAGGAAGCGAGAGCAATTGATAGGCGAACCCCAAATAGTGGTGATAAGGGGATTAGGAGTCCAATTATCACAAAACATAAGCCCTTAACCCATAACCACTAAATTCCCTATCCCCTTAACCCCCAATCCATATTCCCTTAACCCCTGCACTCATAAATCATAACCCATAAACCCCTTCATTCATTAAATATTATGACATTAACCCCTAACCTATATTAATCCATGAACCTCCTAAGCCATAAATCCTTATCCTCTTAACCTGTGACCCTTAACCCCTAAAAACCTTAACTACTAAACCCTTAACCACTAACACCTAAATATCCTAAATATTGAGTCCTTAACTACTAATTCCTCTGACCCTAAATCCCTTTGGCCCTTAACACTTGACCCTTGAAGCCCTTAACCACTAAGTATCCAAGGCCGAAAACAACACCCCAAACCAGCAAATTGACCTCCTAGGAGAATCCTTGATCTCTAATTGAGCATATTAGAAACATTACTTGATTCTTAGAGAACTAGGTATTGGTTACGAGGATATGTGTTTGTGGGTAATTCCATTATTATCATGTATACCAAATGTAGACAATTGGATAATTTGCAAAGCCTTGATTTGAATTACTCACAATATCTACACTTCATCATGTTGAGATGGAGCTTGTAGTGTTCTCTCACATAAGGAGTTGTAAATGAAAAGGAGCAAGCTCCCATTACAGGGAGGGTTTAAAGAGTTTAAAGAAGAGCAAGGTTAAGGAGATAAGAGTGGAAACACAGTCCCGGTTACTTAAAACCTTTTTTCCAAATTTTCCTACTATGTTTCTGGCATACTTTTTCCCTATCCTATTGACCACAAATTTTGTATTCATTACTGCTTTCATCACAACACCTACAATAGATATTGATGGTGTTCATAAGCCTATTTCTAGTTGTGATAAGTGGATTAGGAGCTCCCTTATCACAACCCATAACCCTTAATACATATACTCCCTTAGCCAAGGGGGCCCAAGGGTGTACTTGTAAGGGCATTGAGACCAAATTTGGGGGGTCATAACATTAGGAAAATTGGAATGACATAACCAAAAAGTTTCTTTGGGGGGGTGGGGGGTATCTTATGGTGCCTTGAACGGGCCAAGGGGACACAAGGGTAGCATGTATGTGTAGAATTCAGAGGTGCAAGCATGGTTTACTAAGATCTATAATCCTAGCATTAGAGAATGAGAAGGGGGCTTAGGACCTAATTTCATAGGGTCTAGGGGACCTAGAGGGAAGGTAGCGGGAGAAATTGATAGGGGAACCCAAAATAATGGTGATAAGGTGATTAGGAGTCCAATTATCACAACACATAAGCCCTTAACCCATAACCACTAAATTCCCTATCCCCTTAACCCCCATTCCATATTCCCTTAACCCCTGCACTCATAAATCATAACCCATAAACCCCTTCATTCATTAAATCTTACGACATTAACCCCTAACCTATATTAATCCATGAACCTCCTAAGCCATAAATCCTTATCCTCTTAACCTGTGACCCTTGACCCCTAACCCTTCACCCCTAAACACCTTAACTACTAACCCCTTAACCTGTGCTCATCATCATAACTATATCTTCGATAAAAAGGTTTGTGTCATCCCACAACCAATAATCTAAACTTCCTTTAAGAGTTACAATAAACCCCTTAATTATGAGGAATCATATAATGTATTTTTCTAGGGGTTGATTCATGTGCTGGATTCATATGTCCTAGAGGTTCCTACATGATAAACAAGCTATGAATATATAAGAGGCATATATTAAAGCATGTAATGAGGGAAGTTGTGTGGCAATCCTAGCATTTAAGCATAAAATTGATATTAAATTGAGTATAAAATAGGCCTCTAATGAAATGTGTATTGAAAATTGGTTAATGGAAGGTGTTGGACTTTCATTCCTAGCCTAGATAGTTCTCAACAATAAAATGATTTTACATTTAATAAAGATTCTAGATTTTTACAACTTGATTTGAACATCATTTGTAGTTTTCTTACACAGGTGAAATTTTACAACATGAAAAATAAATGTTTCATTCAAAAGATTCCTTGCTACCATAACCATTTCATCCCCCAAAATTAGGGTTTCCTCTCTCGTTTTCCTCAACAAAATACAATCTCAAGCCTTCATTCTAATAAAGAAAAACAAATAGTGTGCATAATTGTTAGTCTCCAGCTCTCCCTTTCTCTCCATCTCGCTCCCTCCCTCCCTCCCTTTCTTTCCTTCTCCCTACCTCCCTCTCCATATCTCCCTCCACTTCTCGCTCTGTCCTCAATGGAAAAACTAGAATCCAAACCCCAAGAATTGAATACCCAAATATTTATGGCTTTGCATCCAACTAGTAAACCCTAAAACCTTCCATTAGCATCCAAGGAAATGAAACTCCACCCATTTAGTAGGGATTTTAGACAATTGTAAACATAAACACCATCTCCTAACAATTGTCACCAACGACATGGAGGATGTTTTGCAGAGAGGAGTTGCACCATATAGCTTTTCCTCGGTGCCCAAAATCTCCAATCTAGAACCCTTTTCTAACCTAATATGTCCTTGCCTCTTGATGGATAGTCCTACGCAAAAAGTGGAAGCTTATAGTTTTTAGCTAGGTGCCCATACATATGGCCCCGCCTACACCTAAAATGTATTCCTTCATAACCCAATATCTGAATACACTACACCCCAATCCCGATATCCATGCCTTCTATTGGCCTGTGACCACACATAAAGTGGAGAAGGAGAAAGGAAGGGAAATCCTAACTATCAAAGTGTTTAAAATGAATCTATTTGCCTTTTAATTTAGTTGAAAGAGGAAAGTGTCGTTGATTAAGTGTGATGGTGAGCGAAATCCATACTTCCCTCATTCATTCCATCTACCCCTTCCTACCCTGCCTGTCTCTTGTGGGTTCCTTCTCCATTCTCTCTCAACGCCTCGGCATATTTTTTAGGTTTTTGCTCATTGTTTTATACTTGGCCCATTTAAAATCCATCAAGCCACATAGCCTCCTGAGCACTCATGAATATAGGAAATTCACATGAATTAGGCTCAAATGGTCTTCTCCATCCTTGAATCACCAAAACCATTATTCTCTTGAGCCATTTTCTATTAGAGGCATTCATATAGTTGTCCATATTTAACCTCTGATCTTAACATGTCCTAGGCACTAGTATTTTGCAACTCAAGGCTATCTCTAGGAGCTACAACACCTTCTATGAGCCCTTATCTGAGGTCCATATTAACCAAAATATGGGTGTATGTCTTAATCCCCATCTCTAAATATGTAGATTCATGGGCTAGATAAGATCCCAATGAGTTCCCTATATCTTTGAAAATTAGGGTGTCTCGATAGTTAGGAGGGAGACTTGGAAGATGAACCTAGATTGGGGCCATATCTAGTCTCTCCTACTTTGCATCGAAGAGGAACATCTAGAAATTGACAAGGATAGGAGATGAATCAATTTTCTAAACCATTTGTTGTACCTCTCGGGTGTCTGCTACATCTTTGAAGCACAAATGAATCCAACCTTGGGCTAATAGCGACACCTCTGGAGGAAATTTTACAATAGGTAATATTTCCTTGCCTGCCCACACATTTAGGGTTGAGGACCTTAATTTTCAATCCCTTACTTACCCTGCCAAGTATTTTTGGGACATTTCCTCAGTCTTTTGAATGGTGACGTTGACTCCCAAAAATAGAGAACAAAGGAATTTGTTCTTCTTCTTTACACTACAATGGATTTTCCACTTCCTTGCTTTCTCAGATTCATTTTGAATCATAACTCATTCTTATTCACAAGGGTGTTTCTCCCTGAAAACCACAAGACCATTTATGATGTTAGTTTGACCTTCTTCCGTTGTCGAGGCAAGGCTCTCCTTCACTAGTTCGCCAAAGGAGGGCGAGGCTGATGGCACTTGAGATGAAGGATATACAAGAAAACTATCCAGAGAGGCTTATGAGAGTTAAGAACCCCCACCATGTTCAAAAAATTTTGAAAACCCTAAGGAAGTAGTAACACATTGTATGTCTTCCTCCAATATTTAGAACAATAGGGAAACTAAACTTAGAGCCAAACACCCCAAGAAGAGTTCTCTAGCCCCTAACAAACGTCCTCAGGCCCTGGGCTAGCCGAAACTAAAGGACCCAAATAGTGCATGGCTGGAGTAAGAGTTAGGGCCTTCGAACCGCTAGACAGTTGCCTATTGAATTCTTAACTTTGCTTTCTAAAGATCTGGTAGGCCCAGAAACTACAGTATGGTGACCTTCTAAGTTGAATTTGAAATGTGAATGGATAAAATCTTTTGGAATAGACCAAATTTGTTGAAAACCCCCCTCCTCTAGTTCATAATCCACCAACTCCTCCTCCTCTTCCATGTGGGTCCAATAGTAAGCAGTCAAAATGTCATCTAAAAAACATATTTGATGAATAATTACGTGTCTTCAAAGGGTTTATCATGGCCACCATATTTGTACAAAATATATGTCATGTGGATAAAAAACTCATCGTTACCATTTAATTTTATTTTGCATTTTGACAAGGATATCAGAGATCACATTGTCTAGATCCTGTTCACTCTTTGTCAAAACTACGACCCTTTCTCCACCTGCAATTTTTCCTTGGGCCTCTAGGGTTTCTCCAGTGTTGAATTCTTCTCCCATGGTCAAAACGTTGTAATGTTATCTTTAACAGTTAGAGTCTATCAAAATAAAATAAAAATTAAAAACATAAAATTAATAATTAACCCAATCTAGATATATTTTAACTCTAGATCTACCAAGGCTGAGAGAGAGGAATTAAATCTCTTGAAATGAAAAATTCCTTAGATTTGATTTCTATAGACATTTGATAGATTGGAAGTTAAGATGAATCTAGATTAATCATATACCATGAAAAAAATAAAATAACATAAAAAATATAGAGTGATTTGCAAACCCAACATAGCATCCACCTTTGTTTTGAAACATATTAAAATATTTACCATATTTGAATAAAGTTTAAGAAATTTAAATATTTATTATATTGGAATAAATTTTTTGTTGTTATTGTTTTTTTTCAAGGTTTTACCCTTTCGATTAAAATGCTTTGACTCATCCGAAAATAATTTTCCCACTCCATTTAAATTTCAATAAATTTGAAGAGGGGATTGTCGTGGAGTATTGGCGGGCAAACAAAAGACATAACATTTTGTTACCAACCAAAACAGTAGAGCACAGCTAGAGCTACAGGAGGGGAACCTGAAAACCCTCTCATCGATATTGAATGCATTGAAGAGTTCGACTCGAGCACGATTATTCAATTTCAAGAAGAAGAAGGCCACCCTCCTCCTCCATCTGTTGAGAGGTCTATGAGAAGGTAAGAGTTTAAAAAATTACGGCATGTATAATGTAGCTTCCGCGCCATGAAAATCAGAAATCAGGCCATCATCTGTGCACTCTTGCAAGACAGGGAAAACTCCACAAGAAATGTTCGTAAATGCCGACTACTCCTGAATTTGAGCTTGGGAACCCCTATAGCAGCAAAGTCTCTGGTTCCGGTTCTTATCACTTCTTCCACATCACCATTTTCTTGAGCTCTTAAACCTTCAATTCCACCTTTGATATCCCTGATTTTCTCACAAAATCAGCAACACTCTCAATAGTGGCTACACCCTGCTGCAAGACTAACTGCAAACACTGTTGCTTAACAATGTTAGTGAACTCCATATCAAATTTTATCTGTGCACCATGCACCTCCAGTTATCTCCTTTGAAGGTGTCAATTCTGCTAGCATATACACCTTCATTTCCTGGTTAGAAACACACTTCACCCCTTTTATTAAGTCACGAGCTTCTAGATTTTTCAATGCTTTGTTAACCTGTGGTTGCTGTAATTTTTTTTTCCCTTTTCATATTTTTTTTTCCATATACCCATATTTCCAACAATTTTTATGACTTGATATATGAGCATATCTTCAGATGAGAGGCCCTTAAACCTTACAAATTTTTCTTTTGCTTGTTGCTTGTAAAATATGAAATCACCCTTCTTGAAAACCTGGAGTTGATGATTTAGAAGCAAGGAATTGAGTGCCCAAGCTCTAACATTGAGAACAACATCTTTAATATTTTCCTCCATGATTTTATCTGTCAATCCATCAGAGAAAGTAGTGAAAAGATCCAATATTCTATTGATGCTAGTAGCCATTTGTGAAGTTGATGTTGCCATCTCTAAGATCTTCAAAACTATAATGGGCTTCGAACCCTAGAATAGTATGTGCGTTTGTAGTGTTTGATTATCCCGATAACCTCATTTACAGTATGGGCTTTGAACCCTAGCCACAGTATGTGCAATGCATGCCCTCAAGCAAAAACAAAAAACGTATGTATATATGCTCTGCATTTTGAACATTTGTGTGGGTATTACTATGTTTTGATCACAGAAAACAAAACTATGCACAACTGAATTTTGATAATTTGGATACTAGATGTAGAATTGAATGGTGCCTGAAGCGTTGTCTGGTGGTGGACAATTTCTAACCAGTGGATTCAGTTTCGAACTGCTTTATGAATATGCCTCACTTATTTTTGTCTCAAGCATATCAATTTCATTTTCCAACATATATTATTATCATTTACTCATGCAACCTGCTGTGCATAGGGTTTCCATGTTTCATTTTCTAGTTGTCACTGTAGAGGCAACCATGCCCTCCTTTTTCCAAGCATATCTAGCTGTAAATTTTTTCCCTATTTGTTACAAAAGGGGCAGGTAGGTGTCATTTATTCGACTTGTTATCATCTCCACTTGCAATTTAATTCAATGATATCCAACATCCCATAGATTTAATGTCTTAGCTTCCTATGATCTATCATAGCCTAGATTCTCATGCTTTGTTTTTAGAGCCAAACATTTTGCAAAGATTCAACTTCTGGTGATCATCATGAAACCTTATTTAGAGATTCTGATGTGCTCTTTTGATTTTGAGTTTGCATTCTTGAATTTGAAGTGTGCTTTGATTTTTTTTTAATTGTTCCTTCACATGAATTGTATTCAATTTCTTATTGTCTGTCCAAACACGGAAGAGCTCTAGATAAAAATCTGTTGATGCATGTTGTATTCGGTGCTGCTTTCTAACTTGTAATCCAAGGGACTTAATGCGATAATCCATTGTATCTAGGAACATGGATCTATGCTTCTATCACCAATGACTGCATCAACTTATTGTTATTATTTTTGGCATTATGAATGGAACTTTTCCAGATGCTTACTTTGAGATTTCTTATGTCTGCCATGTGATATTGATTTGTTTGTCCATTTTTGTCTGGGCCAAGATTATTTGGCAAATGCATAACCTATTGACATTGGATATACTGTACTTTTAGAAAATGCGCTTGCGGAGAGGGACCGAAGGTATGTTTTTTCTCCTTCTAATTCTTGTTGTAGCTTGATTCATATCCTTACCACATGAATAAACTAAGTGGTATTTTAATGAATAGTTGTTTGTGTTTGTACTGAAAGATGTGAGATGCTCTACATCCTGCTTGGGGTGGGTGAGTCTGTCAATACTTTATTTGCATGTAATTTCATTTAATCTATACTATGTGTTAGGTGCATCGAATATAATATCCCAGATCCATCTAATTCTGGTTTCGATAGGGTCAATATTGCATATCTTGAGTTTAGAGAAATGATTGATGTATTGAATATTGAAATTTGAGATATTCAACCTTGAGCTTTGGAACATTGATGTGAATATCGGACACAATTTTAGATGTGTCTGTGCTAGTGTATATTGATTTAATTTTTATATTAGTGCGAGTAATCTCATTTTTTGTGGAGTTGACTTTGTTTAGTTTGGAGGCTTTGCAAGTTTTTTTTCATTTGGTTCAGAAATGCAAGTGTACATTTTGATATGCAGTTTTGTCTTGCTTTGTATCTTTGTTACTCTTTGATGTTATTTATCTCTGGGAACTTGGAAGCATAGAGAAGGAATGGAGTTAATGCATGCCATTGGGTTCTTAGTCCATTTTCTGATTTGTACATGTTAGCCACCTGTAATATTTTGTTATACCAAAAGGTGGCTAAATCTTTTTGAGCCTCCAAGGAACAAATTTTATCACTAAAAATTGTTGGCTCTTGAAGACTCCTTGTAGGCCTCATGCCTCTGTCCAAAATCCTCATTACTTTTCCTCTTAATTCTGCTGATTTCATGTAAGAAACTGCTGAAGAAACCATCATTTTTTCCTTTTCTCCCACTCATAGCTAACCTTCATTTTCTCCCCCTTTTTCTCCATATTACTCCTCTACTTTTCATAAGTTTCTCCTTCCATTCATGAAAATCCTCCTGACATGTTTTGAAACTTCTCTTTGAGCTGTGAAGAAACCCCCAAATCCATTTAGAAACCTTGAATTTTTTCATAAAAATACAAGTATTATGACCATGGACTTAAGCCCCTTTAGGCTAAAGTCCTAAACCACTTCCCCCACATGCCCGTGCGCTGGGACCAAGCGCTTAAGTCTCGAGCGCTAATCGCAATCGGAGGGTCGGGCGGGTCAATTTTCCTTTGTAAATATCAAAAAACCCCGATGCGATTTTTTATAACATTAAGTACCGCGATATGTTTTACACCGTCGATCTATGGTCCTGATCTGACGATGGAGCGCTAATCACAGCCCCCCGCCCAATCGCAATCGCAACACTCATGTTGTAACCCCCGATTAATCGCAAGCCTTCTTCTCTGACCTTCGATTGCGATCCCCGATTACATCCCGACCGTTCATCCATCTCCCAGCCGATCCGATGGCCATCGCACACCCGCTCCAATCGCAATCGAAACTTTCAATCGCACCCTCCTTCTGCATATTGCGATTGCGATCCCCCGGTCCAATCTGAGCCGTCTGTCCCGCCAGATCCAATGGTTCGGTTTCATCCCGCTCCTCTCCCATCATCCTTCTCTACTGCCTCTTTGATTCCATCGCAGCCGTTCTTTCCTCCCCCAGATCAACGGCTATCGCTTAATCGCTCCTATCCCCCGATCATCGCATCGCAACTTTCCCTGACTGTGCAATCGCATGCACCTACCTGCCACCTCCGATTGCAATTACCTTGATTCAATTCCCACCGTTGATCTGAGTTTTAGATCAACGGTCCGCGCATAATCGCGTCGCGTGATTCAATCGCTCCATTTACTCGCTCCCCCCCGATTGCGCTCCTCCGATTAGATCTGGACCGTCCACGTGTCCAAATCGGACAGTCCAAAACCACCCCGCCTTATTTCTTCTCCCCGCTCTCCTTTACCTATTCTGCGCCGATCTACACCGTTAGATATTTTTATCCGACGGCTATGCTCCTCCCCCGCCACCCGAAGCAGTTCAGACCTATTCCCGCAGGATTTCTTAACTGTTTTTGTGTTTTGCAGGTGTTTTAATGGTTCTCCATTATAGAATGAAGGAAAGCCGAGGGTTGGGAAAGACGTTTCCTGTGCTTTCGAACTATCTAAAAGAACCATGCACGCGCTCTGTATCAAATGATTTATCAATATTTCATGAGCATTGATAACCTAAAGAGCCCTGCGCGACCCTGCACATCGACAAGACACTGTTTTATTCGAGAGAACAGTTAAAGAGTATCAGTTTTTGAAGACAAAGCACAGCAGATGAAGATCGAAGACAGTTTTTATAGGGATTACGGCTAAGACAATTATCAAAAGCCTAATCCCCAATCTAAAACACAGTTTAAAAGAAAACCTAAAGTGTTTTATCAGACAAAAATCCTCCACCGCCCCATTTGAGGCAAATTGATTCCTCAGCTACCACCGAGCCACCTGTTGCCTCAAAGCATTCAAATAGAGGTCAAAGTTATTGAAGAAAATCTGATATTCGCCTCCAGCGCAGCCAAGGAGTTACTCCACACAGCGTACAGAGCCTCAAAGTCAAATAAAGTTCCCACTGAGCTTTGATATTTATTGTAAAAAATTTAATACAGTGATTCACCTGTAAATTTCTCCCTCGAGCCCCTCAAAAGGCCGAGAAGTCTTGAACCTGTATTAATTATCCTGAGAGATATTTTCTCAGATCACCTCCTCATTCTTCTATAAATACCTCAGAAGAAGATGAGAAATTGTTGGTTGTAGAACTTTGAAATATACTTGAGCTGGAGACTTATATTTGTACATAGTGTTCACTGGCCCTTGAAGCTCTGTTTGTGATAGAGTAGTTAGGTTGAATAGTGAAGATGATTTCTGAACTGAAACATTGGACTTGAAGACTGTAACTGGTTTGACATCAATAACAAGCTGTTTCTTGGGATCCTGGTCTATATTACTAGTGAAGTGCCTCTTTCTTTGTTAATTGTTTTTCCTTCTACGTATGTCATATTTTTCATATTCTGCTGTAAAGAACAGTATAAACAGGGTTAGGACCTACTGTATATCAGTAACCTTCTCTGGCTGAGAAATCTTTATCTTGATGTTTTCTTCAAATTTGTTTATTTAAGAATGATTCAATACATTTTAAACAGTTAGGAATGTTGGCGTTCCTCGTCCTTTTGTTTGCTCAAACATTGTTCTCGAATGTTATTTCCATTATTTGCTATTAAAGTTAGACTAGAGAAGATATGGTTTGCCCTGATTCCTAGATCTTTTTCTCCAAAGGCAGATTCTGAAGTCTCCCTTAGTGTTGACTGAAAGCAGACTAGGTTTAAAAGTACTTTATCTGATCTTAAGTTACACTTCGTTTCTCTTATATGTTTTCATACTTTCTGAAGGTGATTATGTGGATCACTGGATTGTTGTCAATTAAGCTGCTTTAATAAGAACTTGCCCAAGAAGTCTATGGTTAGCCCTGTCCTTGGCTGGTTTTAAACAGTTACTTAAGAGGCTTTTCTTGTTTGGACTGACTATAAATCCTCTGAGAAATTATCATCAGTTTCCATCCCTCTAACACTTTATTGTTTCCATTCCATCATTTTAAACTCAACAATCTTGTGGTATAGATGACTTTCCCCTTGGATCACTCTTGATGTTGTTGCTCAATTAAAGCCCAGATATGACTCCATAGCCCAATGGACTAAAAACCAGCGTTATATCTATCTATCTGCCAAAATTGTTCTATTTGCTTGCAACTTCTCACTTTTGAAAATTTTTACACTTAGGACTTTCCCCTCAAGTAACATTTCATGCTCAACCATCCAAAACAAAACAAAACCCTTGGCCTTCATAACTAGCCTAATATCATTAACTTAAGCTTTTCAAAGACAATATCCATCTTTGTGCATATTGGAGAGATCCCTCTCCGGATTCAGGAGGGATAGATCCTAGAATCGCAAAGTTGGTTGAAATGATGTTAACTCTGTGATTGGACTCTACCAATATTGCTAATAAATTACAGAGACCTAACATTTCTGGCGACTCCACTGGGGAACAAAACTCAGAGTCTTTTACATTCCACTCCATTCATAAAGAAGCTTGCGGTTGGGTTCATAGAGCGCTTGCTTTATTAACCAGCTTGAGCCACCAGGAACTAACATTTCTAGCGACTCCGCTGGGGATGAGTGTTTTTAATACCTCAGAAAACCCTTTATTCAAGAATACTTTGAGAGTAAAAAGCAACCTTTTCAAGCACTGCCTAAGATAGGTAATTATGATGAAAATTGTTTGAATCAGTGACAAACTAGGTAAACCCTAGGTTTCTCTTAAGACTTCATCTAACCTTGAAAAATTAGCTGGCTTAGCCATAAGAATAGACTGCCTTTGTCTCGCAACCTTAGCTAAGTTTTGAAACAAAGTTAGGATATTCTTAACAACCACAAAACTGAAAAATGACTTAGAAAAACCTAAAAATATTTCAGATTGGAATTAAATAAACATGGTGGTGGACCATAAGACCTTTTACCTCTGAAAGGAGCTAAAAATTTCCACTTGGCGACTCCACAATCCTTGAACAGACCTTAAGACTCCACTGAGAAGAACCCTTATCATTATAGTATCATTCAATTTCAGTTAGAGGACTGTAGGATTGAAATTGTAAAAACAGATTAGTTAACCTCTCCAAGATTGTCATATTTGGTTGAACTTTTCTTGTTTTGGGTCTAAACAACATAAGCATAGTGGCTTCTAAAAATATTCACACTAGAGCCCATCCGGACCCTAACCCACCTGAGATAGTTGATAATCTAGAAAGTATCCTTTGGAAGTCTTCTATGGTTCGTGCTTGTTTCGAGATCATGAGAGCTTGGTCGGTCCTGCAAGAAAATCTTTCGGCTGCGACAATCCTGGGGGCGCTTCCCAGCTAATCCATTTAGGACTAGGTCATTTGATGATATAATCCAGTTAGACTCTGAATATTCAGTTTCATGTCTTGAAACAAGTGAAAATCCTGGTAGTAGAGAAACAACACCTCCTGATTTACATTTCCTTCACAATTTAGGTGTCTCTCATCCAAGATCATCTTAACAGTCTACTCCTGGTCCATGCACTTCTACTCACCCTACATCCACTGTTCAAACCACTACACCTCAGCCCACTTTCCCTTCTGTAAATCCACCTCCACCTCCTGCCATGGATGCATGGTATGCTCCCCTAGTTCTTCCCGCACCATTAGTCAATCTCCCACAGGACTACCGGTCCAAAATTCCATTGTATGATGCTAACAATGCTACAACTGCATCACAACATGTGGATAAGATGAATGACTATTTTGACCGAAATGAAATTGATGATGATTCTGTCAAACTTAGATTATTTGCTCAGAGCTTAGGGGGAGAAGTGAGAAAATGGTTTAAGGTTTGTGCCCCCGTACTATTAATGATCTTCAGGCCTTTCATCAAACTTTCCTGAACAAATGGGAAGTGAAGAAGAATCCTCTCCAAGTTCTTGCTGATTACAACAACCTTCATAGGAATCCAGGGGAAAGTGTACAAGCTTATTGTACCAGATTTAACAGTGTATATAATGCACTCTCCCCGGAACTAAAACCTCCACAAGGCTCTACTTTAAACAAATTTCCTGAAGGTTTTGACGCTGACATGACCTATTCTTTAAGAGAAAGAGATTTTGCGACTCTCGAAGATATGCAAAGGGGTGCTCTTTCTGTGGAAGTCAACCTAATGGAGAAGAGAGCAAGAATGAAATCTGAAAAGAGAGTATCTTTTAGAGAGGAATCCACACCTTCTACTTCCAACTCAAAAATGGAGAGAATTATGGAAGAAATGATGAAAGAGATGAGCATAATTAAGAGAGCACAAGAAAATCAAAATCAAACTGCTCCTCAAAATAGAAACCAGAACCAGAATCAGAATGTTAGAAGGAACCAACCTCCAAACAAATCCAGGGAAGATGATCAGCAGATCACCCCTCCCTTTCATCAAAACTATGTAAGTGAGGTTGAAGAAACAGAAGACATAACAGAGGAAGAGGATATCAATATGTTTGGGGAAGAGGATGATGACTTGGAAGTTCATTATGATAGAAAACAAGGTCTTTACACTCCTTATGATGACAAAAGAGATGGTAATGAAAATGATTATCAAGACATGGAAAATGTCGTCATAGAACCTCAAAGAGAATATGACCTTAGAAGCAAGACCAGTCAACAAGCCCCCAACACCAAAACCTCTAACAAATCCTCTCAAAGCAGCACTGCAGCCAAGCCCAAAATAGCCAAACAAAAAGACAAAACAATGGCTGATAATTCTGGTAAGGATAAAGAGAAAAACACTCAAAATTCTGAAAAACAGAGTGCAGACATCAGCAGTACTAACACTTCAGCTAGTACTCCTTCTACAATAGTTGTGTCAAATAAAACAAATCAGCAAGCTGTAATTGTTGATAGAGTGACAACTAATAAGGTTGAAACAAGTGCTTCAAAGAATCAAACTCCTTTCAGCCTGGAACAGGAAATCTTAAAGATCAAAACCTCTGTTCCATTAACTGAGTTAGCTGCCCAACATGTATATAGGAACCAAATTTTGAAGGCTTTAAATATAGAGGAAAATGGAGATACAGTTAATCTTAGTGACGACCAACTAGAGTTGATTTTTGGCCCTAAGATTGAAGGGAAGTTTCAAGAAGGACCAGTTCCTCCCTTTTATGTAAGTTTGAACATTCATGACAAGATTCTACACAACGCTATGCATGATTCCGGGGCTTCTCATAATTTAATGCCTAAAGTTGTGATGGAGAGCCTTGGTTTAGAAATTACCAGACCCTACAAAGACCTATACTCCTTTGACTCAAGTAGAGTAAAATGTCTAGGATTGATCAAAGACCTCTGTGTTAACCTAGCCCAGATTCCAGCCAAATGTTTACTCATGGACATTGTTGTGGTTGATGTCCCCCCAAAGTATGGAATGCTATTATCAAGATCCTGGGGAGCTAAGTTACAGGGGACTATGCAGATGGACATGACATATGCAACCATCCCGGTTTTCAATCAGACCAGAAGACTTTACAGGGAGTCTCATATGCAATACACGGTTACAAGTCAAGACAGACCACGAAACTCTCCTATATATTCTGTCAATACAGGCCTTGATTCTTTTATCATGTTTAACAATGAAACTCTTAGTGAGCAAGTCACTTTAACAGAATTAAAGGCCGACAGGGAAGAAGAGTATAATAATGCAGAAGTTTCCAAACAGTTTGCTACATGTGAAAACATTAGTAAACAAAGCATAGGTCTTGATTTACCGGTCATGAGTCCATTGTTTTTATAACTTAACAACCCAGAAAATACCCCTAACATTTCTGGCATCATCCCTCAATCTATTGAAGAATTTGAGGAGTCAAAACAAATTCAATTGGGTGCTGCTAATCATGAACAGTCAGAACGCACCGTGGTTAAAAAGGACAATCGCCAAACAGATGAAACCGAAGACAGTCCTTTATGGAGTATGTATTTTGATGGGTCATGCACTAGAAATAATGTCGGTGCAGGTGTTTGGATCACTAACACTGAAAACAACCACTCAGAATTCATCTCATGCAAATTAAACTTTCAGTGTTCCAACAACATAGCAAAATATGAATCCCTTCTCTTAGGCTTGCATCTCTTGAAGAAATTAGGAGCCAGAAGAATTAATGTGTACGGGGATTCTGAGTTAATCATTAGGCAAGTCAATGGGGAGTATAATGCGAATCATCCCAAACTTAGAGCCTATCGGAATGATGTCATGGATCTTTTGACAACATTTGAGGAGTCAAACCTGAGTTTCATCCCAAGGAAAAAGAACATTGCGGCCCACAATTTAGCTTTTGCGGCCAGGACATGTCTAACGCCATATGAGACTGGAAACAAAACAACTCCGATAAAATTTAGACCAGCAGTGCCTGATAACGAAAAATATTGGCAAGTGTTTGACAATGATAAACAAATAGAGGACTTCATGCAATTCAGAAATGAGTTCGAACTGCCTAGTTCAGATTCAGATTATGATACAGACTGCAGTGAAGAAAACTTTCTTGGTGAAGAAGAATCGTCTCCTCAACCTGCCAATATTAACCTATTGTCCAGCAAACTTAGGAACAAAAAAGAATTGAGTGCAGAGTTAGAAACGGAAGAATTACAAACTCTGCATTCTGAAGATGAAAGTTTGCCGAGTGGTCTAACACCTTTAGAGGAGTTGTTCGATTTTAACGATGTGGAAAATAAGCCAAAACTGGAGCCCGTAGAGACTGAAGTGGAAGAATGCAATATTGGCAGTAAAGAGAAACCGAAAATGATCAAACTATCCAAAACTTTGCCAGCTCACATTAAACTCAAATACATAGAGCTGTTCAAAGAATTTTCTGATGTTTTTGCATGGAGTTACGAAGATCTTAAATCCTATGACAATGAAATAATACAGCACAAAATCCCTCTTAAAGAAAACCAAAAACCATTTAAACAGAAACTGCGCAGAATAAACCCTGTCCAGTTGCCATTGGTTCAGAAGGAGATCATGAAAATGTATGAGGCTGGCATTATTGTCCCTATTAGATATTCTGAGTGGGTATCTAATATGGTGTCCGTTAGGAAGAAGACTGGAGAAATCAGGCTTTGTATAGACTTTAGAGACTTAAACAAAGCTTCGTTAAAAGACAACTACCCTTTACCAAAAATGGATCACATTTTACAAAGGGTGGTGGAGTCTAAAAGGATTTCGTTGCTTGATGGCTATTCAGGGTATAATCAGATTTTAGTTCACCCTGCTGATCAATTAAAGACAGCTTTCACTACTCCATGGGGCACCTTCATGTATGTGAAGATGCCTTTTGGTCTAATGAACGCTGGAGCAACCTTTCAGAGAGCCATGGACATAGCATTCTCGGAAGAATTGGGTTTCTTCATCATTATCTATCTAGATGATGTCACTGTGTTTTAAAAAACAGATGAAGAACATTTAGAACATTTAAGAAAATTTTTCGAGAAGTGCAGAAGGTTTGGAATATCTTTAAACCCTAAGAAGACACTATTTGGTCTCCAAGAAGGTAAGCTTCTTGGACACATTATTTCATAAGAGGGTATAAAGATAGATCCAAAGAGGATTGAGGCTATATTGCAAATCTCTCATCCTCGAAATATCGAGTTGCAGTCTTTCATTGGAAAGATTAACTTTTTGAGAAGGTTCATCCTTAACTTGGCAGAGCTCCTTAGAAATATCACAAACATGTTGAAGAAGGAGCAAGGGATAAAATGGACCTTGGAAGCAAAGACATCTTTTGAGCTGGTGAAACAAGCATTAACCAAAACATCGGTTCTCATAAGCCCTGATTTTTCAAAAGATTTTTATATCTTCTCATTTGCATCAGAACATACTATTGCTGTTGTCCTTTTACAGAAAAATTCACAAGGACAAGAGCAGCCTATTGCATTCTTTAGCAAGGCATTGAGGGATGCCCCTTTGAAGTATAACATTATGGAAAAGCAATCTTTTGCTTTGGTTAAAGCATTGAAAGACTTCAAAGTATACATCCTTCACTCACACATCATTGCCTTTGTCCCTAATTCAGTTGTTAAAGACATTCTAACACAGGACCCAGATGGTAAGAGAGGTAAGTGGATTGCTGTTATTCTTGAATATGATTTAGAGATAAAACCCACTAAGCTCATCAAAGGCCAAGGTCTAGCTAAATTAATGGCCGAATCAAATTATGAAGTTCTTGATATTAACATGATTAATGCTTTGGATAACCAAGAAGAATTCTCAACTCCCATTGTTGAAGATCATTTTATGAATTCTCCTTGGTATGCTGATATTGTTTGTGTTTTTCTTAATTTAAATGCACCTCCTGGTTTATCAAAAACAAAGGCAAGGTTCTTAAAATTGAAGGCTGTAAATTATTGCATTATTGATAAATGTCTGTACTGGAAAAATGCAAGCGGTCTATTGCTTAAATGTTTGCCTGAGTTTGATGCAGAAAAGGTTAAGCGTGAATTCCATGAAGGAGAGTGTGGAGGTCATTTGTACTGGAAGTCAACAGCCAACAAAATTCTGAGGGCTGGTTTCTATTGGCCTACTCTGTTTCATGATGTTCACAAAATAACAACTACTTGCCATAAATGCCAATTGTTTGAGGGCAAGAGAAAATTATTACCCCTTCCTCTGCATCCAATCACTGTTGAAGCTCCTTTTCAACGGTGGGGTCTTGACTTCATAGGAGAGATTCATCCACCATCCTCTGCCCAGCATAGGTGGATTCTTACTGCCACAGACTACTTCACTAAGTGGATAGAAGCCATTCCTTGTAGGCAAGCCAATGATTCAGTTATTATAAAGTTCATAGAAACCAATATCCTTTCCAGATTTGGCTGTCCTACCAAGATCATCATAGATAATGCAGTAGCATTTGGATCAAAGAAAATGGTTGAATTCTGTCACAAGTATCAGATAACATTGGGACACTCCACCGCCTATTACCCTCAAGGTAATGGACTTGCAGAATCTTTCAACAAAAGCTTAGTGAACATAATCAAAAAATTGTTGGAGGTCAATAAAAAGTCTTGGCACACCAAGCTGATCCATGCACTCTGGGCTGACAGATTAACTTTGAAGAAATCTATTGGTATGACACCCTTCCAGCTTGTGTATGGTACAGATGCAATTTTTTCTAATAACCTTGGTGTACCAGTTATGAAGTTAACACAAGAGTTGCAGACTAAAGAGAATGACATAATCAGAAGGATAAACCAGACCATTCATCTTCAACAAATCAGAGAGGAAGTGTATAACAAAGCATTGCAGAAGCAAGACAGTATCAAGAAGATATTTGATAGAAGAACAAAGGCTAGCAATTTCAAGATTGGGGAAAAAGTTTTAAAATGGGACTCAAGAAGGGAAGAAAAGGGCAAGCATGGAAAATTTGACCATCTATGGCTTGGCCCTTACTCTATTCATTCAATTGCTGGTAATAACGCATTTTTCTTACAGCAGTTGGATGGGTCATAATTGTTTGGGAGTCCTGTCAATGGCAGGATACTCAAGCATTACTTCTCTTGATTCGTGATAGGTTTTAAAGCCTTCCTTTTTCTTTCTCCATTATAAATATGTCATCCACCATTGCATTCAAGTTGTAAAAATCAAAAATACAAAAACAAAGAAAATGAAAAGAGGGCAGAAGGAAAACAAGAAAGGCACAGCCCCATGCCAAAAAGAGAAATAAATCTGAAAGTGTGCAAGCTCAAATGCCACTCCTGAAAACACACTTCTAGTTAGTCAAACAGTTTAATCTTGACTGGCTAGCTTTCCAATTGTCTGCTGGTAGGGTAGGGAATTTGATTTGCCAAACTGTGTAATCTTGGCTTATCAGTAGATAGATTAGGATAGAAATGAAGGTTCAAACAAACTCAAAATCTAAACCAAAGTTTCCAAAGAGAGATGACTCAAAATTGTTTTTTATTGAGTCTAGAGATATGAAGACCTGGTTCTAATCCGCTCAAAACTTGAACCAGAAGAAAGGCAAAGATAGCTCACAGAAAAAAGAAAAATCAGAGCTATGAAAAGAGAAGGCCATAATAAGAAGCTTTCAAATCTTAAGCCTTCAATTTTTGATGTTAAATTTCTGCAAAATAATAATCTATGTGCATCTTGTTCTTATGCCATAGATCATAGCAAGTCAAACAGCTCAATATTGACTTGACTATTTTTAAATTTTTGTTGTAGAATTTAGAGAATGAAAGTCTGTTGGACAGTTTAATCCCAACAGACAGTAGATTAGGTAGAGAAATATCTAAGCTCAACTGTTTAATCTAAGCTCAGGGAGAAATAAGGAGTAGAAATAAATTAGATTTCTTGCTTTCAAAAGAATAAAATGTTGTGAATAGAGTTTGCCAATCCAAGTGCACTCTGATGAAGAAAAAATGCTAGATCAGTAGGATTGGGTAGGTAGAAAGTTTGTATGGATGAAGGACCACTGTCTTCATAGCTGCTGAATATGTTTTCAAACAAGACCACCCAGCAAAGGAAGAGTAGCCCAATGGATGAAGCACCTGGTCAGCATCCTAGAAAGAACAATGGATCAGGCGCAAGTCAGCGTCCCAGAGAAATCAAGTCTGAATTCTTGATGCCTTCAAGAAGGCTCCATCCCCAAGTGGAGCCATTGTTAGCCACCTGTAATATTTTGTTATACCAAAAGGTGGCTAAATCTTTTTGAGCCTCCAAGGAACAAATTTTATCACTAAAAATTGTTGGCTCTTGAAGACTCCTTGTAGGCCTCATGCCTCTGTCCAAAATCCTCATTACTGTTCCTCTTAATTCTGCTGATTTCATGTAAGAAACTGCTGAAGAAACCTGCATCATTTTTTCCTTTTCTCCCACTCATAGCTAACCTTCATTTTCTCCCCCTTTTTCTCCATATTACTCCTCTACTTTTCATAAGTTTCTCCTTCCATTCATGAAAATCCTCCTGACATGGTTTGAAACTTCTTTTTGAGCTGTGCCGAAACCTCCAAATCCATTTAAAAACCTTGAAATTTTTCATAAAAATACAAGTATTATGACCATGGACTTAAGCCCCTTTGGGCTAAGTCCTAAACCACTTCCCCCACATGCCCGTGCGCTGGGACCAAGCGCTTAAGTCTCGAGCGCTAATCGCAATCGGAGGGTCGGGTGGGTGAATTTTCCTTTGTAAATATCCAAAAACCCCGATGCGATTTTTTATAATGTTAAGTACCGCGATATGTTTTACACTATCGATCTATGGTCCCGATCTGACGGTGGAGCGCTAATCGCACCCCCCCGCCCGATTGCAATCGCAACACTCATGTTGTAACCCTCGATTGATCGCAAGCCTTCTTCTCCGACCTCCGATTGTGATCCCCGATTACATCCCGACCGTTCATCCATCTCCCAACCGATCTGACGGCCATTGCACACCCGCTCCAATCACAATCGGAACTTTCAATCACACCCTCCTTCTGCGTATTGCGATTGCGATCCCCCGGTCAAATCTGAGTCGTCCGTCCCGCCAGATCCAATGGTTCGATTTCATCCCGCTCCTCTCCCATCATCCTTCTCTATTGCCTCTCCGATTCCATCGCAGCTGTTCTTTCCTCCCCCAGATCAACGGCTATCGCTTAATCGCTCCTATCCCCCGATCATCGCATCACAACTTTCCCCGACTGCGCAATCACATGCACCTACCTGCCACCTCCGATTGCGATTACCCCGATTCAATTCCCATCATTGATTTGAGTTTTAGATCAATGGTCCGCGCATAATCGCGTCGCGTGATTCAATCGCTCCATTTACTCGCTCCCCCCCCCCCGATTGTGCTCCTCCGATTAGATCTGGACCGTCCATGTGTCCAGATCGGACAGTCCAAAACCACCCCACCTTATTTCTTCTCCCCGCTCTCCTTTACCTGTTCTGCGCCGATCTACACCGTTAGATATTTTTATCCGACGGCTACGCTCCTCCCCCGCCACCCGAAGTAGTTCAAACCTATTCCCGCAGGATTTCTTAACTGTTTTTGTGTTTTGCAGGTGTTTTAATGGTTCTCCATTATAGAATGAAGGAAAGACGAGGGTTGGGAAAGACGTTTCTTGTGCTTTCGAGCTATCTAAAAGAACCATTCACGGGCTCTGTATCAAATGATTTATCAATATTTCATAAGCATTGATAACCTAAAGAGCCCTACGCGGCCCTGCACATCGACAAGACATTGTTTTATTCGAGAGAACAGTTAAAGAGTATCAGTTTTTGAAGACAAAGCACAACAGATGAAGATCGAAGACAATTTTTATAGGGATTATGGCTAAGACAGTTATCAAAAGCCTAATCCCCAATCTAAAACACAGTTTAAAAGAAAACCTAAAGTGTTTGATCAGACAGAAAGCCTCCACCGCCCCATCTGAGTCAAATTGATTCCTCAGCTACCACCGAGCCACCTGTTGCCTCAAAGCATTCAAACGAGCGAAATTCTTCGAAAATCGATAATGGCCTCCCGGTAACGACCAATTCTCACACGAGCGTACGAGCCTCAAAGTCAAATAAAGTTCCCAGAGCTTTTATATTTGTTGTAAAAGTTAATACGGTCCCCTAATTTCTCCCTCGACGCTCAAAAGGCCGAGAGAGTCTTGAACACAGTAATTGTCAAAGTCCACTGGATCTCCTCGTTCTTCTATAAATACCTCGAAGAAGATAGAAATTGTTGGTTAGAACTTTGAAATAAAACGAGTTGAGACTTATGTTGGTACATAGTGTTCTTTGGTCCTTCGGCTGTTTGGTGATAGATAAGTTGGGCCGAATAGTGAAGATGATTGCTGAGCGAAACATTGGACTTGAAGATTGTAACTGGTTTGACATCAATAACAAGCTGTTTCTTGGGATCCTGGTCTATATTACTGGTGAAGTGCCTCTTTCTTTGTTAATTTTTTTTCCTTCTACGTATGCCATATTGTTCATATTCTGCTGTAAAGAACAGTATAAACAGGGTTAGGACCTACTGTATATCAGTAACCTTCTCTGGCTGAGAAATATTTATCTTGATGTTTTCTTCAAATTTGTTTATTTAAGAATGATTCAATACAGTTTAAACAGTTAGGAATGTTGGCGTTCCCTCGTCCTTCTGTTTGCTCAAACATTGTTCTCGAATGTTATTTCCATTGTTTGCTATTAAAGTTAGACTAGAGAAGATATGGTTTGCCCTGATTCCTAGATCTTTTTCTCCAAAGGCAGATTCTGAAAGTTTCCCTTGGTGTTGACTAAAAGCAGACTAGGTTTAAAAGTACTTTATCTGATCTTAAGTTACACTTCGTTTCTCTTATATGTTTTCATACTTTCTGAAGGTGATTATGTGGATCACTGGATTGTTTGTCAATTAAGCTACTTTAATAAGAACTTGCCCAAGAAGTCTATGGTTAGCCCTGTCCTTGGTTAGTTTTAAACAGTTACTTAAGAGGCTTTTCTTGTTTGGACTGACTATAAATCCTCTGAGAAATTATCATCAGTTTCCATCCCTCTAACACTTTATTGTTCCATTCCATCATTTTAAACTCAACAATCTTGTGGTATAGATGACTTGCCCCTTGGATCACTCTTGATGTTGTTGCTCAATTAAAGCCTAGATATGACTCCATATCCCAATGGACTAAAAACCAGTGTTATATCTATCTATCTGCCAAAACTGTTCTATTTGCTTGCAACTTCTCACTTTTGAAACTTTTTACACTTAGGACTTTCCCCTCAAGTAACATTTCATGCTCAACCATCCAAAACAAAACAAAACTCTTGGCCTTCATAACTAGCCTAATATCATTACCTTAAGCTTTTCAAAGACAATATCCATCTTTTTGCATATTGGAGAGATCCCTCTCCGGATTCAGGAGGGCTAGATCCTAGAATCCCAAAGTTGGTTGAAATGATGTTAACTCTGTGATTGGACTCTCCCAATCTTGCTAATAAATTACAGAGACCTAACAGTACACTGTCGTGGATGTTCCACCGGATCTTCATAACAAATTTTATAATATTATACAGTCTTTTACTAGCACTATTCTACTCAAGATTGCAGACTTCATATCATTAGATTTAACACAGAAATTACTGAGAATCGGCTAAAAGTGAAATGAAGGAAACAAACAATTACACACCATCCATACATTGAATACAAGATATACCCTAGGAAAACCCAATACAGGATGAACCCAACTAGGAGAGGCCTATGCTTTGCTCTTTTCTGATGTGGATGAAAAGTGAATACAAAGAAATGGGTACTCACACTGGCAAAATGTGGATGCTACATGATTTCCTTCTTCCTCTGTCATGCTTCAATCCCATAACTATGAACATAATATTGAAACATAACTATGAAATAGATATAAATGCAGAGAAAATAGAGAAACACGTTACACAACTTGACTCGTTTGTAGAGAGTTGAAGAAGTTACATGGTCACTAGGTGTTGTGGTTTGTCTCATGAGGATCACTTTTTCTTTCTAATATAGATCCACCCAGTCCTGTTGACATGGGTTAGTGGCATTGTGATATACTAATTTGTGAAAGGGAATCATGAACGCGAGGTTGTTAGGACTAAGATTTTCCTTTTTCGATTCACGAAGATGCTTTAAACCTCAAAAGAGATTTGATGGCACCAAAGTTGAGTTTGTCTCCCCACCACTACCAAGGGGAACTTGCATAGGTTTCTTTTATTTCGGTTGAGCCATTTTATTTCTTGGAGCACATATGTTTCCCTGTATTACTTACCATCCTTTGGGATTTTTCCTATGTCGATTGGATGTAGAAGATGTTGGTGAAGAATCAAGATGAATAGGTTTCTTGGAGGTGTACAATTTGTTGGCATGATCTACATCTAAATTTTGTGCTTTCAATGTCTAACATTTCGGTAAAAGTGAGATCAACCCATTATATGAGCAACTAGTTGGGAAACTCACAACTTAGGTTGAGCACTACGCAGATATGGGTAAATATGTTGAGCCCATGACAATATGAGCTCCATTAACTTTAATAAAATGATCCTGGGAGTTTTTAATAGTTGCAAGAAAATTAGGATACCATAAGTGAAGAGGATGTTTGGAACTCTTACGTAGACCAGAGTTGCTGTAATAATCATGGTGTTTGGATCAAACTTTTAGAACTAGGGATGAAAGGAGAGGTGCATTTTCCCCCTAGAAATAGGGTCCTAGGTTGAATTTCTTTTTCCTATCCACCATGGCCTTGAAAATTACAATGAAGTAACACTTGGAATGGAGGAAGAGCTCATCGTTGGTAACCTAGGTTTGATTTTTCCACCCATGAAGCATTGTTGTAGATGGCCAAAGCCCATTCAAAGGACAAAGAGTTCCATCCCTTCAATACAAAAAGTTGTGGGCATATACATGCAAGTTCCAACACTGGAATGTGCTTTGATTTCTCCACTATATAGGCAGAATTGAGGGGTGGCTTTTTCTTTGAGGGAATAGAAAGCATAGGCTTCACCTCATCCTTGAATTGATGGGATTGGGAGGAGGGCATATTTTTTCATAGGGATCCTCCAAGAAGGCTTGAAACTAAAAGCACGATAGCATCCTTGCTTATGCCAAAATCCACGGGAAAGAAAATATCAAGGAGTTGCCTTCTTGCATAGAGTCGTTTCTAATGGCTTGGAGGGAACCTTGTTGTTGTTGTATCCATGAATTCAATATAGAGATAGAACCCATGGATTTCATATGAAAATAGAAGGATTCCCCTGAATGGGACCTCATAAAGACTTGAAGATCTGGAGTGACTCTGCCTCATTTTTTAAGATTTGTGTTAGATAGGAGTGCAATGGTGTTAGTTGAATGAAGACCATATTAGAGCTGAAAGTATTATCTAGTGTTTGTAAGTTGCGACTCTTAAAATTAGATGGTGACACCTCGTTTGGCTTGAAATTCCATGGATATAGCCGGTGACCACATGCTCTCTCTAGTTATAGTTTTAACTACTAATCCTAATGTAGTCCTAGCGCATCCATTGACTCCTTTTATTTTTGTGTTCATTTAATTAGGATTAACTACATCAAGCATGATGACAGAGCACTCATTCAATGTCTTATTGATCCATTGATGAGTTTTTTTAATGTATCAAATGCAGGATCAACTATAATTTGAGCTTTGAGATCAAGATAGACTTTGTCAAATTTGAATCTAATGTTGACACTGGCATTTGAAGCAATGGATTTACAAGCCCTTGATTTCATGAACTGTCTTGACTCTTAAATATTTGCGTAACTCCCTAGTTTCTTATATTAATCCCAAAAAAGAGACAACATGCAAATATAAACTAGTTAATTAGTTGGCAAAAATGTTTTCATAAACCATGTGCAGAACAGTGTTTTATCGCTTGGAGGGATCCCCTCCCTTCATTATTTCTATGAATTTAATATATAAACAAAAAATGTGGATAATATGGAGGGGTTCCTCTGAAGGGGACCTCATAAAGACGTGAAGATATACTATGGCTCCTCCCTGTTTGAATTTTCATGTTAGATAGTATCGCAATTATAGTAGTTAGACAAATGCCATACTAGATTGCTTGCCTTAGTGTTTGGCAAGTGAAGAATCTTCAAAAGATATGGTGGCACCTCATTTGGCATGAGATGTTAGATATATCCACTAACAATATTCTCTGTGGTTACAATTGTAACTACTAGCCCTAATGTGGCCTTGGCTAGGTCATTGACCCCCTTTGCTACCATGTTCATTTATCTAGAGTTTGTTATTGTAGGCATGATGACAATGACTTCTTGACCCATTGATGTGACCCCTTTTGTTGTCATGTTCATTTATCTAGGGTTTTTTATTGTAGGCTTGATGACAATGACTTCTTGACCCATTGATGTGTGTCCTTGGTGTAATCAAAAGCAGGATTGGCCAGAATTTGAGCCTTGAGCTCAAGATTGACTTCGTCGAACTTGGATCTCATGTTGATGATGTCATTTGAAGCCTAAAGTGGGAGGCATCGGGCTTCTTACTAGAGAAGACTTCTTCGAGAGTCTTGGAGTCCAATGTGGAATGCGGGCATCTATTTTGAACATACACAATGGCACGGGCAACTTCCACAATGGTTCTATTCTTCCTTTCAACAAAACCATTTTGCTCAAGAGTATACATAGTTGGATCAGCCAATCCTCCAAGTGTCACACACACACCCCTCAAAGACAGCTCCAAAAAGGTCAACACTGGTCAGCAGAAAAAGTCAATGCAGAAATTCAACGCTGCGGTCTAGGGCTGTGGTCAAAGTTCACCCTTCTCCTCGATCTTTTTGCTCTCTAATGCTGCCTCAAGAGATTGGATTTTCTGCACAAGAATGGAGGTCAAACTCCAAGCTTTGACCCACGGTCAACGCGTGTCAACGCACCAGCAAAGAGCCCTAAAAACAGTTCGCACTCCTTCTGCTTCAGATTCGCACATGTCAGAGAGAGAGGCCTCCAAAGGCTAAATGAACCAATCAGATCACAAGAGGAAATGTGTGATGAGTTGATGATGAAATGGACATCATCTCTCTCCAATTTATATCCATCAATGAGGGTGTGTGACACATCTATTGGGCTTGCAAGCCTTCATTACAATTCTAGTCGACATTGACAATTTGCACATGTGTGGAAAATAAAATCAAAATATAAGTTCTTCTCATCCAAACAAGATGATCTTTGGATCAATCTTGCACCTCTCCGAAAGAGGAATCCAACAAAAATCATCATCATCATATGAGCAATGCAACATGGATTTTGGATCTAGTTGCCCAAAATTAACAAAATGATACCTGTAGTCTGATAAAAATTGATACCTGTTCCAAATCTTGCCCAGTTGATCATGTAATATAAGTCTTCATCTAGCACAACATGATGATGCCAAGTAAATAAAAGCATTCCTTCCTATTCTATTGCTCACCACTTAACAATTTCTGGAACATGGCATTGAATTTTATTCATTTCTAGTCCATTCTAATCTACTCAAGTGGTATATGTTGTCTTGATGTTACTTTCTTGCTGTTGGAGATCCATTTCTGGCAATGGATACTCCACTTCCAATAGACATACCAGTTGTTGAAATACCATAAATCAATTTGCATATGTTGTTTAACACACTCACTAGGAGTATAAATAAATGATGTAGAAATAATTCAAACATTTTGGCCAATGCACCTGTCAGAGCATTATTTCCCATTTTTCGAAATGGACTCCTGGAGCTTGTCAATTGTAAATGAGTGTTTATTCCCAAATAATCCTCACTTTTAAGAGGGCCCGCCACCTATTTTTTGATCTATTATCAGATTTATATTTGCTATACCTATTTCCTTGAGTAGAAGAAATAGGTATTACAAACACACACAGTGAGCTATTAGAATGTCATATGTACTTTTTAGACTCATGAAACCTGGTTTGGTTAACAGAGTAAACTAATGAAACTTGGTTGGGTCTTGTATTACAAAAAATGTTGAACCATTGAAATGGCCAAAACTTTGTTGGCACCATATTGGAAATGAGGAATCCTGTCATGTTTGTATCCAATCCTGCTATGCAGTGTAAGTTTCCATAAAATGATGCATTGTGGGGTTGTTAGAGTGAAATTTAAAGTTCCTACTTGGGCACTTGAGGTGCTGTGAAACTCACAAAGGAGAAGTATGTGTAAAATAGGTTCTTTTCGTATTAAATTATTCTGATTTTATTTTTTCCAGCAACTACAGTAATTGGATATAGGTACTAGAGATTTTCTTTTTGCAGTTATGGCAAGAGGTCATTGTCTGGGCATATGCATGCTAGATAATAAACATAACAGTAACAAATTTACAGGACAACAAAACGAGAGAAAACCAAACAAATAGCATTAACTTCATTTTGAAAAACATGATATATAGGTTCTTTGTGATCTATATAACTCTTTAAACTTTCATTTTTACAAAGATTCATCACCAGATTCTCCAAATCCATCTTTGTACACCTATGCAATATTCTCTCCTCAACAATACACTTTATTATCAACTGATATGCAATCACTGGTTTGTCTTGGCCTATACTGTGAGATCATGATTAAGATCATAAAAGAAAAAAATGAAATATAGAACATATATAATAAATTGTATCTGCACTTGGAAAATTGATTCCAACCCCTACCACCCCACTGCCTCAGTTGAAATAAGAAAAGTAAAAATTTCATTATCTGGGATACTGAAGTTCTTTATTCAATTTTGCTTTTTTAATGTTGAAGTGCTCCCATCCATTCGACAATATACAAAATATAAGAAGTTCAAGAAGTCTTCTAGTATATCAAGCATCCCTGTACACCTTGTTTCAATTGTGGAAGAACCTTTCTAATACCTGAAGCTTTCTAAATTCTCCAACTAGCATCTCAAATACCTTTCTTATGAAATCAGTCACCTGCTCTTGTCCTGGGAAAAGATATGATGATTTACAATCTCGAAGGAGGAGAATTTCTGGAATTATATTCAAGTATTAGTTGTAACAGGATCCAGTAGGACTCATAAATCAGGGTTTGTTGAATAGCCATCTCTTGAAAATAAATTATGGCACCTTGTGAAACAACTACATGAAGTCTTCCATATAATGCTCAAATAACAGAAGAAAGTGATGATTTCAATTGCCATGAAATTTGTAGAGGAAGAGAATAAATGGAAAGAAAATAATATTGTAATTTGTGATCGTGTTCCTCCCATGTTCAAGCATATATGAGAGTTTTGCAATAGCTACAATAGATGTGAGGCAGCGTAGAACTACTTTCTAGAGGTGCACGAGGTCTCCATTTTTATTGAAGTATCAATAAAAAGCGTATTTACACTTCCATAGTCTACTAGACCTTCCCAGCCTCTATTCGAATCCCTATAACATCCATGGAATTCATTGCCTTCTCAGATGAGTCTTGTCATGGCATAGTCCTCAACTAAATAAGAAAGAATCCCACCTAAAAAAATTATAGTTCCTCCCAAAATGTGTTGCAGGACCAAATCACGCACTCCTCTAGGTTTCTCTGACCACAAAACCACCTTGAATACAGACAAACAAGCCCACAAAAATATGCAAGTCTGAGGCAGCAACTTGTCATGTTCCCTTGCTGGCTGCTCCATCCAATTTTCTTGACAAAGAAATTCCTGTTTTCAAACTAGTGACCCAACTTTTGGCCTCTGATAGGCAGGCCTGTTGCCCTGAAAATGTTTGGCTCCACTGATTTTCTATAACCAAGAATTGTAGAAAAACTTGAGTTAATTTCGAAATGCATCAAAACTCCTCAACGGAGTCCCAAAGTTGGCCCAAGACTTGCCTGATGGATTCGTCTTTTACAACATAAGGCTTCAACCAAGACTTTTCCAATGCTTGGAGCTTGTTATGATTATCTATTTCCAGCCACCTTAAGGGTTGTTAAGGAAGTATGCATGGTTTTAACTCCTCCATGTCTCTCCTCTCCATGGTTTTGGAGAGGCAAAATTCAAATGAAGAGGGTGTATTATCATTGAAACTCGAGAACATTGTTGAAGAGTTTCTATGATATATTTCAAAACATCCTAAGTTAGCAGCAGCTGCAATTTTCCGTGAGAATGAGATGTTAGTTCCTTTTTTTTCAATTCCCTTATCTAACATTAGCTTTCTCACGTTGAATACATCATCCCATAGAAGTAGCATATATGTTTGAAAATGTCACATATGCTCCATTAAAGCATCTCAAGTGGCCAAGGAGTTCAACCATGCATGCATGATGCTCCACTCTAGGCTTCACTTCAAAGTTTCTACTAATTCGATTGAAATGATGCTAGCCTTCATCTACTGGTCCTGCATGGCCACCGACAGATAAAATAGCAATGAAGGTGATATGGCCTACTTTAATGCCTGCTTCTTGTATTTCATAAAAGAGTGTCAGGGCATCTTCCTCATGCCCATGCATTCGATACCCACACTACAAAGCTACTAATCAACACATGAAGGAAAAATAATTGCTATGGTAATAGAGTTAGGCTTCACCTCTGCAACATGCATTCAACTGCATATTTCCATGGATTCAACACTATGAACAAATTGAGTATACCTCACAATATCTGCACTCCATTTAGTTACATCTGGGTTCATTCCTGTCATTTTGAAGTTGATAAAAGAGTGCCAACACCTCATCACAATATCCATTCAATGCATAACAAGAAATTACTGCATTCCATGAAATCAGATCCCTCTTTGGCATATTGAAAAACACTTCATATGCATCATCCATTTTTTTTGTTGCAGCATTGCTAATTTTGCACAAGAAGCGAGAGCACTAGCAAATAGTGACTGAATTGGATTTCGCTCCAGCCAGCTGCATTTAGAAAAGATCTCACTACACCATTGTTGTGACCATTCAACTCATACTTGGATATCATCACGCTCCAATTTATCACATTGGGTTTTGACCTTCCCAGCTACATTTTGTCAAGTACCTTTCCTTCCTCTTCACAATTTCTAATTTCGAAATATCCTGTAGTCATGGTGTTCCATGTAACTGTGGATTTCCCTGCCCTGCTCTAGGGCCACAATCTCAGCGCGTGCCTTGAGGACAATTGGAAAGGTGTGTCTCCACTAAGTCCAGGTGTTGTGTTTGGTAATATAGATTGAGGGCTTCCTGGCAGTGTCCATCCCTAACACAACGTCTAATAAAAACATTCCATGCGGTAACATTTTTCTTGGGAATTTTGTCAAACACCTGGCTTGTGCCATTCATACTTCTACAATAAGCATACATGTAAAAAGTGCAGCAGGATCACCCGAAAAGAGGCAAATTAGTGATATGGGAATTTCAATCTGCATGAGCAATTCTGGCCTTGTATCGATCTCAGATTCAATCCAGTACACCTTTATCTACAGCTTAAGCCATTTGGGATTAAACAACTCTATCAACATCACATTGGGATTCAAGTACAACTTAATGTGCCCAGTAAGCAACACCCTTTGGGTGAGACAGACCCCATGAAAAAAAAGCTACCAACACCTACAGAACCTGGCTATCTTTATATCTCTTTTTTGTTTTCAAATCTATTTAAATCCCACCTTATTTAAAAGTGTCTGTTGATGCTGATGATTGTTGGATGACTCTAGTTTGCCCATCTGTTATCAAAGGACCTTCCAAAAATACTGCATGTTTTGATCCTACTTTTTCTTCTTTACCCTCTGCCTCAAAAGTCTCTGCGCCAGAATTCAAATCTAAGTTTAGCCTGGACCAGATTCTATCATTATTGGGAGTTGGAAATTTTGTCAGTCCCATTAAGGATGTTGGATATGGGGTGGAAGAATTGCACCAGAGGTCAAAATCTGAGAAGTACTTGGAGTGAACTTGAAGAGTCCGAGAAAGGTGCAAACACAGCAGGAAAATAGGCAGAGCTGCATCCAGAGAGGTGCCTAGTGTACAGAAAACAGGGTGACTGCATTGGATATGAAAATGTTGCAGTTGTAGATGACAACAATCCAGTAGGTGGCCTATATATATCTGCATGGAATGAAGAAATGTCTTGCCCTTGCCCTACACTGAAGAATGTCTGGGGAACAATAAAAAAAAATGGATATTTTTGCCTCATAGGTGCATATGCTGGCATTGCAACTACAGGAATTGGTCCTCCAACTTGAGACCAAAGTGTCATATTTCATTTCACCAGCCAATATACTATTGTGAACATTACCTCAGCTCAAAACCTATTTGGAATAGACTTCCTCTGCAACTTACACCTAGCCATCTTTGTGATAGTATAGTTTTGCCTCTCAACCAATACATTTTGTTGTGGAGTGTAAGGTGTAGTATATTGTCTTTGGATCCCATGTTTAGCACAAAATTTATTGAAATATTTTAAGTATAATTCCCCACCAGTATCATATCTAAGAGAGGCAATATGACAACCTAACTGTTTCTCTATTAATACTTTGAACTTTTGAAATTCATTAAACACATCATATTTTAATTATAGAAAATATACCCACATTTTTCTACTGAAATAATCAAAAAACGGAAGGAAGTACCTAGCACCAGTGGTTGATGTCATGTTCATTGGTCCACATATGTCTGAAAGTACCAACTGAAGGACCCTCTACGCTCTCCAAGCTTGTCCTTCATAAAATGGTATTCAATGTAGCTTCCCTACTTGACAAGCTCTGCAAACTCTCTGGATCTTCTACAAAATGTTCGAAAGTCCATCTACTAGTTTCTCTCATGGAAACTGAGAGAGATAGGTCAAGTTGAGGTGCCCATACCTATGATGCCATAGGGGTGCTACATTTTGCAATAAAAATTACCTTTAACTTACAATTTCTAATAAGATCAATATTCAAAAATATGAAGACAGTGAAAGCTAAGAAATTCATCTAAAATGCATCATTATAATCTTGGACATAGAAAGCACTCATCATTGCATAGTTTCCCAAAAGGTCAACATTTTAAGGGCTTCCTTCCTAATTCAAAACCGCTGAAGATATATAAACTAACTATTTCATTTGTCCTACAATTCCAATAGTGCACATGGCAAGCTTCTCTGCAAATATCTTTTGTTGCATATGGTAGGCCTCTGAATAGACTAAGCTTGTACTAGCATAATGCAAACATGACCTGCAAGTCACCACTGTGTTTTGGTTTCTGAAGACTGTTGCATTATTGAATGACTAGTGAAGTATCAACCAGTGAACAAGTTTCAAGCTTTGGAGAAGTCACAGTATATATTATAATTTTGTCTTGCAGATTGGCCTCTTGACCATTTTTTTCTAGGAATGCCTCTTATGAAAAAATGAGTTCTTTCCTAACAGGTTATGAGCCTCTTGAAAATACTAGGTTCACTAGAACATTGGAAGCAAATATCTAATGCACGCATCATGCTACCACTACAAGCCATTGCAGAAAATAGAAACCAAGGTGAAAAAGGATCTACATCTACATTGTAGACGTGTTATAGTGACAAACTTTCTTGAATGTCTATTCTCCAACATCCATAGCATTACCACAAATAATCATAGTTTGTATTTAACTCCAAATAATATACATTCCAATAAGAAGTTGTCAATCATAGTTTTACCTTGTGGCAATGATTTTCCTTATGCCCTCCTCTCATTTTCAGTCAAAAACTAGATTTCCTATATTGATGACGTTCCTACTGTAATATGACCAACTATCGGACAACTATCTCACTGTAATTCTAGATAAAATGAGTAGTGTACCCAAATAATATCTTTGCAAGCATATCATTGTTACTCACAAGCTTGTGCCATGTGGACCACAACCTAGATTTATTGTCATTTTGAGCTTGGTACTCCTACAGTCCCAAGACAATGCTTAGAGATATTGTCAATACATAGAGATCACCATACACGTACTAACCAAAAGGGTCATACTATGTTCCTCTAAGTCAGGATCATATTTACACTGTAGTCATCAGTGTCAAGGAGATAAATTGTCATGATACATAGTGATATTTTCATACTTTTCTATCAAGGAAATTTTGTCAATGCACATGATATTCAAATTTATTAGCATTGAAGGTACTCCTTTATTGGTGAGAGATTACAATGCATTGTAATCAAATTACTTCAACACAATAATTTTGTCAGTCCTTGAAATGGTCAGAAATTGGAATGAAGCTTGAATGGTCCATTTCAATGAGACTGTGACAGAGTGTATATATAGAACCTTACACAAATTTCAAACGACTCTGGAAACTCCAGAAGTGAGCTTTAAGGACTAAGACTTGACAAATACTAGCCTCAATGATTTATTTGCAAGATTTGTGCCTTTAAAAAGACATATGTTATAACCGGCCTCCTTATGAGTTTGATCACATTAGTCACCCAACCATGTCACTGTCACAGGCCAAGATGAGTTTGGATTGTTAAAACTTGTATGACTGCCACTGAATTAATACAGATTAACCTGGGATGTATATCAAACAACAAAGAGCTACAGATCCAATTCCATATGGCCACAGATCAGAGCTTCGCAGATCCAAGAATTATCACGAGGTCACCAAAGATACATTGTGTAGAAAATCTTCAAACTGGAGAGTTATAGTTCAACATAAGTCCACTTCATTCCAGCGATTGACCAGATTCTCTTGAAACCAAGACTAGAATTTGAAAACTTTCAAACCACCAATCTCTTTTAAGGCAAATGATAACAAAACAGAATGAATCCCAGAAGCCCCAAAACTCACCCTAAGCCAAAAGCTTTTTCAATGCCACAGGAATAGTCAAAGAAAATTCCACAATTCCTTCAACACAAGAATTTTGTCAGTCCTTGAAACGGTAAAAAATTGGAATGAAGCTTGAATGGTCCACTTCAATGAGACTGTGACAGAGTATATATATAGAACCTTCCACAAATTTCAAACGATTCTAGAAACTCCAGAAGTGAGCTTTAAGGACTGAGACTTGACAAATACTAGCCTGAATGATTTATTTGCAAGATTTGTGCCTTTAAAAAGACATATGTTATAACCAGCCTCCTTATGAGTTTGATCACATTAGTCACCCAACCATGTCACTGTCACAGGCCAAGATGAGTTTGGACTGTTAAAACTTGTATGATTGCCACTGAATTAATATAGATTAACCTAGGATGTAGATCGAACAACAAAGAGCTGCAGATCCAATTCCATATGGCCACAGATCAGAGCTTTGCAGATCCAAGAATTATCATGAGGTCACCAAAGATACTTTGTGTAGAAAATCTTCAAACTGGAGAGTTATAGTTCAACATAAGTCCACTTCATTCCAGCGATTGACTATATTCTCTTGAAACCAAGACTAGAATTTGAAAACTTTCAAACCACCGATCTCTTTCAAGGCAAATGACCCTGTAACAAACAGAATGAATCCCAGAAGCCCCAAAACTCACCCTAAGCGAAAAAAAAAAAATATTTTTCAATGCCACAGGAATAGTCAAATAAAATTCCACAGGAGTGGCCTTCATGCAAGGTTAATGAGCTGGGAAAGAAAGTAGTGCAAGTGACACCAACGAAACCCCATAGAAAACAACTGAATCACATTAATCATTCCTTTTTGGCTGTAGAGATGATGGGCTTATTTTTGCTGGACCAAAATTACAAAATACAAGAGGTCGAGCCAAAACAAAATAACAAAAGAAGGCCCTTCGATCTTATTTATAGAAAAAACTTTTCTTATTTGCTTGCCATAAGAGAGATACCAGTAAACAGGGAACGAGAGACTTGTGGCAGAATGTCAAAGTCGAGCGAGGCTTGTATACTGACTAGGAGTGAATAGAGATTAGCGTCAGTCAACCAAACTTGAGACAAAGAGACCTGATTGTCATCTGAATCCTCAGATCACATTTGCCAACCAAATCACGAATAAAGAGCTCAACTAATGTGGAACTAATCCTTTACACATTGGACTGAAATTGAGTCTCTGATTAGGGCTATTAAAATTAAAGGGTTTTCTCCCTATTTCCGGTCTGAATATTTCGAGATCCCCTTCTTGTGCAACATTCCACAATCCATAAAGTCTAGTCAACAAAGTTCTTCCAGCGATTTCTTTATTTTTCCACTCTTGCTTGGGCTTGTCCTCTCCTAGCTCTTATACCATGTTAATTTAGATTAACATGTTCTTGCTTAACACAGTAACTTAAAATTCCATATAAGCCCATTATACTTTTATTAGCACTGAATCATTTTCCATTGATAGAAACTTAAGAAATAACATGTATGATTGATTCAGAAGACAAGCCGAGACAAGAGAACACAAGTATGTGGCACAAGCCAGGGAAAAACCCCAAGATGGGGAAAACCCTTCATCAATTCTTCTTATTATTAAAATCAAATGTCCAATAGAGAAAGAGAGAGAGTACAATAAGAATGACTTGCCAATTTGAAAAAATCAATATGAAATCATGATCACGAGTAAGAGTTTTCTATCAGCTGAATACAACCATCTTTTCTTCATACCCAGACCTCCTTAATCACTGCATATTTCCTTCAATTATTACGGTTCAACTTTTCTGCCAACGTAGGCTAGAAGATAGCCATTTGGCACGTCATCTACTTATCTGATCAGGAGAAAATAGGCCTGTGGCCTACCAGTGGCCCAGAATGTGAACACTGTTTGAATATACAATTGTCCTAAAAATTCTTTTGCAAGACACATTTTTAGACGACTTTCAAAGGTGAGAATGGCCTTCACTATGATTGTCCGCATCTCTAAATGACCTTGAATGTGTTGAGAAATTTATGAAGCCTTCAAAATGGGGCTCAATAGGGCCCCTTCTCGTGCCATGCACCATACCGATTACTACAAGAAAAATGTTGGTTGTTGATGAGATTTTTTTTTATAAATGCTTCTTATATCCTAATGTGGCAAGCATGCACCTTTTAGATATAAGAAAATTATTTGTCGAATCAAAGTCAGATTACAACATTCAACTACTCAAGCTTCTGTTGGCCAAGTAGCCATGAATGAGGGGTATCTATTTTCGACAATGTTACCCAATGCCCAACTCCAATTGTTTTCACTTGCATTGGCACAAACACGAGGATGAGCACAAGTAGAAGCGTATCGTTGGAGAGGCTTCAACCTTGTGGGAGAAATATTAAAACTCTGCTTTCATTGACTCAACAAGCCACTGTTATTCATTACACCCTTCTCTAAACAACCATTTACGGAGAGCCCAAATTAGGAGCTTTTGAACAGGAATCCTCCATAGGCTGCGCATTTGTAGACGTCTTCACCTTGTTTATTAGGAAATATGTAAACACTCCTCCGTCTTGAGTGGGGGTTTTTTCTTCTTTCTTAGCTATTGACAGACACTCAAAGAGGTTTTCCTGTGGGTTTTTAGAAACACTTGCCAAATGGGAGAAGCCAAAAGATCTCAAACAAAATGACTGGATTTTAGTTTGAAATGACTGGAAATGAAATTCTAGTACCATGGATGAGTAGTTGAAGAAACTGTGGATTGGGAGAAACCTTTTCCTTTTGCTGCCACCCATTGCCAATCCCCTTTTTAGCCTTATGATTAATAACCATGCTCACAAAATTGTCCACAATAATTTCTTTGCACAGTATTTTGGTAGGTTAATTCCTTGGCTTGCATGGTTTTCAATTGCCCAACCTACTAGGTTTATAACACCTTATGTTGTAGTCAAACTTTCCTATTGTGCTGTCAAACTTTTGCATTGTTTGAGCAATCATCAGTAAGATGACCATCTATTAAAATCTGTCATTTATTTGTTTCGTTTGTTTATGAATTACTTTGGTATTTCTACATTCCATCTACCTAATTTGTAGTCTACCTAATTTGTAGTCTACATCATTGTGAAGATTATCCAATAGTGCTTGAAGTTCAAAATGTATTTATAAAAGGTTGTCAAGATTACTTTTAAACCAAGTAAATTATAGCTGAATTAACATGTAGATTGTAGCTAGCTTCTAAAACACATTATTGAATGGCTACTTTAAAACTAGTTAAACTAAAGATGTCACTATAAGAACCATTGGTTAAATAAGAGATCTGTCTTACCCCATATGTCTCTGTAGGGAGCTTTAATATTGTATGCTATGAAGAAATAAGATATCCTATGGTTGTTATCAACTAAATGAGATAAATATCAAGAGTGGAAATCCGTTGTTGTTGGTAGGTGTTATATTTGACTAGATGGAAGGAGCTCAAGCATATATTATGATTTATTTAAGTTTTAGATATTGCTAAATTTGGATAAGGTTGGGTATCTGCTTGGACTCATTTATTTCTTAATGGATTGGTAATATGCCCTATTGATAGGGGAAAATGTCTTGTCAAACAGCAACAAGATTTAATCGTTGACAACCAGCTTCAATGGGTTTTAATGGTTGAGATAAATACAATCGACTAATTCAAGCTTCAAATCACTCTACTGTGAACGATATCAAATAAAACAGGCTATGGTTTAGCAAAAAAGATTAGTCTGAATTCACCAGATCATAGCATCACAAACTATATTAACTGCAAAGAAAGAAAGGCTAAGTTAAATGATAGAAATCGAAATAACTAATCTATACTAAATTGATAAATGGAAATAGTTGTTATCCTAGTATGCAGAAGAATAGATGCATGTACAGAATTGGTTTCAGAATCATGAAAAATGGCAAAACATTTCACCCATAGTAGATTATCAAGACAGAGTAACAGACTTGGACAACTAAAAGAAATTCTTACTAAGCATTAAAATTTAAAAGCCATCGATTCGTTTCCAAAAGGATGGTCACTTGAATGTTATCACTTAGAGTCTGTGGACAAAACAATAGTGCTAGAATATAAAGTTTGATGTGGAATAAAGTCACCATAGTGATGGAATAAAGTAGGATTCATAGCATAATGGAATATTGTCCCATATATGCCCAAAGCTTGAAAGTGGTCTCTTAAAAAATTCTATTTTCAGTTTCCTTTTATTTCAACACTGACTTCCTTTCCAAATCAGAGACAACATACAATATGTAAAGTGTTGCTCATAAAGAGGTCATGAAAAATGGCAAAACATTTCACCCATAGTAGATTATTAAGACAGAGTAACAGACTTGGACAACTAAAAGAAATTCTTACTAACCATTAAAATTTAAAAGCCATCAATTCGTTTCCAAACGGATGGTCACTTGAATGTTATCACTTAGAGTCTATGGACAGTACAATAGTGCTAGAATATAAAGTTTGATGTGCAATAAAGTCACCATAATGACTTAGGAGTGGCGGGTGCAGGGGTGGCTATTTACAACCCTAGAGGACCACAATAATTTACTTATGCCGGGGGATTAGGAGAGACATCCAAAAATCACACTAAAACCCTAGCATTGTTTTAAGGTCCTATGTTGTGTGCAAGGCATGTCAAAAAATTGGTGGTAATTGGAGATTCCATGGTGGTAATTCAAGAAATAATCAAGCATTCAACAACAAGACCTTCCAACCATGTCCAGATTGCAAGACCTTCCAACAAGACCTTCCAACGATGCTTGAACGAACTCAAATGGACGTCGTGTGAAATAGATGTTCTTCAATATGTCTGCTAGATATATTCATTGTAAAATAAAATCAATACTATTCCTCTCAAGACTTCTCTGTAATTTTATTCCAAAAACAAAGATCTGCAGGTCTGAATTTGTCTTCAAAACTGCCACTATAGATCCGAATTACAAGACTGTTGCAAGGTCACATATTTCACCACAGGTCCGAATTAGAAGGGTCTGAGTTGCAGAGAAGAGTCTCAGGTCTGAGCTTCTGGAAAGGCCAAAGTTACAGACCTGTTAGGGCCGAAATTTCAGGCCTGAATTCAGTTCCGAAAAAATTTGTTTCCAAAGGTGCAAATAGGTCTACAAGAGATATATCCTTCTAGCCCAAAACGTTGTAATTATGATCTCCCTTTTAATCTCCTTGGCCTCCTGTTTTATCTCTGAATTCTCACTGTATTTTTCTCCGAAATTTTCATTCCAAAATGATGAGCATGACTAGTTATTTATAGTTGTTTGTGTATGAAATGAACAGGCATGTCTTTTGATTAAGGAGTCGACATACTGATTTGAGCTGACCTGTGCATCATTTTTGGCATTTATTTAAACCAATTTTAAGACTGATACAGGGAGGAAATTTTATGGTTAATTCTAGGCCTCAACGCTTGATAGGAACACCATACAATATAGCAGTACTTATTGTATCTTCTGCTATAGTGCAGACTTGTTCTAACACCTCCTTTGCTGAATACTTGATAGTTGTAGGGGATCAACAAAATTATGTTAGATCCCTCCTTTGTGGCTCAAAGACTCTTTTTGTCATATAAAATTTTGCATTTCAAAGCCTCTCTGCTCCTTCACTTCCCACAGGACATTGTCAAATCCTCTCAGCCCTCCTGCATTCATTCAGATCACCAAACTACACATATGTTACCTGAAATAGTAGTGCTTTAGACCTCCACAAACAAACATACATATACAGAAAAAGAGAGATTTTATTCTTGAGTAGTGGTCATTATAGGGCTCTAGTTAGCTGGATAAAACATGCATGCAGAATAGAAAAGACATATTTTCACCATGGAGTGTGTTGTTGCCATCATTCTTAGGCAGCTGATATGTTTTCCCATTTAGTTTGAATTCTCCATCCTTGATACGGTTGGCTACACGACCCACCAAGGCACCAAAGTAAGGTCTACTGGAGCTCATGTTCTTCATTAATAAACAATCTCATATTCCCCATGGTAACACATACATTTGAGATCCATTCCAATATGTCAGTAGAAACTGTAAATTTATCTTAAAATTCTAGCATATGATGGCAGTAATAATTTCCAAAGGGAAATGCAAATACATACCATGTATGAGGAAATATTTTCATAGCCAAGGAGTACGTCTGCTAGATGGCCTGAATGCATAAATACCAATACTTAATGAGCTAGCTCCCTCTGAGTAAATGATGGTAAAGCAGTTGAAGGGTGGGGTTTAGGGATGATTACCTTTAGCATCAAGGAGAGCGAGGGAGACAAGGGTAGCTCCTCAGTTGGTTAGATTTGTATACAGATCGCCTCTGCAAAGTTGAAAGAAACTTGGGGCATTGATCTTTCTGTAGGGATTACCATAATGAGCCAAATTGCCTTTCCCTTCCAAATTTCTTAGATTCAATTCCCATTTGTGCCCTTGACTGCTAGCATGGAATTCGCAGAGGTGAATGAAAACCTGAATGCACCAAAAATGCAAGAGAATGGATGACACTTTCACCATCATCGATTGATTGACTGATCAAGGGATGGATGGATAAGCTAAAGCAGAACATTCAATGATATATATAGAGAGACTCACATAGTCAATACTTGACTAGGGTGTGTTTGTATGCCTTAAGATAAGGTCATGGTGTAAGACATAACATGGGCTGTGTGCAACTATAGACAACCCATGCACTGTGGCTACCAAAAAATGTAATCTTTGGAATCTAAACATGTTACATTTTTGAGTTTTTGTCTTATTACCCCAAATTTGTTTTTGGTCAAATCTTAATTTTGTTATTTAAAATGGAATTTTGACTACATATATGGATTCAACACCTTGAAAAAACCCTAGTGTAGTACATTTTTGTTGTTTGTAGATTGAAGGACCTAAACTAATGCAACATGGTTTTGTGGATGCCATTTCTAAAGTTGGGTTGGCCAAATTCCTTTCTGACCTTTCTACCACCTATATAACCAAGTAATTTTCTATCACCTTTATAACCTTGCCTTTTTATAAAAAAAAGGAGGTTCCTACACTCAAAGGATTGGCTTTTCCTGGCCATGGGGCAATTAGAATGTTGAAATTGTATAACCTTTTGGATGATTAGAAGATCCAATTTTGCCATTGCTAGCTTGAACTAAGTTCAAATTGTGGTTTTGGGTGTAAACTATTGGTCAGTTGAAACCCATTTATCAACTGCACTGTCTGAGTAAAGCCTAGATAATATCTAAGATGAGGAGGCTGGACCTATTTCAGGTTGTTGTACTCAAGCTAACGGTCAAACATAAGTTTATGCATATACATGTGGTTCAAGGTCTCCTTTTCCTCACGTTATTTTCTATGAATTAAGGAATGTATGTTGCCAAGGAGGAACACCTGCTGGTCTAGGATCTGATACAACCAACAAGTTACTAGGAACACCCAACAGATTACTAGGATCTGATACATGCTTTAGATTGCTAGGATCTAGTCTAGGAACACCCAACAACGAGAGGTATATCCAAAAACCACTCCAAGTAAGATATGAAAAGGGCTCTTGAAATGCCTTTGAATACCAAAGCACTCCAATGTTTATAATGACATATTGATGTCCAATTCAAATGCTACCTAAGGATTTCACAGAGGTTCTAGTGCCTTTGTTCAAGGGTTCGTTGTATGTTTCCATGGGTTTCAAAAAAAAAACTTTCACTAGATATTAACAGCCCTTATGATATTTTTTACCACCACCATTTTTGCCACAAAATTTTTGTAAGGTGAAGACACATGAAGATTTAAATTGGTTCCTGCTTGAAGGAAAGATGAACTGTTCTGATTGATGGGTATTTAGAGTTTTATTGTTGGCTATAATTTTCTTACAATGACCCTAGATGTAGTCACAAACAAGTAATAAAGATTATTATTGTTCACAAGGCTGAAAAGTTGTCTGAAATCCCTCAAATTATCCCACAACAAGCTTCCCAAAAACCCCACATCATTGTTGGAAACATTTGTTGATTACACCTGTATTTTTATACTTGTTTTCATGCTGCCCTATCTATCCAAACATTGGTATCAGAGGCATAATCGTGCTGTCATTAACCCTAGTTCTATTTGTTGGTGAAAATTTACCACAGTTGGAGGTATCAACCATTGGAAAGACCAACACTATTGGGTTCTAGAGAACCACCAATCAAAGGATATATCTACTGTTGTATCTTATATTTAGGGCTCTTCACATGTTGCCATCGAATATGCGGTCATTTTCTTCTATATATCATCTTCATATTGCCTCATAATCCTACAAGAGTATGTCACATGACCTCACATCCTCCCAGCAAAAGTTGATCTTATATGCCGAGTTATATTTATGTTTGGATGGTGATCTGTTTGCTTTGTTTGGAGACCATGGAGGATGACAACATGCTACTAAAAGCGGTTGTATTATAACAAGATTATTGATGTCAAATTGTTCATGGAGGCTACCACCAAATACTGCAAATACTGCAATAAGGGAGACTTTCCCATGATATTTTTGGAACCTTAAAACCATGTTAAAATTGTTTGAAACATGAGCCCTAAAACTAAAACAAATTTTACAACAAAATCACTAAAATTTGATGGAAGTTCTATTATAGGACTTCTCTACTGCTGCTCATACGCTGTCTGAAATAATCAAGTTGAAATTTAGAACCTAACTATCGCTGGTTTAGTATGCAAAATCCAATTCCTGGCATGAGGCATATGATGAAGCCATTGGCTAGGTTACATGTTGGCAGTGTATGTTATATTGATCTATTACTTTTTCTTTTGGTTAGAAACTGGGAACTTCACCACAACATCATACCAATATGTAAAATCTAAATTAATTGTTGTGAGACAACTAGCATCTAGGATATTTGTTTCTATCCCATACTTTGCCATCAACATCTAAGTTTTATTGCTTGTGCATGTGTTGAATGGAGTAGCTATTGTGGCATCTTTATGATTGTCCGTGTCAAACATACTATTCTGAAATGTCTTCTCTTTTTTGGGGAAGGTATTGCTACATTGTATTTGCTAAGGACGCATGTTCACCAAGACAAGTCAAATACTTCAAAATGTTGGATGTGTTTTATATTATTGTTCTATAACATATTCTCTTTGTCTTTGTTTTGTATTATTGTTCGAGAACATATTCTCTTTTTCTTTGTCTTTATTTCACACGTTGTTTTAGGATATTTGAGTGTTTTAGGTTATTTAGGTTTTTGGCCCTGAAATTAGTGATTGAAATGCCAAATAATCATTTTATAATTGTGGATTTTCTTGTCTATTTGAGTTATTTTACATAAGCAATCTTCATAAGTAGATCTTAAGTAGATATTCTACCCTTAGCTCTATTTCAAAGTGTTGTAAGAATTTCTGAGGACCTCTTCTATTCCTTGACTCAAGGTGGTGGATTCCTCATCCTGCTGAGGCCTTTCTCTTTCATCTAGTCCTTCATTTTCCATTGAATTTGATTCAAGAGATTCTCCCACTGGATCTCTCTTGGGGGATTCTTGTGGTGGTAGTCCATGTATCATTTTTAAAAGTCTAATTCTTCCCTTCACCTACTTTTCATAACTTCCATAACCATTAGGTAGGTACTTGCAATGTCGATAGTGTTTTGTTTGTTTAGTAAAATATTGTCGAGACTTTAATTTATTGAAAGTTGTAGAATTTACAATCTATGAAGTTTCAAGATATAATTTTTAAAGCCTAATTCTTTAAAGGGCACTAGCTCAATGGAAGAGCACCTGCTTTACAAGCAGGAGGTTGGTGGTTCAATTCCATCATGCCCTGATATTCATATATAGGAAATGACGAAGATCAGTTTTTGGTGACGGCTACTCTTTTGACCATCACCAATGAGCTTATGGTGACATTTTTTGACCCTCACCAAAATATGAAATGGTGATGGTCAACAAACGCCACCATATATATGCATCAATAGTGACAACCATTAAATTTCCATCACCATAAATTGTTGTTGTTGATAAGAAATGGTGAGGGTCACTATTTGTCATTATAGTCATTATTTGTGACGGACCTTGATGTTGTTGAGCCTCAAAATTGTGCTTTCTTTCATTCCACTTTACCTCATTTTCCTTTGTCCATTGCTATCCTAGACCCAATTGATCAATGACTTTAGTTAAAATTACTTTTAGAATGATTTACATGACTGACTTGCTAAGTTTTGTGATTTTTGCCATTGTAACATTTCGTAGGAACTAGGCTAACGGAAATGCGAACACCTTGATGCTAGCAAGGTCTGCCATTTTGAGATCACATTTGGGTATGTTCCAGGTAACCTCTCAAGAAAAACCGCATATGGACATATTCCACGTCATGCCTATATGGTTCGTTGCTCACCATGAAGGAAGAAACGAATTCTGTGTATGGTTTTGGTACGTGGGAACACATTTAAGAAGACAGACTTCTAATAGGACTGTCTTAGTCTAGATGCCCATTTCCTTGTTACGCAGCCACTTCAAGAGTCCTAATGTGATTCCGATAAGGAAATACAATGTTCCTGAAATTGTTGCAAGTCTTGTTATTTACATTTGTTATATAAACACTTGGGAAACCAAGAGCTAGGCTAGATTTTTGTTCTAGATTTTGCTTAGATCCTGTGCTACATTTCTGAAGACGCAGAGTGCTCTGTTCAATTTATTTCACTTTTAATGAAGCATACAGTGTTGTTTTGAAAGCGTTGATTTGATTTGGAGTTAGATTCCGTCAGGTGGTAGAGGGCCCCTGCCTCTTGCACGGATTTATTGCGTAATTTAGATAAGTATTCTAGCTGCCTTTACGTTTTTGAATTTGAATTAGTAGTTGTTTTCATTAGCTACTATAGTTATACTCATTCTAACTCTTCCAAAAGATTATAATGATGAATGGGAAATGGCTATAGTCTTGTAGGGTTTAATTGTAGTCTCTTTTATTCACCATCACAGTTATACTTATGCTCGGCACTCTTCCACAAGAAGAAACTCTTCCAAGAAATCTTTATACTGTCTTAAGCATGATTGTGATCTTGAACGTTTTAGTTGTGTGTTTTCACTAAGTACCATATTAGTTCTTGCTCTTAAACGCTTGTCAAAAATATCATAATGATGGGTAGGAGATGGCTATTATATCTTAGTTTTTCATTGCTTTCAGTCTTTATGTTTACATCTGCACTCAATTACATAGTCTGGATTGTTCTAAAAACTCTTCCACAAGAAGGAAATCTTCCAAAATACCAATCATGATGGACAAACAGACTGTATAATTCCATAGAATAATGCGTGATAGCTTAGTTAGGATGCTCCGGAGTTTAATTGCACTTAACTCATGTTCAATTGTTTTGCTTTAAGTTTGATAATGACTTGTAGTTTAACATTGTTTTAGGTTAGTGACATTTTTGGTTCAGTTGTAGTTCAACTCATTTCATTTGCACTCCATATTCAATTGTCATTCACTGCATACTAGATTACTTCAGTTGTTAAATTTAACAAAACAACCTTCATTATTCACAAACCGCCTCTTGTTCTAAAATCCATAATTGATTCATCACCATATGAACAGAAGACAACATCATTTTAAGGCCTGAAGTACCTCTGCAATTTCCTTATCATTTCATAAACAGAGCCCTCCCTCAAAAGACTACTTTGAAAAGAAATCAATAACTCTTGAGTAAGGTTTTGTGACATTCAATTAAATTGCAGAATAGAGTTAGGAATTAGCTTTAGAGTAGAAGAACTTATGATGGTATAAATGTTTTGTTCCAAATATGCTTCAACAAATCTCTAATCAAGGATAAAATGTTGCATCATTATAAGTTAGTTGTTTAAACTGTTTAGTTAGGAAGATTTGCATACTTAGTTGACCATGTTTCAAGCTCTCTCTCAAATGCCTTTGATGAAAGAATTTTACAAGTTTAGTTTGTGTTTTGAATCATTTGCTTAAAATTCATTATCAAGCTTTGTTTTTGATTGGTCATAGTTTAGATTTGATTCTATTTTAAGTATTTCATTTGTATCAGTCATTTGTCATCAACCAATTAGGTCTCACTCTGTTTCTAATCATTAGCTTCCTTCCATTAGCTTTCTAGTCATCTTTCTTGTGAACATAAAACCACCAAAAGATCAAAAACATCATAAATCATCACAAAAGACCAAAAACATCACAAAACACTACACACAACGCATTAAGAAACAAACACCTAGGTACATACAATACACTTCACTTCAGCAGTTTACCAACTCTGGTTGACAATTAAATGAGCTCAATTTAGGAGACTAGATTGAGACCAAACAGATGTCACCAATGCATTTATGGTGACGGTCAATGAATGTCACCATATATATGCACCAATAGTGATGGCCATGAAATTTCCATCACAAAAAATCGTTGTTGTTCATATGAAATGGTGACGATCACTATCCGTCATTATAATCAATATTCGTGACGGACCTTGAATGTCATCACACCACATACTTTCGGCGACGCCACCTTTGGTGATGTTCAGTTTTTTGGTGACGGAGGCTATTTTCCGTCACCATTGCCCATATGAAATGGTGACGGTCACTATCCGTCACTATAAATCATTATTGGTGACGGACCTTGAATGTCACCACAACACCTATACTTTCGGCGACGCCGCCTTTGGTGACGTTCAGTTTTTTGGTGACGGAGGCTATTGTCCGTCACCATTGCTCATATGAAATGGTGACGGTCACTATTCATCACTATAAATCATTATTGGTGACAGACTTTGAATGTCACCACAACACCTATACTTTCGGCGACGCCACCTTTGGTGACATTCAGTTTTTGGTGACAAAGGCTCTTTTGACCCTCACCAATGAGCTTATGGTGACCATTTTTCCCCCTCACCAATGTGATTTTTTCTTGTAGTGGATCTACATAAAGCAACTTGAAGGCTTTACGATGAAGGGTAAGAATGAACTGGTATGCGGGTTAAAAATTTATTTGTATGGGTTAAAATAGCCACCAAGGATGTGGTATCATAAATTTGATACTTATATACGGGGACTTGGCTTCACTAGAAGAAAAAAGGATCATTGTGTGTATTTTAAATTAATTTATGACCATGTTATTTATTTGGTCATGTGTGTGGATAATATATTGCTGATTGGAAATGACGAAGAAATTATCAAAGATTTGAAGACCCAATTGTTCTCCAAATTCGACATGAAGGATCTTGGTGTTGCAAACTATATTTTGGGCATGGAAATTAAGAGAGATCAGGCAAAGAGGAAGCTCTGGTTAAACCAAAGGAAGTATGTTGAGACAATATTGTAGAGGTTCAATATGCAGGATAGTAAACCAGTGAAGGTTCCTATTCCTCTAGGTGTAAAGCTATCTACTGAACATTGTCCCAAGACACAAGAATAAGAGGAGGATATGTCCCGTGTTCCATATGCAATTATAGTGGGTAGCCTGATGTATGCAATGATCTATACTAGACAAGACATTTCACATGTAGTGGGAGTATTAAGTAAGTTTATGTCAAAACCGGGTAAGGAGCATTGGACAAAAGTGAAGCAGGTTTTCAAATATTTTTGTGACACTAGTGATTATGGTTTGTGCTACCAGGGAAGACCAAGATTGGATAGAGTTTTGGACATCCGTGGTTTGGTTGGTGCATGTTGGGATAGAGATCTGGACCAAAGAAGATCTACAAGTGGGTATGTGTTTAGCCTATTTGGAGGTGCAGTCATTTGGATGAGTAAAAGATTGTCTATAGCGGCTCTTTCAACTACAGAGGCAGAATACATGGCAGCCATTCATGCAAGCAAGGAAATAGTTTGGTTGCAGAGATTGTGTTCAATTATGGGGTTGGTGCAATGAGCTATAAGAATATACTATGATAGCCAAAGTGCAAATTTCTTGGCCAATAACCCTGCTTATCATTCAAAGACAAAGCACATTGATGTTTAATATCACTTTTTTAGAGATATGGTTGAGGATAAAAGGGTGTTGATGGTAAATTTGGACAATTGAAGAATGTTGTAGATGCATTGAAGAGGTCCGTGAGCACTCAAAATTTCTCTTGATGTAGAGAAAAAATGGGCATTTCAGGTCTGGACTAATGAATAATCTCTCTTGTGGCCCCCTGCAAAAATAAAACAACAAGCGGGGGGACTCGCCTATGGTTTTTTGCATGGGTTTGCACATGGTTTCGAGGCATGATGGTTTTCGACCAGTGGTATTTTGTAGATATGTTCAAGGAAAATACGGTTATGTTATAATCCAGGGCTAATGGATTTGGGTTTATGAATGCTTCGGCGTGTATATATATGTGTTGTAACACTAAAAGGAATATATGAAAAATCAAGCTAGTAGTCCCAGTTTTGGGATCCAAGGGAGAAATCTATGTGTATATATATTTTATGTTTTATGCTCTCGTTATTGTTTATTTTCTATTTCCTAAGATTTTTTTTTGGAGATAATTTTTGTATAGGGTTAAAACCTACAAATTTGAAATTCCAACTAAGCCCATCGAGGCCCATAAGCTTTTGGCACTTCATATCCTAGGGTTGTGTTTTTGTATGTTTATGGTTTCTCATTGATTCTTCATGATAGAAAGGCCTCGGAGCCTCATTGTAACTCAGTTCAAAATAAATGTAGCTACCACATATCTTCTCAGAGATAAGCTACCATCGCCCGAGCTAGTTTGTTTTCATTCTACATATAAACAATTTTCAGCATTTTCTATTTATTAATTGAATTTCCATTTCACTATATCTATGTTTTAGTTCTTAAATTTCTATTTCATTTTGTTCCTTCATAAATCTGTATCAGTGGTATGAGAAAAATTTTCTCTTTCTGTACTTTTCTATGGCTGTCCCCAATGAGGTCGGGGTATAAGGAGTTTGGACTTGAGCTAGTTGAGCCCTTACAAGACCGAACTCGCTGACCATGAAAACCTCCCATGGCGGAAGAAAGGAAATATGAGGGAGATGGAGATCCTTTTAAATTTTTTCTCAAAGAAGCCCTCAAGTGATAAATGAATGAGATGATGGATAATATTTCTCAAATTCTTCGGTAGATACCAGGGGGAGAAGCATCTTTATCTAACAGTCACTTCGGAGGCGTTGCCCCATTTAAGGTACAAGTTAACTTCAACATTTGCATATTTAGAGTCCAACTAGATGAAAATGCTCTAGATAGATGGTTAAATTTGTTGGAAGGATATTTTTCAGTCCATAATTTTTCTGGTACTGAAAATATTCCTTTTGCACTCCTCAAAGCCACCTCCCATGTCAAGGATTGGTGGGAAACTTACTGTGAGTAAAGGGGTGAGGAATAATCCTCGCTATTTCTAGCCACACCCTCTTGGGATTATTTCTAAGATGTCGTCAATAAAAAATATTACCCTATTGGGAGCTATGAAGACAAGTACGTAAAATGGACCACACTAAAACAGGAAAGGGACCAAGAAGTGTCGAATTTCACAAATATCTTTCATACCCTATGCAAAAAGTTGGGTATCAAGGACTCTGAATGAAATCTAGTGCTAAAGTACTGTGGCTATCTGAAAAAATAAATCTAGAAAGAAATGGATTTCCTAGACTTCTCTTCGCTTGGCGTAGTGTACCAATATGTTTTCAATATCGAGGAGACGTTTAAAAGAATAATGGATACTTTGGATTTGCGATTATGATTTAGATCAAAGAAACCTTCAAACTGCAAAACAAAGGACAAAGCTAAGGTTGAATGACCTAGGACAACCCATTGAAGCTATCATCAAACAATATAAATTGGAAGACGAAGAAAGATACAGGGAAGTGGTGTGAGTTCCACAAGATCCCAACTCACAACACAAATGAATGTCGTGAGCCTGAAGATCTGAATGAGGGTGAGCATATATTCCACTAAAAAATGTGGGTGAATGGTTCTCCACTGCAATTCATTTTCAATAGTGGGAGTCAAAAAAATTAATCTCAAAAAAGGTCATTAAGCGGTTGGGCTTGCTGACCACACCACACCCATAACCATACACCATCGAGTGGCTCCACCAAGGGCGAGATCTTTGCATCAGCCAACAATTCCACCATCCCTATAACATCAATACTTTCACAGATGAGGTATTTTGTGATGTTGCTCCCCTTGAGTTTTGTGATGTTTTATTATTCCAACCATACTTTCAGAAGCATCATGCTGTGTATGAATCCATACCTTGGTCCGTGATTATTAATTTGGGTAGAAAACTATATAGGATACTAGAGGTAGTCTAGACTACTACCATTTCTTTGATTTTTTTCTAAGAAATGTAGTAAGATCATCTCACACACAGGGAAACATGTCTTCTTCCTGGTTCACTCTCAAAGCAAGGGGAAGATCATGGCAACATCCATGGCCCCTAGAAATAGTTCCTCCATGCAGCAAAAGTAAGTTGATCAGGTCATGGAAGAGTACAGGGGTATCTTCTCCTCACCCACATGGGTACCTTTGCACTGTCATATCAAGCATTCAATTGGTCTGACTCCCAGAGGACTTCTACCTAATGGACCAATCTATCATTTCTCTCTTTTTAAAAATAAGGAAATCAAGCGGAAAATATGAGAGTTGCTAAAAAAAGGGAAAATATGACCAAGTTCCTCACCTTATGGGAGCCTAATTTTACTCATACAAAAAAAATATGGGACCTAGAGACTTTGCATTGATTATCAAAACTACATAAAATCACCAGTAGGAATAGGTACTTGATCCCATAGATTGATGACTTTCTTGATGAGTTTAGGGGGGCTAATTACATCAGGAAGATTGATTTGAAGATCGGATATCACCAAGTTCCAATAGAAAAAAATAGATTTATGGAATAACACCTTCAAGTCCAAGGAGGGTCTTTTTGAGTGGCTGGTCACGCCCTTTGGGTTAAAAAATTCCCCTACAATTTTTGTGAGGTTGATGGATGACATCTTGTGGCATTTCACCAAATTTTTGGTGGCTGTGTATATGAATGATATACTCATCGTCAACAGGAGTTGGGAAAAACACTTGAAACATATTCAACAGGTTCTTCAAATAAGATATGTGACAACCTAGAGAAATGATGCTTTGGCATGGACCAGGTCCAATATCTGGACTACATAATTGATCAGCAAGGTGTGCAGGTGGATGTAGCTAAGATCCAAGTCATTTGGGATTGTAGAAACCAAATGACTCTAATAGAGATTCGTAGCTTCTTGGCCCTCACCATTTTCTATTGAAGATTCATGTTGGGGTTCTCTCGTGTCACTTGGCCCTTGATTCAAGTTACTAGGGATGTAATGAAATAAAAAAAATTGGTACGAGTCACAATAGAAGGCATTCATTCAACTGAAACACCACCTTTTTCTCTATATCAGTCATCACCTTGCTGGACCTACAACAAGTAGTTGAGATTGATAGAAATGCCTCCAATTATGATGATTTCAACCGTCCTCACTCAGAAAGGGCATCTAGTGGCATATCATAGTGAGACACTCTCTCATATTGTTTGAAGGTACCCCAATTATGATAAGGAAATGTATTCCATTGTGTATACCTACCGAAAATGGAAAAATTATATTCTAGCGAAGGATATTATCATCCATATGGATCATCGAACCCTTCAATTTATGCAGACACAGAGGAAGTTGTAGAATGATAACCATTAGAAGTGGTCCACATACCTACGAAAATTCCATTTGAACATTAAATATAAGAAGGGTAGCACCAATCATGTCGCAGATTTCCTCAATCGACCCTCGATTGTGGAACTAAGAATAATTATCAACTCTTGTCGGCACAAGACCTCTAGATGGTCATAGTTATATGAAACTGACTTGTAATTTTCTATCACCTACAATATATTGATGGTTGAAAATTTAGTTCCAAAATTCCACCTTCAGGACAAATTGTTATGCTATCTTGGACATTTTTTTGTTCCTTCAAGAGAGCGTTCCAAGATGATTTGGGAGGCACATTACAATTGGGTCAAAGGAAATTTTGGTGTGGAAAAGGCAGTGGCAGTACTGCAGAATTATTTTTATTGGCCAAATCTCTAACTGGATGTTGGAAAATATATCAGATCCTACACTTCATGTGCCATTGCCAAGCCAACCATTAAGAAGAAAGGCATGTACTCTCCTATTCCTACTCCTAACCGACCTTGGGAATTCATTTCCATAGACTATATGTCTATCATTCCTTCTACCATGCATGGTAATGATTGTGTATTTGTGGTTGTTGATATATTTTCTAAGATGGCCATATTGGCTACCTAAAAGAAGATTATCACAGCAGAAATCACCGACAAAATATTCTTCGAATGAGTGTGGGTAAATTTAGGGATCCTATAAATTGTTATATCATATCGAGAGCGACATGTGGCTAAGCAAATTTTCGTAAAGACTTGGGTCGTTTTTGGACACCAAGCTCACCAAGTCTACTGCATTCAACCCCCAGACTAATGGACAAATAGAGGTTGTCAACATGATGATAGTGCACATACTATGCATGTACAACTCTAAGCATCCACAAACATGTGATGAGAGACTTCCAAATGTCCAATATAACTACAACAAAGCTCTCTATAGCTCGACTAGTGATAGCCCCTTTGAAGTGGCCTTGGTATTTCAACCATTATGTCCCATTGATGTCGCAATGGTGACTTGCAACTACACAGAAAAAATATGCACATGGTTAATATGAAGTTGATAAGGCCATCAATTTTATCAAACACATTCAATGCATCTACTAGCACGGTCATGATATCCTGTATAAGGTCAATAATAAGTACAAACAAATTCATGATAAACATCGGGTGCCACATAATTTTCAAGTGGGCGACAAGGTTTGGTTGCATTTGTAGAAGGAACACCCTGTCAAAGCCCATTGGAATTTTATACCACTCTGATACGAGCCTTACACCATCACCAAGGCTATGGGTGGTGTTATCACCAAAATCGGAGCTGATAGGCTGCTAATCAGACAAATTCAATGTAACTATTTCAAACCAATCTTTTGACTGAGGCTTAGCCTCCTCAGCCTGAGAGGGTTCTCTCAAGGATTAATGATATGTAATAATAATATAGGTAGATGGCTAACTTTATGTGTTTTGGTTTTGTATGTTTACAGGTTGAAAATATGTAAGGCTTACTACCATTGGGCTATGGATTCAGTGACAAGGATAAAGATAACAATATCTCTTATTATATAAAATGAGGCTTGTATATACTCCAATGAAAGAGTGACACATTCAGGAAAATTCCAATAAATTGAGGTTCAAAGGAAGTCAGAGCATATGATATATGAATTCTGAGTAATGATACATCAAGGTCTTGAAAAGGAAAGTATTAAGAGAGTTTCATCAAATCTTAACACTTAAAGGAAGTCAGAGCATGAATGACCATGAATTCTGAGTAATAATCATTAAAAAAAAGAAAACCTTCTAAAGATAGGACCCAAAAAACTCATTTGACCATAGTTCAACACTTAAAGGAAGTCAGAGCATGACTAACCATGAATTCTGAGTAATAAGAATTACAAAAATGAAAGGGAAACATTTCAAAAATAAGATATAAACTCATTGAAATATACAGAGAATATCAGGTCTAAAAAAAGTTAAACTGCTTCTGTATATGTCAATCAATCCATAGCTTTGCAAAAGTAGTCTTTTGATAAAATTTTACAACCCTGAATACATCAAAGTCCTTACTACTTATAGGCATCTTGCCTTTACATCTAGTCTGCCAAGTGGCTAGACCATTAAATTTTATTACTCGCACCAAATCTAACTACTAACCAGACCTTTAAAACTAAGACTGACACCTTTTTGAATCAGGAGTTAGAGTCCTACTATGACTCAAACACATAATTATTACATTTAAACTAAAGTGATGTAAATCTTCCTCGAAAGGAACCATGTCTTTGAGCCATGTTGGTCATCAACAAAACATTAATATCATAACTACCTTTGTGAAGTTACACTTCCTATTATTAAGGAGATGTCAGTTTGATGACTTGGCAACATGTGGAATGCTGTCTTCAAACTATACCCTTAACTGAATATCTTCACTTGGAAAATCACTAATCTGATACTCTTCGTCAACTCAATGATATTCTTTGTCATTCTAATGGGGAACAACTTTTTACCTTTCTTCATCTTCCCAAAATTTACCATCAAAACTGACCTTGTTGTCAAAACTATGTTTTGAGCTACTTTCGTAGCTAGTTTAGTAGCATAAACAAAGAGATGATATGTGATACTCTTCTACTTTATTTTATTCATTTGAGGATGTTAAGTAGTCAAAAATAATCAAACACAGCCTTCAAAACTCTTCCTCCTTATCATTTTAGTTACCTTAAAACTAAAAAGGATTCTTCAGAAATTCCACAGCAGAAAATGAGCTTTAAGCCTGGCTTATGTTGCGGAATTACCTAATATTTTAGAGACCTGAAAAAACTTAAGGTTTGAGCTCTAGAAAATTCCATGAACATACCTGCATGTAACTTGTGATAATATAAGACAAAAAAATCCATAATCCATTTGTTAACTCCTTATTTACTAGCAGTTTCTTTCTGAGCAGTTTCAATAGTTTTATCTATGGTTCCTCCTTCCAAGTCTTTTTTCTCTGATTCTGTCTTCATCAACTCCATATCTTCTTTCAACTCTTGAATTGTCTTTGAATACTTCTCCTCTTTGCTTGTAACCATAAGTTCCTATTCCTTGTATGTGACATCATGATGCGTAAAGGTTGTGTTCTCTTCAGCAAATTTTTGGCTTTTCCAATAGAATTCTCAAAATGAGTAACCTGGTCATTCACTTTCTTCTCCACCTCATCTATCATTTGTCTATCTTGCTTGTATTTTTCTAGCTCTCTCTTTGTCTTAGTCAACTCATCCCTAATAGCTCTCAACTGTTCTTCAAGAATCACCTTTTTAGTTTGTTCTAAGACTTTATTTTTTCCCTTTCTCTATTTGACTTCTTCTTCCTTGTCCTTGCTCTATCCTTTAAAAGAGTCTACTTCAGATTTCCTTTGAATCTTTATTTTTGATTGATCCCTCTTCTATTTGGTAACCTATGTCTCAATAGGAGATAGGACTATAACTTCTTGTGCCACTGCTCCTTTTCCTTTATCTTCCTTCTGCTTCTTATTACCAATAGTGATAGTTTTAGAAGTCTGTGATCTAGTGAAAGGTTTTTGAGGTTTGAAAAGAAAACCTGAATCTTCTAAAGAAAACTCTAATTTCTTGGCTACAAGTCCCTTTCCTTTTACCTAGAATATTTTAACCTCAGATGCTTTCACTACCGGGGTTTCTGCAATATTTATTGCTTGTAGAATGTCTTCAAGTTTGCCTTTAACTCCCACACTTAGTATTTCTTTTAGACCTTTTTGTTGCAGGTTTGGTCTGCTATCTGTCACATGCTTGTTAGTTTTCTTGCTCATTGCTAGAGGTGATGATGTCTCCTGGATGAAATTAACTTCTTCTACCATGTCTTTATCTGTAGATTTTAAACCTTCTTGATGATTTCCTTCTAACTCTGCAGTGACATTCATCTCTTGCCTATAAGAAGAAGCTTTGAGCTTCGAGGCTTCTCTTAGAGATAAAACATCTAACTCATACCCATTCATGAACAAGAATGATGCCCAGTCTCTATTTAATTTACTTAATTCCTCCAGAACTAGAAATTTCATCAGTCCATGGTGAAAAATGGAAGTTTCATTTCTTTTAGGTCTCCCTTGTACCTTGTCTGCCATTTTTCCGAGACTTCTAAAAAGATAAAATGGAATATCTATCAACTTCTTCCCTGTAAAATGAAGCAATAGTTTTAAATGATACATGTAGATTGTTTGAAACCGACCTTCACATGTAAAGTATCTTTGTATGACTGTCAATAACTTTGAATAGTTATCTTTAAGGAAAGTTCTGGGAATCCCTTCAGCCATTTTAATCCCTACATGTTCAAGTTTTATATATTCATCACAAATTTTCAAATTAAACTTGGTAGATTTAAACCATTCTTCTCCACTCCTTAGAATCCCTGTTGATTTCGAAATGCTATCTGGCGAAATTGGAACATCAAGACAACTGACCTTTGTATATGTGCCTTTGAAATTGAGTACGAAGTCTTGTGATACCTGTTGGTGATGACCTTGCAATTTATGGCAGAATTGAATGCAAGCTGCTTTTGTAAAGAGCTCAACGAAATATGGATCTTCCATGACCAAACTTGGATTTGTAGGTTCATACCTGAACGAAAGACCTCCTTTATAAACCTTCTTTGGTGTAGCCATTTCTTATGTTATGCAGTGGTGGCCTTCTTTGTAACTTTACACCTGTTTAGGAAAAAACCCTTGATGAAAACAAGTTGTTATGGTAGAAGGAAACTGATATAGAAAAAGCATTTCTACTGGAAATGTAACTCATAGAAAGCTGCTTGTAGAAATTATATAAATTATGTGTTATACGTCCAATATTCTCCTAATCTCACACTATTTTAACTTCATGCAAAATACAAAATATATTCCACCATTGATCATTTGTGGAAATTAAATCAAGATTGCAATGCACATGAAACAATAAAAATTCACACACATTAACACATTTTTTTAACAGGAAAGCCTGAAGCTGAAAACCCAAACTATCTGTATATAATATATGTCATAGATATCATGTAACAATCCTCATACAAAGCTGATCATATCAAGCTCTCAGTACAATACAATCGCTACACACTAATCAAGAACAATAAGCAAAAATCTGCACTGATTTTTTGCCCTCCTGATAGCCTGCCTCTACTGCGAAATCCCTGCTGAAGAATGGCTCTGGATGAGTTTGAATTGCTCCAGCCTTGCTCATGCAATCCTAATTGGCATCTCCAATGAATGTGTGGTGCATGCAATGCAACACTATAGTCACAACTGATAGTCACACTTGCTCTTTCACCAATTTCTCCATTGAGTCTCCACTGATCTGTTCTGCACTGTAGTTAATTGTTGTCTCTTTCCAGTTAAATAATGAGTTATTATTTAGTGAATTAATTTAACTAATTAATTCACTCAAATCCACTGAAAGTATAAATCAGTTAGAAATAGACACAATCATTTCAACTGAGTTTAACTCCACAAGTGTAGTTAAACTAGAAACCAACTCCGCCAACTACTTCTCCAACTCCACCAAACTCTGCCACTTGAGTTCTAACTGAAGTCCTCCATGCATGAACCACCAGTAGCTCTAGGAATTGCGTAATTCCTTCAGCTAGTTGATCTGAACAATCTGTTAACTGAATGTCAGTGCTCCAAGAGAATAAGATAATGTTTAGAGTCCAAATATTATTAAGAGCTAATAATATTCGACATGTCTATTTTTAGACTGGAAATCTAAAAATAGAATTCGCCCAAAATGTCTAAAAATAGAAGTCCATCTATTTTTCCAACTTGACCAAAAATCCACAAATAGCATCCTGCAACTCATAGAATATGATCGACATGTCTAAAAATAGACATAGTCTAAAAATAGACTTTGTGCCAAAAATAGCCTGCGAGGCCCACTTAGTGAAGGCGACTCTTTTCACTAAGCTCATCATCTTGTTGAATCTCCACACTCCCTCTCAACAAGATAGGGATTATCTGCCACCCCGATCCTATCTCTATGGTATTCAAATTTTCTCTTGGTGAGCGCCTTCATTAGAATATTTGCATCCTGATCTTCCATAGGAATGTAAGAAAGAAACATGATCCTCTGCTGCACACAATATCTGATATGATGGTACCGGATGTAAATATGTTTAGATCTATCATGAAATAATGGATTAACCGAAAGTTTAATGCAACTCTGATTATCACAATATATCACAGTAGGATCTAAATGAGAACCGAACAAACCGATCAGGATCTTCCTCATCCATATAGCCTCACATGCAGCTAAACTTGCTGCCATGTACTCGCCCTCCGCTAAATTGAGTGCCACAGATCTTTGTTTCCTGTTGTACCAAGAAACTATTGTAGATCCGATACTGAAAATCCCTCCAGATGTGCTCTTTCTATCTGTTGGGCTTCTTGCCCAATCTGCATCCGTGAAGCCATGCAGCTTCACCTCATTCGACTGTCTGTACCACAATCCATACTCAGATGTGCCCCTAAGATATCTCAATACATGCTTTCCCGCCTTCCAAAAGATCTTGGTAGGCTTAACCATCACTTGTGAAATCTGGTTCACTGCATAGCATATGTCCGGTCTTGTATTGACTAAATACATGAGCAAACCCACCAACTGTCGATAAACAGTGGCATCCACTACCTCTGCCAATGTAGCACCCCCTTTCTTCCAATTTCTTGGAATAGGAGTGTCGATAGGCTTGCAGCCTTGCATGTGAAACTTCTCCAGTATCTCCTGGGCATACTTTCCTTGAGACACAAATAGTTCACCTTCCCGCTGCCATATTTCCAATCCAAGGAAATAATGAAGGAGGCCCAAGTCCTTCATCTCGAACTCCTTTGCAAGATCTTCCTTGCATGAGTGTATTAACAACTCATCACCCATTAGTATTAAATCATCCACATAAAGCACAATGATCAAAAGCTTACCCTCCACCACAATCTAGTATAGGTTTGGATCCACCTCACTCCAGACGAAACCAGGTTAGGTGAAATAACTATCTATCTGTGTGTACCAAGCACGAGGTGCTTGTTTCAGCCCATACAACGCTCTTTTGAGCCTGCACACATGCGACTCATTGCTGAATATTTCAAATCCTTCAGACTGATTAATGTACACCTCCTCCTCAATGATTTCGTTGAGGAACGTAGTCTTCACATCCATCTGATGAATGTGCCAACCCATCTGCGTTGAGAGAGCAAGGATGGTCCATATGGAAGAATACCTTGCGATAGGTGCAAAGTTTTCTTCATAGTCGATCGCCTTAATCTGTGAGAAGCCTCGGGAAAAAAATCTTGCCTTATACTTCTCAATTCTCTCATTAGCAGCTTGCTTCACTTTGTAGATCCATCTACAACCTACCATTGATTTCCCTTCCAGCCTTGGACAATCTCCCATGCACTATTTCTGACAATCGAATCATACTCTTCCACCATGGCATCTACCCATGTCGGATCCTCCACAGCTTCCTCGAAAGAGGATGGCTCCATCACAATACAATTTCTCATCAGAGCCATGTATCCAGTAAATCATTCAAGTGACTGTCTCTATCTGCGCTGTGATGTAGGAACTCCTACATTCTTCACTGCATCAAGATTCAGTCGCTCAGCTTCTGTAGTGCGCTTTCGCCCTCTGATGTTTGGTGCTGCATGAGTGGTTTATTCCACTCCATGAACCTCCTCTTGTGGCTGATCCACATCTTGAGGCTCATCTTTAGGAACAAGTAGCTCCTCCTCTGCATGCAAGTGTAGCTCCCTCTAAAGCGACAACTTCATGGCTTTCTCCTGATGAAATTTGATATCCCATCGCATGACAGTCATCCGACTGTCTCAAAAATACACACGATAATTGTGGGGTGTTTCTATGTACCCCACAAATATCCCAACCTCTGTGGTCAGCTCCAGCTTCTTCCTGGCATCCTTCGTCGCATGAATGTAAACAGGTGATCCAAAAATCTTCAAATGAGAAATATCAGGCTTCTTACCAGAAAACACCTCTTCAGGTGTACTCATGCCAAGTACTCTATGAGGACAACGGTTTTGCACATAAAATGCAGTGTTGCATGCCTCAGCCCACAAGTGTATGGGAAGGCCCTGATCATGCAACATCGCCCGTGCAGCACCCACAATCATTCTGTTCTTCCTCTCAGCAACCCCATTTTGTTGTGGGTTATGAGGCACTATGAGTTCTCTTTGAATTACTTCTTTGCTACAGAAGTCTTTGAATGCACTAGAGATGTATTCACCACCATTATCGCTTCAGAGAGCTTTCACTTGCTTCCCCGACTCTTTCTCAACCGTCGCCTTGAACTCACAGAACTTTGAGTATGTCTCGCTCTTCTTCTGCATGAAGAAGACCCAACACTTATGAGAAAAGTCATCAACAAATATCACATAATACCTGTGCTTTGTTGTTGAAGTAACCAAGAAAGGTCCACACATGTCTGTGTGAATTCTCTCAAGGATCGTCAAAGCATGACTATCCTTCTCATGAAAAGTGGTCTTCACAAATTTTCCCAAAGTACATCCTTTGCACTAATCTGACTGTGCAAGTGTACCTTTGGGAAGCCTGGTAGAAATCTATTGCAAAAATTTCAAAGCACCATGGTGAATATGGCCCAATCTCTTGTGCCACAATTCACCCTCATCTCGGCTCACCATTCCTTCTGATTTGCCTGCCATTTCAGTGTAACCATCTACCTGCAATTGATAAATATTCTTAACTTGAATCCCTATCCTCCTGGTTTGACCAGTTGTTTTATGGCACAGGAAAGCTTTTCCCTCACTAAAAAAAAAATCATAACCCTTGTCTTCCAGCATCACCACGCAGATCAGATTCTTCTTCAATCCTGGAACATGCATGACATCCTTCAAGATGAAAGGTTTACCGGACTCCCTCTCAAAGGAAATGGTCCTGATACCAGTCGCATTGTATCTACCATCATCGCCCATCTTGATGTGCACTCCAAGATCCTTTTCCTCTAGATCACTAAACAAACCTTTGTCTCTGGTCATATGGAAAGACACACCACTGTCAAGAAACCACACCGATCCCATCACACTTGAAACCAAGCATGCGATCAAAGAGAATTCAAGCTCAAACTGCAAGGCTAAGGCCTCTCCTACTACAGAACCAATAGCGCTCTTATTCTTCTTCTTCTGTGGGTAATTAGTGGCGAAATGCCCATGCTGGTGACAGTGAAAACACTTCACCTTGGACAAATCATGCTTCTTGCCTTTAGCTTTTGATTTGGAAGATTTCTTCCCTTTTACTTTTCGATATTTGGTAGCCAAAGCACAATTTTCTTCATCTTCATTCTTCGATGAAGATCCATCCCTGGTACCCCGCCTTATCTCCTCGTGCACAAGATCCGACCAAAGTCACTCCCATCCTGGCAGTTTCTCCCGTCCATTGACAGAGTCTTCGTAGCTATGCCAACTCTTCGGAAGCCCAAGGAGAGCCAAGCTCACCAAGTATTCTTCATAAACGGTAACCCCCACACTTCCCAGCTCATCCTTGCAATGGAAAAATTTTGTGAGGTATTTTGGAATACTGTCGCCTTTCTCCATTTTTATTTTTCTGAGCTTGTCTTTAAGTGCCAACTTCCTTTGGTCACTTCTTCTTTGGAACAAGTCTGTCAAAGCCTTCCACATTAAGAATAGAGTGGATTTACCGTGAAGGCTAGATAGAATGTGGTCCTTCAAACCTTCCAACATAATCCTTTGACACTTTTCTACCTTCTTTTGCCATGCGTCAAGTGCGGATGCATCGCTAGAAGCAGGCTTCAGAATATCAACATCTATGAACTCCTTCAATCCATTATCATCCAGCACCACCTCCATCCTGTCCTTCCATGCTATGTAATTTGAGCTGCCCTCAAGGGCATACTCCAATCACAATCCGTTGAAAGACATTTCAATGAATGCTCAATTTCGACACCAAGAAAAAACTGCAGCAAATTCGAATTCCACCAGCACAAAACTCAATCGCTTCAATAATTGTAATCTCCTCCAATGATCAAAACTGCCTTGATACCATGTAGAAATTATATAACTTATGTGTTATATGTCCAATATTCTCTTGATCTCACACTATTTTAACTTCATGAAAAATACAGAATCTATTCCACCATTGATCATTTGCGGAAATTAAATCAAGATTGCAATGCACACATGAAACAATAAAAATTCACACACATTAACACAGTTGTTTAACAGGAAAGCCTGAAGCTAAAAACCCCAACTATATGTATATAATATATGTCATAGATATCATGTAACAATCCTCATACAAAGCTGATCATATCAAGCTCTCAGTACAATACAATGGCTACACACTAATCAAGAACAATCAGGCAAAATATGCATTGATTTTTTTCCCTCCTGATAGCTTGCCTCTACTACGCAATCCCTGCTAAATAATGGCTCTGGATGAGTTCGAATTGCTCCAGCCTTGCTCATGCAATCCTCATTGGCATCTCCAATGAATGTGTGGTGCATGCAATGCAACACTATAGTCACAACTGATAGTCACACTTGCTCTTTCACCAATCTCTCCACTGAGTCTCCATTGATCTGTTCTGCACTATAGTTAACTGTTGTCTCTGTCCAGTTAAATAATGAGTTATTATTTAGTGAATTAATTTAACTAATTAATTCACTCAACTCCACTTAAAGTATCAATCAGTTAGAAATAGACACAATCATTTTAACTGATTTTAACTCCACAAGTGTAGTTAAACTAGAAACCAACTCCACCAACTACTTCTCCAACTCCACCAAACTCTGCCACTTGAGTTCTAACTGAAGTCCTCCATGCATGAACCACCAGTAGCTCTAGGAATTGCGTAATTCCTTCAGCTAGCTAATCTGAACAACTGTTAACTAAATTTCAGTGCTCCAAGATAATAAGATAATGATTAGAGTCCAAATATTATTAAGAGCTAATAATATTCGACATGTCTATTTTTAGACTGGCAGTCTAAAAATAGACTTCGCCCAAAATGTCTAAAAATATAAGTCCATCTATTTTTCCAACTTAACCAACCATCCACAAATAGCATCCTGCAACTCATAGAATATGATCGACATGTCTAAAAATAGACATAGTCTAAAAATAGACTTTGCACCAAAAATAGCCTGCGGGGCCCACTTAGTGAAGGTGACTCTTTTCACTAAGCTCGTCATCTTGTTGAATCTCAACACTGCTTTGGTAGAAAATTACGAAAGAGGAATGAAGGATCATTTGAAAAGCTGAATGAGATGGAATTAGAAAAATGGTGGTTGATGTCAGAAAATGCGTAACTTTTGAATGATGACTTTACTCTGGCAACATGTCCTTGAAACTCTCAAATATTAACCATTCATCATTATGGAGAAAACCATTATAGACTGACACAGTTTTCGTAACACATTTCATTTGACAAGTGTCAATTTTTCTATGAAACTACTAGGTGTTTCTGTAGCAAATCTTGTTAATTTTGTACTAAATTTGTTGTGGACTTGGATAAATTTTGACAGATGGCCAGATTTAGGATTTAAGGTCATTCAAGGTATCTACTCAAAACCTATTCTTTTTATGTGGCTTAGGGTTATTTCTAACATTCTAAGACAAAACTTAAAACCTAATTTCACCATAAAATTTATCATTTCATGATGCCTTGCAACCTAACCAAATTTAAAGGAAAAATTTGACACATTTCAAGTTGAAATTATATGAATTTTTGGGTGATAATAGGTGGAAATTATTTCAAACTAAGTATCCCACCATTCATTGACCTGCACCCAGTATTCAATGTGGACCACCTTCGACCACACTTAAAACCCTTAATGGACATATCAGACATTACTAAGCCACTGGCACCAACAAAGCTCGACATAGATTGATTTGAATATGCCACAACTTATTAGATCATGGAAAAATTGCCCACAAACGCTCAAAAATAAATGATCCAACTATATTTGGTTGTAAAGTCATCCAACTCCTGCACCAAGGCAAGTGGATCACCAAATATTAAGTTCAACAGAGGTTTCCCCATCTCATGGAGGCACTTAACGCAATGGGGACCATTGTTTCCTGAGGGGGAGGCACTAATCTAGGTGGATATTGGTGACCACCCAACTATTCCACTTGGACCCTCAGTACTGTTTCCTTTCAGTTTCCTATTTTCTAGCACAATTTCCTATTTCAATAATTTTCTATTTTTGGTATTTTTTGGTTCCTGAACTGTTGGAGTCATTTTGACACCCTAAACGAAGTTTTTTGGGGAAATGGGAAATTGTAGGGGAAAAAATTACATTTGTAGTCAAAAACATTTTTAGTTCAATTTTTTTGTCCTCGGATAGACCCTTTTAACAAGCTATCATGTAGTTTAAAGTTACGGCCCTTGGAAGTTGATGTTCCAACTAACCCAATCGGGGCCCATAAGCTTTTGGTGTTTCATCTCCTATGGTTATGTTTTTGGATTTTTATGGGTTATCATTATTTATTCATGATAAAAAGGCCTCAGACCCTCGTTGTAACTAAGTTCAAAAGGCATGTATCCATCACATCTCTTCTCAAAGATAAGCTACCATCGCCTGCGCAAGTTTGTTTACATTCTAAATGTAAATAATTTTCAACATTTTCTATTTATTAATTAAAATTTTATTTTTTATATCTTTGTGTTGTTTCTTAAACCATTTGTTAATTCTTCAAGGGCAGAGAATTTAGGGTTGAATATTTATCGAAGTGGTTTGAATATTTTTGAACTACATAACTATCAGAGACATCTTCACCAATACTTACAATGGAGTTAACTATTTTTTCCACATGAAGGAAATATGAAGCAATTTTATCATTATATTCTATCTTAAAAATTTCAAATTATCCTCTAAGAGCTTGCAATCAAACATCTTCAACTTTATTATCACCTTCATAATAAGCCTAAATTTTATTCCATAGGTCCTCATGAGATGGCCTGCACTACATCACTTTGATGAATTCTAACTCTTCTAGGCCACTTAGGATAACATGTTTCACTTGTGAATTATGTGTGGAAACTATATTCTCCGCTACATCTGGTGGGTTAACATTGGGGACTTTATATTCTATGTTCACAATTTTCTAAACATCTTATCCTAGGGAGATGAGATATGTATCCATACTTATATTCCCTGATGCATAATTGGTTCCATAAAACATGTGGGGATTCCCCACTGCTCATCATTTATTCTTGTTCTCTGAGCTTCCAATAGTTAGCTATTCCTGAAGGAACCTAGCTCTAATACTACTTGTTGGCCCAAGTCACACTAAGAGGGGGGATGAATCACTGTGAGCTCAATTTCACCATTTAACAATATTTCTATTCATCCATATAGAAATGAACCATAAATATTATGTCATTAATTATATCAATGAATCATCATATTAGTAGCATGACAAGAGAAAAAAAAAACACAATAAAGCATCACATCATAAGGAGACACAAATGTTTAGGCAGAAACCAAAATAGGAAAAATCCACCGACTCTTCTTCTACTCATTTTTCAATTCTTTAACATCAATTTGTAGGACCCAACCTGTGAGAGTCAACTATCCCTGAAATATGCAAGATGCCACTTGCGGTAGGCTACAACCTGATTGAGGCTCTGACCTCAGAGATACAACTAACTTCTCACTATAGGCTACAACCTAATTGAGACTCTGGCCTCGAAGATGCAAACAACTACTAATTGTAGGCTACAACCTGATTGAGGCTCGAACCTCTAGATTGAGTAGGCTCTGACCTACTCTAGGCTCCAACCTGATTCATGCTCCAATCTCATCAAATGAGAAGGCTCTAACCTGATTGAGATTTCAACCAACATAGTTACCGATCAAACGATAACTTTACCGATTACCCATTTTTTTAAGTAGCAAAAAATCATCCAATTTCAAAAAGTGTTGATTCATAATACACCTATTTTTCAAGCATATTTTTGACATTTTAAATTTTCTTATGTATCAAGTATGAACATTTTTTTTTAAATGTTAGTGATTTTCATGCTGATTTTGAAAAGTGTTGATGCAACATCAACCCTTTTTTTTTAAAGGGCTTATTTTTTACACTTCAAATTTTTTAATGTATTAAGCGTGGATAATTTTTTTTTAAATGTTGGTTATTTTCATGTGGATTTTGAAAAGTGTTGATGCAGTATCAACCCCCTTTTTTAGAGGGATTATTTTTTACACTTTAAATTCTAATGTATTAAGTGTGACTAATATTTTTCAAATGTTGGTGATTTTCATGCAGGTTTTGAAAAACATCAACATTTTTTTAAGGCATATTTTTGACACTTCAAAACTTATGATGTCCCAAGTATACACAATTTTTTTTAAATGTTGATTATTTAACTATTTTTCAACTTGTCTTATTCCTCTTCTTGTTTTTCGTCCTAACATGTTTGTTTTTTAAGAGTTTTCCAAATATGTGTTTTTTACTTTTCTTTGCAATGTTTTTTTATAATGATTTTTTTTTTTTTTTGTAAAGTTTAAAAAAAATAACAACATTAATGTTTTGAGAATAAGATTTTTTATAAATTTATATATCATTAATTAGACTTAATAAACATGAAATAATTGTCACAAAAAAATAATTATTTTAAACATTCGACAAAAAATACACATTGTGCATATAGATATAATTAAAGAATTAAGCTTTTCAGAACTTTTTCACTAAAAATGACATGTTAAATAAAAAAAAATTATAAAAATTTGAATTAAAATTTTTGGAAAAATAACAAATTTTACAATTTTTTTCTTAATTTTATATCCAAAGATATAAACCTTTGAAGTTTTTTAAAAAAAAATTATTAAGAGAAAATTTTAAGTAAAAATAAATAAAACTAAAAATAAAGCATACAGTTAAAAAAAAGACAAAATCCTTCCGAATAAAAACTGAAAACATAGAAAAATAAAAAATAAAGAATACATCTATTAAATTAAAAAAAATAAAAATTGAAAGATTAAAAAACATCGAAAAGGAATTTAAAAAAAAACAAAGAAAAAAATTTAAAAATAAAAATATTAAATATTAAAAAAACACATTAAAAGATTAAAAAAAAACATTAAAATTCCCCAATTAATCGTTAATATGTTTTTTTAATATTTAATATTTTTATTTTTTAAATATCGTTTAATATTTTTTTTTAATATTTAGTATTTTTATTTTTAAAATATTTTTCTTTGGTTTATTTTTTATTTTAATTTTTTGAAGAATTTTTTAATGTCTTTTAGTTCTTTTATTATTTTGTATTTTTAAAGGTTATTTATTTAGTTGTATTCTTTATTTTTAGTGTTACATTTTTTTCCTTAAAATATTTTTTTTTTAAACATTTTATTTATTTATTTTTATTTTTATCTTTTTTGAGTTAATTTTGTTTTTTTTTTAAATAATTTTTATGCTTAATTTTTTTTTTGATATATGTGTGTGGGTGTGGGTGTTTATCTCAGTGCTGATGATTAACTATAAAAAGTTGTTTGAATCGCGTCGACTTTGAAAACTGCTTTGTGATTTCTATGGAAGATATTTTGTATATATTTTTTATGTTTGATTTTTTTTGTCATTTTTTATCATTTTTATTTTTTAATGTTTTAATATGTTTTTTTAATTTATTAGCTATTATTTTTTAAAGTTTTTTTTTGTTTTTGTTTTTATTTTACTTTTAATTTTTTTCAATCTTTTAATTTTTGTTTTGTTTTGTGTTTTGTGTTTTTCATTTTTATTTATTTTTATATTTTTTTTTGCAAGTTCCGTGTCAATCCTTGACTAGCAACCTGACCCCATTATGTGTCAATTTGATAGTTGATTTTTAAAGTTTTCGATATAATGGACCAAGTCTACCCCCATAATGTGTCAATTTCATAGTTGATTTTTAAGATTTCTTTGCTATAGATCGAGAATCCCTATATTACATGTCAATTTGATGGTTGATTCTTAATTTTTCGTTGCAATGTGTCATATTGTCTTAGGCTAAGATTTTTAGCATTTAAAAAAGAAATTACTCTTAGTCATATAAATTTTCTATAATGGCATGGTTGAAATATATTCAAAACTTAAGGTTTTCGTTGTTGTGATATTTGGTTTTAATTCCATGGTTGAAAATTTGTCAAAATTTTAAGGTTTTCTAAGTCACGATATTCTATCTTTAATGTTATGGTTGAAAAAAATTATAAGTATTTTACTTTAATGCCATGGTTGAAAATTGTTGGAATTTTAAGGATTTTCAGAGACATGATATTTTATCTTTAATGGCATGCTTGAAAATTGTTGAAATTTTAGGGTTTTTCGGAGTCTTGATATTTTATCTTTAATGTCATTGCTAAAAAATGTTGAAATTTTACGAAAAAAAATAGTATTCCAACATCAACACTTTTCATTTCCAGGGTATTTTTTGCGCCAAAATAATTGGCTTTTACTGTCATTTTTAAAAAATATTGAAAATTTGTCCATGGCGTCTTGGATAGATGGTGATCGGGTGATCTGTTAAGACACTCCTTGAAGTGAATTCATTGGTTCAATTTCTCGCCCAGATAGGGGTGATATATTGGACATGTTGAATATGTAGTTCTGACAAGCTTATATATATATTGAAAATTTACTAAAAAGAAGTGGTGATGCAGAATCAACACTTTTCATTTTTGGGTTGTTTTTTCATGTTTTTTTAGGGCTTTTTGGCTAGAGTTCTTGTTTTGAGGTAATTTTTCTCCTTTGATTGATGAACTTTTTAAACCTCCTTAATTTGATTTCTTGTGGAAGTCTATTTCATCACATTTTCAAACTACATCCACAATCATAAAATATCATTAAATCATACATAAAGTCCTGAACCTCAATACATATTGATATTGACCATACAACATGTTGTTGCAACCATCACTATCCATACAATCTGGCAACTACAATAATCACTATCCATACAACCTGCAACCATACTATTATCTAACTTTCACATAACCTTCAACCAGTGCCTCAACTATGATCATTGTCAATCTCTCCCACTGGCTATCATACTAATATCCCAAAACTTTGCTCCAACCACAACTGCAATCTGACCATTCAAACATTTCCTAGAAACTTGTTAGCTTCATGTGTCTAACATACTTGCAATATGCTCATAGACCTTCCAAACTACATAAGAACTTTTGATCATCGATCATGAGTGAAAACACTGTCAAACCTATCTAACTGCATCCATCTTTGAGTATTGATCACCCAACATTTTCTGGTTTTGAATTTGGATCAATAATGATTCCAAAAAACCACAAAAACTATAATAAACCATATATTAAGTTAAATTTTCGATATAATCACATTTTTAGGGTGAATTCTACAAATTTATAGGAATATGGCACCGATTCTACAAAATGGCTACTAGAATCTAGCGCAAGACATCAAAAGTTGCTAACAGTGTGACAAAAAGGGGCGACTACATTAAAAATTAATGAACCTATTTGCGTCGTAGGTGAAACTCTTGAAAACACACAATTATACCAATGAATTACCAACTGCACTCTTGGTGTGTCTTGGAACAATGGGCAATCTTGATTTTAATATAGTAATGCTAATGCATTCAATGAATTCGTTGAGTCTCCCAACCTCTGTAGGTCCATGTGATTAAATTTCTCTATCTGTACAAGTCGTATCCTAGGTCCATGGTGGCATCAATGTTTTTCTATGTCCATGTCATAGCCACAGTGGGCACATACATGTCTAAGTTGGTGTATAAAACTTTGGGCTCATGGTAATATATCCATGGTGTCAACTATCCTCTACCTCGCGGTCCACGACATCACACATTACTCGACCTTTTCCTCGGGGTCACATTGATATATATTTCTCAACCTTCATATACAGGTTATATATATAGTGTAACAACCCTAGTGAAAAATCCATGTAATAAAAGTTAATAAAGGAAAAATAATAACCACGGTTATTGGACACTTATTCCAAGATGAATGTTTGCAAAAACATCCTAGTGTGAGTGTTCATTGCTATAGAAATTGGCAAAGGTAATGGCTAAGGCTTTGGAAAGGAAAAATGACATTTTTGGAAATGTATTTATGAAAATAATGGAAATTAGGAGAAAACGAAGGTGAAAGGTCGTGACTTACATGTGAGGAGGAAAATGAAGAAAAATAATGGAAAATGAAGAAAATAGAGGCCTCATTAATAAAAAAGCTTATGAGAATCAGTTGGTACCATTTTGTCAGTGTAACATTTTATCAGTTCAGTTTTGGAGTTCTCTATCTATTCTCTCTCACACACACCCTTGGAAACTTAGAGTTTTATTGGAGCACTTCAACATTGGATCAAGAAGGCAAAGAGGAAGTAAAGATCAAGCAAGGAAGAGTAGGATCAAGCAGGTACAATGAGTCTACTTCCAATTATCGATTTGCATGTGTGATTTCCTTGCTATATTTGGCATCCATGGTTATGCATATGCGTTCTTGGTTATCTTGCTATCATTGGCATGATTTTTGTTATATGTGGTAGTGTTCTTCAGCCTCACCTTTCCACTTCCAGATAGCCATTGTGTGATTGGGTTCTCATGTTTTAGTTATTTTTGATTTCCAGATGGATTCGAAACTGAGTGAGGTGGATCTTTTAATGAAAGAACACATGGCCTACTGATGCCCAGAACATCCCATAACAGCCCAGAAACCTAAGGTTTTGGAAATATAGTCAAAGAGGGTGAAATAAAGATGATAGGCCTCCATGTTGAAAATGGACAGAAGGTTTGAAGAGACTGTTGTAGGTGACTTCTAGGGTTTTCCAAGGTAAATTTTCTCATTGCCTCAAAGGGAAAGAATGCAAAGAGTATCATTATAAGGAAGGTCAAGCCTTCATTATCAGTCATTCACCCTCAATGATCAAAGGAATAAAGGCATAGGGTTAAATTCCAAGATGAAAATCCAAGTTGATCAGGAGGTTGTTGTTATATAACTGAATGTGTCAAACTCCAAGAACATCAAAAATGGCTAAATCAGTATGTCATGGAATCTGTAAAAATCAGAAGTGGCCTAACAAGGAGATAGCATTCATAATTGTGAATACTATGGTACTTGTTAAAGATGGATTTATCATTCCTAGAGATCAGTGAGAAAAATGAAAACAAGTTCCTCAATCACCCATCAAGCAAGAGGCAATTTAATCTCCAAGGTAAGAACAGAGAGGTTTTAAATATGCTGCCACCATGAAAGTGCCTAAGGTTGTCAAAGTTTTTTATCATGTTCCAAATGTCAGAGGGAAGAGATTCATTTCAAGGTTTTCATGACACTTATTGACTGAAAGTGATTGAAATACATGAGCATGACCTAAACACAGTAAAACATGTGACTCAAACTAGACATCTACAAAATAGAGTGATAAAGGCACCAATAGGTATCACCATGTTAGAAACCTATAGAGCAACAAAGAAAATGGTTAGAAAGGAAAAAGATCACTTGAATGTCTTTTAAGTCACTTACTGAAAAAACTCAAAATGAAAAATCAGTAAAAGTGACCAAGGGACTGAAAACATTAGAAAGTGGGTTTACAAGGGATAAATTTGTTTTCCTAAGACTATAAAGATTCATTTTTTTTATCACTCAGCTCATTATGCACATGCAAAAGAGTAAAAAATCCTTCAAAGAGAAAATTTCAGTTTTCAGTGAGAAATTGGGTGATTTTTCTCGGCGCTATGTGTTCATGCAGGCGCTATGCCTACAACATCTGGTGCTATGCGTTTGGGAGATTTCTTAGCATAAAAATAAATTGCATTTTTTGTTCAGGCGAGCGCTACCTGTTCGCCCAAAAACAGCCCGACAGGCCTAGAACGTGCCCGGTGCTACGCTCAGGAAGCCTGGCAAGCCTGCACATGTGCAGGAGCTACGCTCAAGAGGCCCGACACCCGACAGTGCATGCAGGCATTGCGATTAGGGAAGAAGGGATCAGACAACACGTTCAGGTGTTGTTCCTAGGCCAGAAGCCCTCCTACACTTGCAAATTGTAAAAAACCCCACAAAAAGCATCTCAAAAGCATTGAAATTTGGTAGGTAGATGTTATTTTCCTTATCCTCCAAGTGAATTTGATGATTGTATGATTAAAGGAATTAACCAAACCCTAATGAATAGAAGCCCTAAGTCCTCATGATAAGCACTCTGTTTTGACCTCCAAGCAAGAATTTAATCAGTCAATAATGGTGTGAATTAGGGTAATTACAGTAATTTGGAGTTAGCTCTTCCTCTAAGCTCAAAGGAGATTAGTTATACACCTACACCTCCCTCTCACTCACTTGCAAAAAATTGCCTTTCACCATTAGTCCATTTCACTGATCCTATCAAGTTTCACAAGCAAGCCTAGGATTGTTTAAAGGCAACACTAGTCATCATGTCAAGAGAAGAAGGGAGTGTTAGCAGCGAAGGAGGCCAAGTGCCTATGAGGCAAAAGCACAAAGTTGGGAAGGTTAATAGTTTTGAACCCCAAGACATTGTGGGGCTTACTACCTCTCCCATGATTCTCACATGCTTTCAGAATGTAGGGTGTTTCCAATTTTGTGAAAGGGTCCAACAAGTACAAAATCAGCTAGAGCTCACAAGGTTATTCATTCTCAACCTACATAACAAAAAATCAAGCTTTGCAGGGGTGACCTTTGAACTCTCATCAAATTTCATTTCTAGTCCTACATGTATACCTGATGTTGGCGAAAAATGGTTCAAAAGGGAAAAGTTGGACATGAGCTACTATGATCCATTTCTCAAGCCTAGGTACAAAGAAGGTTGCAAGACTATTTTCCCTTTCTCACACTTGCTAGAGAGGTATGCACCCTTAATGAAGGTCATCATGAAATATTTTACTTGTGAGGGGAGATACTCTAGGCTGTACTCCTACCATATCAGATTACTCATGCATTTTACCAGGGTTAAAATGCTTCATTTTCCTTACTACTTGTATAGAAGTATCGACAAGATGTCTTTTGTTGTCCACAGGAGGAATTATTCCCAACAAATGCAGAGTTTGTTCCACCACTCCTTGATCAAGATGGTTGTGCTACATCAGTTGGAGCAAAAGGGCATACCATGGGAGGTGTTTATTACTCATGAGGTCTTCACAAACCCAAAGCCCCATCATCAGCCAAATTTACCCTCATCATCTCATCCTCCTCCCTCCACTCCTCCATCACCTCCTACTGACCATGCCTCATCATCTACACATGTATCCTCTCCTCAATAAAGCCTCCCTTCCTCACTTTCTCCCAATGCATAAACCAAAGAAGAAAGTGACCATGATGAGCAATAAAATACTAGTGAAGGAGAGGGAAAAGATGAATTAAGCATTGATGAAGAAGAGGATAGTAAAGAGGAAGAAAATGAAGAATTAGGGGGCAGTGATGTTAGCATGGAAGAGACAAATGATGATAAGGGAGATGATAATAGTGAAGGAAATGAAGAATATGAAAGTGGAAATGAATTAAGCAGTGATGAAGAAGAGGTTAGCAATGATGCAAAAGACATGGAGGTGGATAATAATGAAGACGAGGTAAGTGAAAAAGAAACATAGGATGATCCTAATGACAACAATGAGACTAAGAGCCCTAATGACATTCAAAACAGAGAGGCTCATAGTCATGATAGAGATGAGGGAAAAAGGAAGTGAGCAGCCAAAATGAAGATCAAGCAATGATGAGGCAAGCAGCTACAATGAGGAACAAATGGCAGTGAATAAATTAGTGAAGAGGCTAGAAATGAAGCTGATGTTGATGGTAAAGAGGTAAGCAATATTCCAGGTGATGAAGAGGAAGAGATGGAAACAAATGATGGCAGTGATTATGAAAACACCAAAATGAGCATAGTTGAGCCTTTTTCATTGGTATACCAAAGAGGGGAAAGGCATGTGTTTTCTGCCTCAAAAAGGCAAGGGGCCATGCCTTCCTCATCCACTAAGCCACTAGATAAAGGCAAAGAAAAGGTAAAGGAAGAAGAAGAAGATCAACATGAGGTTGATAGAGAGTTTGAAATTGACAATGACAAGGAAAATGAAGCAAGGATATCAAACTTGATCATCTAGAACAAAAATGCCCTAATTGAAGACCTCCAAGCAAATCTAAATAGGGCCAAGAGTGTGAATGATGCCCTTGATATGGAAAACAGGTAGCTAGGAGCACAAAATGCCATTTATGAGGCTAGAGCAATTAGGGCCCGAAAAGAAGCTCAAAGGCCACAAGTAAAGCAAGAGGAATTCATGGGCACCTATGAGGAAAGTGAAGATGAAGAAGGGCAGTCTAGGAGGAGACCAAGAACCATGGGTTTAAAGAAGGCCTTGGAAAGACAAAGAGAGCAAGAATCAGCCTTGGCAGAGTAGCTCCCTCTAGATGAGTTGCTTACCATGGAGATATAATTTGATCAGGAGCCTTGGCTAGAAAGAGAAAACATACACTTGGAGGCCAAATTGGAGAAAGCCAATAAAGATCTAGATCTCCAAAGGAAGATGACCAAGCATTATGCCCGGAGAAACCAAATTGCAAGGGCTAAACTCAAAAAGGCCCATGCCAAAATACAAGCACTCAAAGAGGAAAAAAATGAATAAAACCTTGTAATCTTGGCTGAAGCTTCTCTACAGGCCTGTCAAACCTGATAATGAAGACATCCACCAATTTTGGGAATTTTTTGACAAATTTTGGTTTTTTGAAAATTTTGAGGCCTCTAAGTGCAACACCCTTGGCTCTACGCTTTTATCTCAGACATCCTCAAGAGGAAATATTTGCATTTTTGGAATCCTTATCTCAAGTACATCATGATCACCAAGTTATAAGAATTTGGAGCATTTTTGGTCCCTCAAAAGGCCAAAAAACACCTCATTTTTCACCTTTCTCCCTCATTTTCAGGCCTGGTGTTGCGCCTAGAGAAGTTTTGGGAAATTTACCTTTTGGATAGGTTAATTGTGCCCAATCAGAAAAAAGGGGCGGTTTTTGAAATTAGACTCGGCAGGCTTTCCAACGAGCCATCACAGAGCCAATTCTGACATCGGGAAGGTCATCAAAACTTGGTTGCAAGTGGACCCAGTTTCTCTCATGCAGGCGCTATGCATTTTTGGCCAAAAAGTCAAAAAAACACACTCATTTATGAAAAATAATATTTTAGTGTTTTTTGGGGCAAATCACTCCAAAATTAGGCACTAAGAGTTATTTTTGCATTTATTTCATGAGATATTTTGTGTCTTGGGCCTTGCATGGTCTCTTAGACATAAATGACATTTATGGGTGCTTTTGACATTTTCAAACCCTAAATAGGGTTTTTGCCCTCCTTTGCTAGATAAATAGAGCATGAGGGCCTCATTGTAAAAATTTGGCATTTGATGACTCTTGAGAGCAATATATGGTTTTTTGGAGATTGAAGAAGAAATTGGTGTTGTGGAGTTTGTGAATGGCTTGCTTTGATTAATGATGGAAAAGGCTTGCTTGCAGGATCCCTGAGCTTCGTTAATGGTGATGTGATTCTATTCAGTTCATGTTTTATTATGTATCATGTTGTTTCATCCTTCTATATTGCAGTAGGAAAAAAAATTTAGATTAAGAAATGTTTTTCAAAGGCACCTTAGCTATGTTTGTTCTTCACTGCCTCTATGTTTTCCTCTGCTAGGTCAGTTTAGAGAATTCTTAGTTGCTCTCTAGACACACCCCATATTTTTTTATCTAATGAATGGCTCAATACAGTAGGTGTCAAAGATTTTTTATGGTTATCCCTTCTTGTTTGATGTCTCTAAAACATTGTTCTTGAAATCTTTCTTTGAAGTACCACTAATTAGGTTTTTCCAAAGAGGCTATGTTTTGATCATACCCTTTGTCCATGCTTGAATATTTGTTTTGAAGATCTTTATGGCTATGATAAATGATGTTTATGCGTTCCCTCTTCTTTTATTAAAGTTATATGTTTATCTTAAATTTTTTCTAACCTTGAAGGTGAAATCACTAGAAGTTAAATGAGTTTCTCGCCTTCTATATTTCAATGGATTGTTTGTCATAAATTCTTATTTTCTTGAGTTGAATCAAAGATTTATTGGTGTGCCCTGTCTATTGATTACTTCTTTATTCCAAATAGTGTTCAAGGCCCTTCTTGTTAAAGTATTTGACAAAGGATTCTTAACTGCCCTTTGCCCTACTTTGTTCACAAACTTGATGTTCATTTCATCTCACACAAACCTTGAAAATCCATTTGACCATGCTAGATTTTCACTGTGATGTACCCTAATTCATTTTTGGAATTTCCATGACTTTTATTGACTACATAGACCAATGACTTGAAGATTTCCTCACTCCATATATTCTAATTGATCATCTACCCAACCAAAACAAACAAACAAACCCTAAAATTAACAACTAGCCTAAAATCAAACCCTAAAAGCAAACAAGTTCACATCCTTTGCACAAAATAGAGAGAGCCCTCTCTAAGTCCAGGAAGGCTAGGTCCTAGGACTCCAAAGACTGGTCTGATGTTACCCTGTGCATTTGTTCTCACCAATATAACAAATCACGAGACTCCAACATAATGGCGATCATGGTGGGACCTTTTGAATAAATGATATCATATACATCCTTAAGACCTCAAAAAACCACAAAATTACTTAGATTGGCATTTAGTTGTTGATGGTGGACAACAAATACATCCTTAAGCAGTAAACATCATCCACCTGGCAACTCCACTGGTCTTCAGTAACCCTGTTGACCCCACTAATTCTCATAAACTCCCCTGGGAATGCATTAAGCAATCCCAATCATACTGATGGTGGAAAAAAAAGTTTAAATTTTCCACCTGTTGACTCCACAACCCTTAATAGACCTAAAGAATCCACTGGTAGAGAAATCTTGACTGGTTGAAATGATATAGTGACCCTTTCTGATTTACAAACATGGATCCAAGGATACAAAGGAGATATGCTCTGATGAACAGAGATCATATCCCTGGATTTCCACATAAAATTCCTTAGAAAAATTGGATAAAAAACCTGCCTATGTTTCAAGATGAAAAATGTGATGACCCCTTGTTACATCTCATCAAATTTTATATACATGTATGGAGGTTAAAGGTTGAATGGCACGAATACTGCCTCATGAAAATGTTTATGGCAACATTAGAGGGTAAGGCAAGAGAATGACATGAATGGCTAAAACCTGGTAGCTTGTTTTCTTTAAAAGATCTCCACAAGGTATTTTGTGATCATTATAAAGAAAATTTTCCATCCTTATCCTTGGCTGAAAATTGTTGTGATCAATCTTAGGATATCATACAGTACCTTATAGATGTTGATGAATATTGGGAAAATATTCATACTAAATACCTCTTAGTAGCCATTCATCAATTTCATTCTCAAGGTAGCTATCATGATAGCCTAGAGGAGTTAGCTGAGGAAGAACCCAATCAAGAAATAGAAGAAAACCCATAGGATCTCTCTGAAGGAAAAAGTGATGATTCACCATCTCTTCTAGGTGAGGCTCAAGAAAACATTCAGCCTCAAAATCATCCTTCACAAGAGGAAGAGAAACATCATGATTCTATATAAAGAAAGAGAAAAATGCCTCCTCTTTTAACTAAAGAGGAAATAAATCAGATTCCAAACATGCAACCAACCTCTACACCTTCGTATGAGCAAAAAATTTCTATTCACTCTCTTACTAATCCCAGATACCACATATCATAAAACAAATGTGTAGATCAATCCAAAGAAAAAAAATATGATAATCTAATATGTTTGATTGGTGACAATACTTGTTTTGATGATTTTCCAAATTTTGATCTGTATGATGATAGTGATATTATCCGAACAGAAGCTGGTCTTGCAAAGAAATCAACAGTTGGTTTGTGGGAGGAAGTTCATTTTCATCCACTTGGAAACAATAATCAACCAATAAACTTCAGCTATGACACTGATGAGGAAAGTCTAGAAAATTTGGAAGTAAGTGAAGCATCTCTACCTCTTTGTTCTAATTCATTTCAGTCCATCAAGAATAATTTTCATGTGATTGGAAATCAGTAGTCTTTCATTTTTGATTTTGATGTCGAGGAAGATAATGAACTTCTTGAGCAAGTTGCTGATGAGGAGCCTTTTCCTGAGATGGTTGAGGAAATCATTGGTGACATAGAATTTTCCTTAGCCCCAGATTTGCAGCTGCAAGTCCCATTGAATTTCAAATTGTAGATGAAGGCTTGGAAAGTTATGATCACATAAGAGTTGTTGCACCTCCTTCTCAAGAAGATTTATTGCCAAAGAATACCCTTGCTTGCCAACATGGTGGCCTTCACACAAAGTTCAGTCCACTCAATCAGAACACATCAGTGTTGCTAGAGGACAACATTGCTATTTATGATGAAACTACCTATTCAGATGAACATGGGGAAGAGGAAGAGTTTCTTGTTCAAAATAATCCCAAGTTTAGCAAAGTGGAGGAAGAAGTAGTCGTGGATCAAGATTATTTCCAAAATCCTCTAAGCCATGTATTATTTCAAGATCCCTTTGATATTTTCTTAGCAACAGTTGAAGAGGGATTAAAATATGTCAAGAGCTGTTTGATGCAAGGTTTAAAGAAAATTTTAGGCACTACTATTCAAACACAAGTGAGGTGGGAGTGGCCTTTTGATTTTTTCAAAACCCTCAAAGAGATGAACCAAGATCCCTCATGGAATCATCTACTTGATTGGTTGTATTGGAAAGGAGAGTTCACCAGCTGAATGTATATCATGTATAGGTTAGATTAGGATAGATAGGCATGCAAATAAGCTCAAAGCTATGAGCATATTTTTAGTTGTTTAGTCTTAGAATGCTGATCCAAAATGAAAAAACAAAAACAGAGAAAAGAAGAAAAAGAGGGCATATGAAAAGAAGATGTACAACCCCATACCCAAAAAAGAGTTTTGCTGAAATTGAGAAAGCCTAAATTCCACTACTTGTTAAGAAAAAGAGTCTTGTTCAGTCATCTAGCCTAATCATGGCTGAACATGTTTTGAATCTCTGCTGATAGGTTAGTGAAAGAAGACTTTTCAAATCATTTAAGCTTGACTTGTCAGTAGGAATAGATTAGGAAGAAAAGATGCTGGTTCTTAATGCTCAAATGTGAGCCAAAGAGAAAGATAGGGATGCCTAAAAAATGATAGATCAGAGCCCTCATGTTTTCTATTTTTTTTTGTACAAAATAATTTCGGTGTGCATCTTGTTCAAATGCCACAACCCATGGCAAATCAGATTGCTTAATCCTAGTTTGATCATGTTTTGAATTTCATGTCAGTAGGTTAGAGAATAAAGTTTATCAACCAACTTAATCTTGACAGATGAATAGACTAGGTAGAGAATAAAAGAGTTCATCAGCATAATCCGAACTCTTGGAAGTGATAAGGGTACAAGTAGATAGTTTGTTTTGCTTTCAAAAGAAAAGAATGTGAAGGGTTTTCCAGTCCAAGTGCACCCACAAGAAGAAAAAATGATAGGCAAAGGTATGATGGGTAGGTAGAGATGAGTTCAAAGCAAATATGCCTTTCATATTTTGAGATCATAGCTTCAAGAGAAACATCAGCAAATGAAAGAAGAAAAATCTACCCAAGGGATGAGGCACTGGTCTTCATACACTCAGAGATTTGATATCTGAAGTTCTGGACACCTCCTGAAAAGGAACTGCCCTCCCCAAGTGGAGCCACTGTTAATCATCAATAATTATTACTATTTTTATATGAATAAATACTTGTCCTAGATTTCTAAAAACAAGGTTCATGAATATTGTGAGTTTTAGAAATCTCACTACTTTCATTATCCTTAAAACAAAATTTTCACTATTTTACTACTCTTCCATTCCCTAGTTAGCCTACCACTCCTAGAAGACCCCTCATGGGCTCATGCCACTCATCCTTATCCTATTTTCTTACCCATAACCTCAGCACTCTGTTTTGCCTTTGCATAAACCCTCCACTTTCCATCTAAGATTTCCAAATAGCCTGCTCTTTCCCAAATTCACCAAATGCCTCAAGCATTGATGGTCTCAAAACTATCTCTGTAGGCTCTTTAGATAAATCAAGTACATTGGATTTTGAATCTTCAATACATCAATTTGTCAAAAACTCTCTTTTTCATACCTGAAGGCCCCAAGCCAAGATTTCAGTCAAAGACCAAGTCAAAAGAGCCTCCCACTAGGTCATTAGGGTTTCATAGGCTGTAGGGTTATATTTGTTGTTCTAAATCACTAATTTTCATGTGAAAAAAGCTAAATAAAATGTGGAAGAAGGTAAAAACATGTTTTTCAAATATTAATCAGAAAATTCTCCAAGGAAAACCTCCTTATCAAGTTCAAATTCTACAAAGGACAACTATTCATTTTTTACATTTCTTCAGGAGTGTCAAGGTGACTATCAGTAGGAAAATTGGTAAGGTAAGAGGCCCACTCCTCATTAAAGATATACACAAGAAAACAGAGGAAGAAGCAGTTTATGTCCAAGGAGAAATCAGGTTTCCTAAGGCTGATTAGGCCAACAGTGTGCCAAACAAAGAGCCAATGCAGCAAATCACATGAAGGAGGCACACCAATACAAACAAGCAAGAATTGAATATTTTTAGAAATTATAAATGAAGAAGGGAAAAAGGTGAGGTGAACTGGACATAAATGAATGAACTTGAAAGGGCTATAGAGAACTTAGAAGACAATACTAATGATTCTTCTCAAACAACCCATAAACCTAAGGTTTTGGAAATATAGTCAAAGGAGGTGAAATAAAGATGATAGGCCTCCATGATGACAGCAGAGAGAAGGTTTGAAGAGACTGTTGTAGGTGACTTCTAGGGTTTTCCAAGGTAAATTTTCTCACTACCTCAAAGGGAAAGAATGCAAAGAGTATCAGTATAAGGAATTTCAAGCCTTCATTTTCAGTCATTCACCCTCAATGATCAAAGGAATAAAGGCATAGCGTTAAATTCCAAGATGAAAAGCCAAGTTGATCAGGAGGTTGTTGTTATATAACTGAATGTGTCAAACTCCAAGAATATCAGAAAGGGCTAAATCAGTATGTCATAGCACCTGCAAAAATCAGAAGTGGCATATCAAGGAGATAGCATTCATAATTGTGAAGACTATGGTACTTTTCAAAGATGGATTTATCATGCCTAGAGATCAGTGAGAAAAATGAAAACAAGTTCCTCAATCACCCATAAAGCAAGAGGAAATTTAATCTCCAAGGTAAGAACAGAGAGGTTTTAAATATGCTGCCACCGTGCAAGTGCCTAAGGGTGTCAAAGTGTTTTAACATGTTCCAAAGATCAGAGGGAAGAGAGTCATTTCAAGGTTTTCATGTCACTTGTTGACTGAAAGTGATTGAAAGACATGAGCATGACCTAAACACAGTAAAACATGTGACTCAAACAAGACATCTGCAAAATAGAGTGATAAAGGTACCAATAGGTCAAAGGAGGTCAAAATTCACCATGTCAGCAACTTGTAGAGCAACAAAGAAAAATGGTTATAAAGGAAAAAGATCACTTGAATGTTTTTTAAGTCACTTACTGAAAAAACTCAAAATGAAAAATCAGTAAAAGTGACCAAGGGTCTGAAAACATTAGAAAGTGGGTTTACAAGGGATACATTTTTTTTCCTAAGACTATAAAGAGTCATTTTTTTATCACTCAACTCATTATGCACATGTAAAGGAGTACAAAATCCTTCAAAGAGAAAATTTCAGTTTTCAGTGAGAAATTGGGTGATTTTTCCTGGCGCTATGCGTTCATGCAGGCATTACACCTACAACACCCGGTGCTATGTGTTAGGGATATTTCTCAGCGTAAAAATACGCTGCGCTGTGCATTCGGGTGAACAGGTTGTGTGTTCAGGCGGGCACTATCCGTTTGCCCAGAAACAACCCGACAGGCCCAGAACGTGCCTAGCGTTACGCTCAGGAAGCCCGACAGGCCTGCATGCGTGCAGGCGCTGCGCTTAGGAGGCCCGACACATGGTAGTGCATGCAGGTGTTGTGCTTAGGGCAAAAGGGAATCGAAAACACATTCAGATGCTACGCCTAGGCTAGAATCCCTCCTACACTTGCAAATTGTAAAAAAATCCACAAAAAGCACCTCCAAGTTGCATCAAAGACTCTCAAAAGCATTGAAATTTTGTAGGTAGTGTTATTTTCATTATCCTCCAAGTAAATTTGATGATTGGATGATTAAAGGAATTAACCAAAACCTAATGAATAGAAGCCCTAAGTCCTCATGACAAACACTTTTTTTTGACCTCCAAACCAGGGATAATTTTAAGGATGGAAAATTATCTTGAAGTTTAAAAAAATGGCAAATCTCACTAGTCCCTAATATGAAAACTATAAAATGTTTATTGATGTATTTGTAAAATTATTCAAATTTATAATGACATTATATATATTTTCTATATCATCTTGGCGATTTTTAATGTAAAATAATTTTATATTGTAAAATTTGGGCGAATCATTTTTATAAAAAAATGGAAATTGGCGAATCTTCTTTTTAGAAAAACCATGGAAAATTAGCCCACCTGCGAATATTAGCCCCTAAAAGTTTCCATGCTCCAAACAAGAATTTAATCAGTCAAGAAAGGTTTGAATTAGGGTAACTACAGTAATTTGGAGTTAGCTCTTCATCTAAGCTCAAAGGATATCAGTTATACACCTACACCTCCCTCTCACTCACTTGCAAAAAATTTCCTTTCACCATTATTCCATTTTACTCATCCTATCAAGTTTCATAAGCAGGCCTAGGGTTGTTTAAAGGCTGCACTAATCACCATGTCAGGAGAAGAAGGGAGTGTTAGCAGTGAAGGAGACCAAGTGCCTATGAGGAAAAAGCACAAAGGTGGTAAGGTTAATAGGTTTGAAACCCAAGAAACAGTGGAGCTTACTACCTCTCCCATGATTCTCACATGCTTTCAAAATGTAGTGTGTTTCCAGTTTTGTGAAAGGGTCCAACAAGTACAAAATCAGCCAGAGCTCACAAGGCTATTCATTCTCAACCTAGATAACAAACAATCAAGCTTTGCAGGGGTGACCTTTGAACTCTCATCAGATGTCATTTCTAGTGCTACAGGTATACCTGATGTTGGTGAAAAATGGTTCAAAAGGGAAAAGTTGGACATGAGCTACTATGAGCCATTTCTCAAGCCTAGGTACAAAGAAGGCTGCAAGACTATTTTCCCTTTCTCACACTTGCTGGAGAGGTATGCATCCTTAATGAAGTTCATCATGAAATATTTTACCTATGAGGGGAGATACTCTAGGCTCTGCTCCTACCGTATCAGATTACTCATGCATTTTACCAGGGTTTAAATGCTTCATTTGCCTTACTACTTGTATAGAAGTGTTAACAAGATGTATTATGTTGTCTGAAGGAGGAATTATTCCCAGAAAATGTAGAGTTTTTCCCACCCTTGATCAATATGGTTGTGCTACATCAGTTGGAGCAAAAGGGCATACCATGGGAGGTGTTTATTACTCATGAGGTCTTCACAAACCCACAACCCCATCATCAGCAAAATTTACCCTCATCATCTCATCCTCCTCCCTCCACCCCTCCATCAACTTCTACTAACCATGCCTCATCATCTACACATGTATCCTCTCCTCAAGAAAACCTCCCTTCCTCAGCTTCACCCAATGCATCAACCAAATAAGAAAGTGACCATGATTAGCAATCAAATACTAGTGAAGGAGAGGGAAAAGATGAATTAAGCATTGATGAAGAAGAGGACAGTAAAGAGTAATAAAATGAAGAAGTAGGGGGCAGTGATGTTTGCATGGAAGAGACAAATGATGATAAGGGAGATGATAACAGTGAAGGAAATGAAGAAGCTGACAGTGGAAATGAATTAAGCAATGATGAAGAAGAGGTCAGCAATGAGGCAGAAGACATGGAGGTGGATAATAATGAAGATGAGGCAAGTGACAAAGAAACATAGGATGATCCTAAGGACAACAATAAGACTAAGAGCCATAATTATAGTCAAAACAGTGAGGCTCATAGTCATGATAAAGATGAGGGAAAAAATGAAGTGAGCAGCCAAAATGAAGATCACAACAATGATGAGGAAAGCAGCTACAATGAGGAACAAAATGAAAGTGCAGAAATAAGTGAAGAGGCTAAAAGTGAAGCTGATGTTGAAGGTAAAGAGGTAAGCAACAGTCCAGGCGATGAAGAGGAAGACATGGAAACAGATCATGGAAACCATGATGAAAACACCAAAATGAGTAGAGTTGAGCCTTTTTCATTGGTATACCAAAGAGGGGAAAGGCATGTGTTTGTCACCTCAAAAAGGCAAGGGGCCATGCCTTCCTCATCCACTAAGCCACTAGATAAAGGTAAAGAAAAGGTAAAGGAAGAATAAGAAGATCAACATGAGGTTGAGAGAGAGTTTGAAATCATTCAGATTGACAGTAACGAGGAAAACGAAGCAAGGATCTCAAACTTGCTCATCCAGAACAAAAATACCCTAATTGAAGACTTCCAAGCAAATCTAAATAGGGCCAAGAGTGTGAATGATGCCCTTGAGATGGAGAATAGGTAGCTAGGAGAAAAAAATGCCATTTATGAGGCTATAGAAATTAGGGCCAGAAAGAAGCTCAAAGGGCACAGGTAAATCTAGAGGAATTCATGGGCACCTATGAGGAAAGTGAAGATGAAGAAGGGCAGTCTAGGAGGAGACCAGGAACCATGGGTTTAAAGAAGACCTTGGCAAGGCAAAGAGAGCAAGAATCAGCCTTGGCAGAGCAACTCCGTCTATATGAGTTGCTTGCCATGGAGATAGAATTTAATCGGGAGCCTTGGCTAGAAAGAGAAAACATACACTTGGAGGCCAAATTGGAGAAAGCCAATAAATATATAGATCTCCAAAGGAAGATGACCAAGCAGTATGCCCGGAGAAACCAAATTGCAAGGGCTAAACTCAAAAAGGCCCATGCCAAAATACAAGCACCCAAAGAGGAAGAAAACCAAGAAAACCTTGTAATCTTGGCTAAATCTTCTCTACAGGCCTCTCAAACCTCATAATGAATACATCCACCAACTTTGGGATATTTTTGACAAATTTTGGTTTTTTGCAAATTTTGAGGCCTCTAAGCGCAACACCCTTGGCGCTATGATTTCATCTCAGACATCCTCAGGAGGAAAAATTTGCATTTTTGGAATCCTCGGCTCAATTACAACATGCGCACCAAGTTTCAGAGCATTTGGAGCATTTTTGGTCGCTCAAAAGGCCAAAAAACACCTCATTTTTCACCTTTCTGCCTCATTTTTAGGCCTGGCACTGCCCTAGAGTAGTTTTTGGAAATTTACCTTTTGGACAGGTTAATGGAGCCCAATCAGAACAAAATGGCAATTTTGGAAGGTAGACTTAGCAGTCTCTCCAATGGGCCATCACGGAGCTAATTCCGACATCGGGAAGGTCATCAAAAATTGGTTGCAAGTGGACCCAGTTTCTCCCGTGCAGGCACTATGCGTTCAAACCTCACTGTGTGTTTTTGGAAAAAAAGTCAACAAAACACACTCATTTATGGAAAAATGATATTTTAGTGTTTTTTGGGGAATATCACTCCAAAATTAGGTGCTAAGAGTTATTTTTTCATTTATTTCATGAGATATTTTGTGTCTTGGGCCTTGCATGGTCTCGTAGACATAAATGACATTTATGGGTGTTTTTACATTTTCAAATCCTAAATAAGGTTTTTTCCCTCCTTTTCTAGATAAATAGAGCATGAGGGCCTCATTGTAAAAATTTGGCATTTGATGACTCTTGAGAGCAATATATGGTTTTTGGAGATTGAAGAAGAAATTGGTGTTGTGGAGTTTGTGAATGGCTTGTTTTGATTGATGATGGAGAAGGCTTGCTTGCAAGATCCCTGAGCTTGGTTAATGGTGATGTGCTTCTATTCAATTCATGTTTTCTTATGTATCATGTTGTTTCATCCTTCTATATTGCAGTAGGACAAAAGTTTTAGACTAAGAAATGTTTTTCAAAGGCACCTTAGCTCTGTTTGTTCTTCACTGCCTCTATGTTTTCCTCTGCTAGGTCAGTTTAGAGAATTCCTAGTTGCTCTCTAGATCCACCCAAGCTTTTTTATCTCATGAATGGCTCAATACAATAGGTATCAAAGATGTTTTATGGCTAGCCCTGCTTGTATGATGTCACTAAAACATTGTTCTTGAGATCTTTCTTTGAAGTACCACTAATTAGGTTTTTCCAAAGAGGCTATGTTTCGATCATACCCTTTGTCCATGCTTGAATAGTTGTTTTGGAGATATTTATGACTATGATCAATGATTTTTAGGAGTTCCCTCTTCTTTGATTAAATTTATATGTTTATCTTAAATGTTTTTTAACCTTGAAGGTGAAATCACTAGAAGTTAAATGAGTTTCTCGCCTTCTATATTTCAGTGGATTGTTTGTCTTAAATGCTTATTTTCTTGAGTTGAATCAAAGGGTTATTGGTGTGCCCTGTCTATTGATTACTTCTTTATGCAAAATAGTGTTCAAGGCCCTTTTTTTTAAAGTATTTGACAAAGGATTCTTAACTTCCATTTTCCCTACTTTGTTCACAAACTTGATGTTCATTTCATCTCACAAAAAACTTGAAAATCCATTTGACCATGCTAGATTTTCCTTGTGATGTACCCTGATTCATTGTTTAACTTTCCATGAATTTTATTGACTCCATAGCCCAATGACTTGAAGATTTCATCACTCCATCTATTCTACTTGATCATCTACCTAACCAAAACAAACAAACAAACCCTAAACTTAACAACTAGCCTAAAATCAAACCCTAAAAGCAAAAAAGTTCACATCCTTTGCACAAGATAGAGAGAGCCCTCTCTAAGTCCAGGAAGGCTAGGTCCTAGGACTCCAAAAACTGGTCTGATGTTACCCTGTGCATTTTTTCTCACCAATCTAACAAATCATGGGACTCCAACAGGTTCACTATGTGATAAATATATGCTCTACTTCTACCAAAGGATCACTTTGATTACTATATTGCCTGATATCCACCAAATTTGATAAATATGTTGCTCGATCTATGCCACAAGTTTAAACGAGACTTAGAAACCATCCATACCACATACAAACCATCATGAAGAAACCAGAGTATAACTAAACGAGATAATAATAAAAATTTATTCAACCTAACTACAAGATTTTTTCTCCAAAACACATATGATAATGATAATTTGACTACCAAAAATCTTTATTACTCCAAGCCATATAAGACACTATATTTACAATGTTCGATCCAAGGAAAACCAATGAGTTTCACCTTCGAGAAATAAGGCTTTACATAATTTTTAAAATTACCAAGGCTTACATCATATTTCCATGTGGTGATACATAATTGGCTTTGAGGAGTTGGTTAAACCTCGTGTTATTTCTCTTTGACCTATATGTTGATCTGCAGGCAATATCATTGATTGGTCTAGAACTTGCGCATTGTTTACTAGTGTTAACCAATGTGCTACTTCTCTTATTGTGACCATTTATCTACTGAGCCAACTATGGATCTACTCAAGACTTGCACAACATTTAACAAAATTATTTTTTGGGTCTTGGCCCTATGGTTTTCCATTTTAATTTTCGCCCCAACTAATGTTGATTTTCAATAGGACATAACTTCTCATCCAGGAGAAGTTTTTCTTATAAAAATATACCATTGGAAAGGTATTGATGAGAATTGTGCAACAATTCTATTTTTAAGATGTTTTTAGCATCTTAAATTAGTCAAAAACTCAAATAACTTGAATTAATCATATCCTTATGTTATGAGACGTTGCGAAAGGTCACATTGTCATAGTACTTCATTGAAAGACTTGCTACTTCTTTGATCATCAAGGATGGTCCTGCGGTTGTTTTCCACACATCCCATTTGACAGAAATGACATATTATTGTCATCAATGAAAAAAATATGTTTAACACTTATTTGGCCCTTTTTTCTTTACTAAAACGTCCATTTTTTCCTAAGTATACCTCATTTTTCATCTATGATTGCTATATATCTTACATTGTTTATATGATTACAAGTAAAAATGCATATTTTTTTAAGTTATTTATTTATTTAATTTTAATTAAATATGAGGGCTTTGAAAGAGGAATTTAGATCTATGTGTATGTGGTTAGTAGTTATATACATAAGTATATGGTTTGCAATGGTGCATATATATAATAACTTGTGAACTAATTGGTACTTTGAGAATTTTTGTATACACAAGTTTGTTTTCGATGGTCATATTTATCTCATTCAAATATCAACAAGGTAACCTTGATCATCAGGTTTAAGACTCTTTTATTTTACAATGGGTCCATCGTTTTGATCAACCTCAAGATATTTTTGCAGTTGGACATAAAATTGAGTTGTACCTATTCCGCAACCACATGGATCATTTCCATGGTGACAGTTGGACAGGGCAGTGGTGCACACTAGCACCATGAATCATGGGTGTGTTGGCTGAACTTCAAAAGCACATGACCTTTCTAGATATGAGGATTGTTATAGAATTGTTGGATCGTTTCTTCTTAATGCATGTGGTACTTCTCAGATACTGACCTAGCACTGGTATATTGGGTTATTTATGTTTGAAAATGGAATTTTTTATCACATTTATAGCAACACCTGCAATTGAACCACTACATTGGCTTAATGCATATGCACTAGAAGCCATGAAAAAAATTCACCATTATCAAGTTGCTAGAATCATTGACTAATTGTTAGCTTGTTACTATTATTGTCATTGTTTATTTCACAGAAAGGGATCTTTGTTTTTATCTATTCTAAGCTAAGGATCTTATGTTTTTATAAATACCAGTCCCCTAGAATGCATGAGAAATTATACATGAAATATGTTATCACTTTGTGTTAGGCGGAAAAATCCCTCCTGTGGACAAGAGTGATCTCCCTAGTATCCTAAGGATATCTAGAAACTCACAGACAAATGTAGACCATTATGCTTAAGAATTATTAATTAACTATGGAGAGATGCTCCTACCTGAATTCCAATGCTTATTCGATCTTCAATCCAATCATTCCAGAAGATATCAATCCAACGTATAAGATCTGCAATCAAAGGCAAGTGAAAGAGATCAAAAGCATCTGCAAGATATGATAATTCAAAAGAAATAATCTATCTTAGTGATCAAGGAATCCAATAATTAAATTATTCAAAAGATACATGAAAAACTTAATGAGAAAATTGAATCCATTTGTATTAACTTTGAATAAAAAGAAGGAACCTTACAACCTTGACGCCTTGATGTTTGCACAAGTTCTTCCGTGGTCCCAAACAACCGCTTTCCTCAGTTTGACAAGACTTCAAATCTCTGAATTAGCATGAAACTATGGCCATGAGTATGTAATATCTTTCATGCCAATGATGCCAAATGTGGAGAGTATAATTTCTTCATCAATTCACCTCAAAACTACCAAGTTCTAAGTACCCTTGAGACTGAAACATGGTCTCAATTTATAGCTGAAGGAAGGTAGTTTCAGTTCCAATAAGGAAGGGATAAAGTCCTCTCATCATGGGATTTTAGCTCCAAAAACCAAGGGATAGATCCATTTATGAAGGGATAAAGGTTCATGAATGGAAGGGGTGAAGCTCGACCAAATAGCACTTCTAGAAGGCCTCAGCTGGGAGAATATTCGACTAGCTAGGCTTCTAGAACTTACTTTTCTTTTTATTTTACCTTTTACGGGGGTCTGCAGTTTTAATGAGAATAATTTGTGGGATGTGCCACAGGTTTTATAGCAATAAACTACGGTACCATAGTAAATTACTAGGAAAAGTGCGGAGTTAGGCTTTTTAGGGTTTTAATAAGATTTTTCCAAATTCCAAGACTTGATTTAGGAACTTTATGATTTTGGACCTTTAAGGGAGCAATAAATAGGTAATGATGAAGCCATATAGACAGCTAAATGTCATGGTGACAAATTTTAGTGTAACATATTGCCCCCTAAAGTGCGAAGTCTGAAGAGTTGTGAAGAATTCTGCTGGGTGAAGTGCTTTATCATTCTGAGGATTGGGCTGTAGGCACACCGGTTGAAACCTAGAAAAAACATTCAATGCAAGCATATATATATATATATATATATATATATATATATATGTATGTATGTATGTATATCATCGCTGAGGTAGGCATTCCCATACTCAGATCAAAACTAACTACATGCTATGATACAAAAATGATTTTATAATTACATTAATAGTAGACACAACATGGACGCAACCATCTGTCATGAGTAGTCTACTATATGATAAAAATTCCTCATAGCCTGGATGGTAGAAACTAGATCCAGGGCCTTGATTTATACTTCTCGAACTAGTACAATTCTATCCATGCGATTGATTGTGTCAAAGTCGAACATGGTAGAAACCACTTGATTACCAATCAATGATGTGAACTGTTAACAAGTGTGAGAGAAACCACCAATAATGAAAATGGCTCTCAAAGTACTCAGTACAATATATGAAATGTGAATTTTTGATCTGAAGTCGAACATTTCACAGAGTCATTCAATCGAAGGTCTATGATGTAACCTGTCATCGAAGGCAAGAAACCTGCCATTAGGGCATGCAGATCCCAAGGTACTGATAGGATTCTAGATCAAATTTATATATGATGAGTTGTCGTCGATAGAAAGTGACTCGTCGTAGGAAAGCCCATGACACAAAAGCATTAGATCAATTTTTGAAGAAATTTTAGCAAGGACTAACTCAGGGATGGTCAATGCGAATGGAGACAAATTTTTGCAATGAATGGTTTATTTAAACTATCTCTTGAACACACAATGACATTGCAAATGGTTTGGTGACAATTGATCTAAAGATAATACCCAGAAACCGGCTGAAGACTTTCAATGTGGTTTGATTAACTGTTAGACAAATGATTTTCCCAACCCAAGTATGAGTGTGACAAAAGTGTCGTGTTCAAGAGTGGTATACTACTTTTTGGAACAAAGTATGACAACTGGATTCATTTTCTCTCTTTTTCCCCCACCATTTCTGGCAAGTACCTCTTTATTTTTGACAAGCTTGAGGAGGATAACATTTTCTTGTTGTATAAGCTCATCCTTCGGATGAGTCCACCTTAGTATTAAAATCGAACCCTAAGAAGGAGTGGTCCGTTCCTGTTATAATTGACAGGTCCTTTACTGTTAAGTTTTAATGAGTCCAGTATTGGTGAAACTCGGTGTTTTTCAATTTTAGGGAGTCAGAAGAAAAACTTAAGAAAACTCCGTGGGTGTACTTTTTCATAAATTTAGTCTCTCAAGCCCAAAAAAGGATAAAATAATGTAGGAGAGAACTATATTGACCATGATTAGTCAATGTATACCTTTTTCGTAAATATTCCATTTCAGTCCAGAAAAGGGGTAAACTTATATTGAAAGGACGACTGTTCATTTCCTTTAATGAGTTCGAATAGTCAAGTACTCGACAATCTTTTCATATTTAGAGAGTGTGAAAAGGGCTTAAAATAGAACTCCAGGGTTTTTATTTTTCGTAATTTTCAAGGGCCTAAAAAAGTGATAAAAGTGTACTCATCATCAAAATAATTCTTTTCATCTGAAAAACCTATTTTTTGCACATAAACTCAAAAAATTAATCATATATGTTTCCAATAAGTAAAAATTTTTGAAAAAAAACTTTTTAAAGTGGAAAACAAATAAAATAATATTTTATTCATTCAAAAAATCTTATAAAAAGTGGCTCAACAAAGTTATTTTCACCTTTTGTATTCAGAGTTGAAAGTGGAGAGCTCTAGGCAAAATAACATTCCGGAGGTGATAACGAGAGAACCGACCGCTCAAATAAAAAATCGTCGAATCCAGGTAATCCACAACATTCTTCTCTTCATTTTCATCCATTTGCACTCTCTTTTTTGGTTTTCAAAATCATTTTTTTTGGGGGGGGGGAGGAATGGTTCAAAATTTCGCTCTTAGGGGTTCGCAGGTCATGTACTATTTACCTGCGGACCCCAATAATTTTCCAAAAGGAAAATTATCAGGTTACCACGGTTTTTACGAAGAGCACGTGCAAGGGTCCGCACTGTCTGTTAGGTCCCTATATTACTAATATAGCCCCTTATTGTTGTTATTGTAACCCCCTTATTGTTATTATTGTACCCTTATAACCCCCATTTTGTTATTATTGTGCCCTTAAATTATTATTGTTAGGTTGGCTAGGATTACATTGTGGCCCACTAGGATTACATTATGGCCCTATGGACTCCTATATATATAAAGGAGGTTTTGTAAATTGTATCATCCAAGAATTGTTCATTCATGTAATTTATTGGAGGTTTCCCCCTCGAAGTGGCTTATTTCTAAGGTGCTGATATCTCTTTTCTTCTATTTTTGGCACTGGTTTCACAACATTTGGTATAAGAGCTTTGGATTCTAGGGTTTTGCTGCTCCAAATAGGTCATCGTGGAATTTTCGCTATAATTTTTTTTCTATGAAGCTTCAGAAGCTGAAATTTTTAGGGTACGAAGCCAAAATCCTGAAGAAACTTGTCAAAAAATTTCAGATCTTGGTTCGTAATATTTTCGGATATATGATCTGTGGAAGGTAGTGCTTTTTCAGGCTCCAGAATTTCATCTCAAAGAGGTGATCGTGGGAAAATATTAATAACTATCTCTCTAAGCATCGGATTGAAGTGCCGTAAAAAGTGGCCACAAGTACATGGAATTTAGTTTCTTGGCTATCAATTTCAGAGCTGAAGGATGAAACAGTGACACGTGGAAAGTCGTACAAGTTCACTCTACTGAAACAGTCCAAAATTGGGTCATTGTGGGAGATTGGAAATAACTTTGTCTTGAAGAATCCAAATCAGATCAGACTTGTGGCATTTGAAAGAAGATTCAGAGGGATACTATAGGGCTGAATTTCAGATATTTAAGATCCCCAATTACAGAGATAATTCAATTTCAATATCGAGCTCCTCAAAAGCAAGTAAAAGGTGTGTATTTTTTTCCAAATTGCATAAGTCTTGTTTGAATAATCAAGTTGAATTTATTCCAAGGGCATATTGTAGAATAGATATTAGTATTGGATTCTAAAATGGCCCCTAAAAAGAATTCAATGCCCATTAAGCCTTTAGAAGGCTCTACTATGACTCGTGAATACGAAGAATGGCAACATGACATATCAAAATTACAAGAGCAAGTGCAACAAATTTCACTCTCGCAAAGAACAACAAAAAATGAAATGGAAGTTTTGAAGAAAGGTGTGGAAACTAATATGGATGGTTTGAAGAAATGCGTGGAAGCTAATATGAATGGTTTTGAAGCTAAGATGGATGTCATGGAAGTGGGCATGGAAGCTAAGATGGATGACATGAAAGACAACATTGAAAACATGAAGAATGATCTAAAAGCATACATGGAAGGCTTGATGACAAGCTTAAAATAGGAAATGATTCCTAATGGTGGAAATATAGTAGAAGAACCTCATGATGAGAACAAAATAAATGTTAATCGTGATTTCATAAACTCTAATGTTGGCGGGAAGAACCACCATATTCCAAAAATGGATATGAGGAAGTTTGATGGAAAGGATGCTGTAACATGGATACTACAGATGGAGCAATATTTGATCTCCATAATGTGCAAAACACACAAAAGGTACGCATTGCAACTTTACATTTAGAACAAAATACATTTGTATGGTATCGATGGCTTTGCTCCGGTAAAAAATTGTCACTTGGTCAATTTTTACGGAGGAAATGATAGCACATTATGAGGATACAAAGAGCAACACCTTCTTTAGCCAATTGATAAATCTCAAACAAAAGGGTTTAATGGGGGAGCACATTGAGGACTTCCAAAAATTGAATATAAGGGTAACCGATATTCCAGAGGAACACAGGATTGATCTCTTCATAGGTACTTTAAAGGATAACATCCAACATGAAGTTCGCGTTTTGGAACCTGATTCATTGGAGAAGGCATTCAGGTTGGCAAGAAAAATTGAATGTAAAATTATGGCGACAAGGAAGCCTACCACTCACTTCTATAAAGAAGGAAGTGTTGCTGCGCCTAGATTTCCACAACCTACAAGGTTGACACCACAACAATTGGAAGAAAAAAGAGAAAAAGGGCTTTGCTACAGTTGTGATAGAAAATACACTAAAGGTCATAAGTGTGCTGAAAAGAAATTATTTTACATAGATTGTGAAGAAGAAGAAGAAAATGAACAAGAAGAGGATATACACCAGGAACCGACCCTAGAAGAGGAAGAAATGAATCCGACCATATCATGTAATGCACTGGCAGGAATTACCACTCCTCAAACTCTCAAGATAGCAGGACAGATCAAGAAGAAAAAGGTAATAGTGTTGATTGATTCGGGTAGCACCCATAATTTTATTCATTATAAGGTAGCCAAGGAATTAAATTGTTTCCTATACCCAGCACCAGAATGTCAAGTGATGGTTGCAAATGGAGGAACTATAAATTGCTCTGGAAAATGCCATAATATCAAGCTAACCATGGGGGGAATATGTATTGACTAGTCCAATGCTTGCCATTCCTATGGGAGGTGCTGATGTTGTACTAGGAGTACAATGGTTACAATCTTTGGGGACGGTAGCTTTTAATTTTCAAGAACTTTTCTTGAAATTCTTTTCAAAAGGAAAGGAAGTCGAACTACGGGGTATTGAAGGGAAGCCAGGAAGGATAATAAGCTCTAATGGCATGACAAAGCTTCTAAAGAAAGAACAACGAGGCGTAATTGCACAATTATGCTCACTAGAAGTTTCAACATCAAAATCATCTATTTCTGCAGATCTCCAACAAGTCTTGGACAATCATTCCAAGGTGTTTGAAACTCCCAAAGGACTCCCACCTATTCGTGATCATGATCATGCTATTCATTTGATTCAGGAAGTGTTCCTCCAAACATCAGGCCTTATAGATATCCTTACTTCCAAAAGAGCGAAATTGAACGTATGATTGCAGAAATGTTAGAGGCGGGTATAATTCAACCCAGTCAAAGTTCTTTCTCTGCTCCTGTAGTATTGGTACACAAGAAGGATGGATCATGGCGAATGTGTCCGGATTATAGGGAGCTCAATAAACTCACCATTAAAGATAAATTTCCCATTCCTATGATTGATGAATTATTGGATGAATTACATGGAGAAATTTATTTTACCAAGTTGGATCTTTGTTCAGGATATCATCAAATTAGAAGGAAGACTGAAGATATTCCAAAAACAACATTTCAAACTCATGAGGGTCATTATGAATTTTTGGTCATGCCTTTTGGCCTTACCAATGCACCTTATACATTTCAAGGGTTGATGAATTCCATTTTCAAAACCTTCCTTAGAAAATTTGTGCTATTATTTTTTGATGATATACTAATCTTGGAAGGATCATGTTGAACATGTTGACAGGGTGCTCAAACTATTGCAGGAGAAACAATTATAAGCAAAAACATCCAAATGTTTCTTTGGAGTAAAAGAGGTGGAATATTTGGGTCATATTGTATCTCACGAGGGTGTTAAAGTAGACCCTAACAAAATTAAAGCCATTAAGGAATGGAAAGTCCCCACAACCATAAAGCAGTTGCGAGGATTTCTCAGGTTAACAGGGTATTATCGCAAGTTTGTTAAGAATTATGGGAGAATAGCAGCACCTCTAGCAACATTATTGAAGAAAGATGCATTTTCATGGACTCTTGAAGCAACTAAGGCCTTTGAACATCTTAAAGAGGCAATGTGCCTAGCACCGGTCTTAGCTACGCCAGACTTCACAAAAACCTTTATTGTGGAATGTGATGCCTCAGGAAATGGAATTGGTGCAGTTTTAATGTAGGAAGGAAGATCCATTGCTTTTGAAAGTCGTCCAATCAAAGGAAAGTATTTACAAAAACCTATTTATGAGAAGGAAATGTTAGCAATATTGCATGCACTAAAGAAATGGCGAACTTACCTAATGGGAAGACACTTCAAGGTAAAAACTGATCATGATAGTCTTAAACACTTTTTGGAACAAAGACTATCTTCAGAAGAGCAGCAAAAATGGATCACAAAGATGTTGGGTTATGACTTTGAAATAATCTACAAAAAAGGAAAGCTAAATTTTGTTGCAGATGCACTGTCAAGAAAGAATGAAGAGGTGGAAGCATTGCTTTGTTCCATTTCTATTATCCAACCAGATTGGATAACCGAAACAAGAGATGAATGGAAGAAGGACAAAGATGTATGGACACTCATTCAAAATTTGTAGCAAGATCCTAGTACATCTGATACATTTATTTGGAAAAATGACTCCTTATGGTACAAAGATCGCTTATATCTTTGTAAGAATTCCCAACTAAAACAAAAGATTCTTCTGGAATTGCACACTTCTCCTTTAGGAGGACACTCAGGATTTTTAAAAACTTACCACAGGGTGAAGAAAGAATTTTTTTTGGATGGCCTTAAATCTGATATTCAAAATTTTGTGGCGGAATGTTTGGGTTGCCGGCAGAATAAAGTTGAGACAATTAAGACCCCGGGACTTCTACAACCTTTATCCATTCCAAGTCAATGTTGGGAGGAGATTTCAATGGATTTTATCACAGGTTTGTTGGAACACCAAAATCTCCCATGGGTAGGTGTGGAATGCGAAAAGTCACAATGGAGTCCAAGTGACCTTGGAATGTGAAACCAAGAGTCACACCATTGTACTATAAATGTACATCTTTGTATAATGGAAAATAAGAAGGCCTCACGCTTATCTTTCATTGTGTGTTGAGTCTCTTGTGTGTGTGTGTGTGTTTATTCTTCTCATGCACCATGTGTGTGCTTAACATGGTGTTTAACATGGTATCAGAGTAGGCGATTGTTGGCCCTGCTCCAAATTGAGTGAGCCATTTGTGTTTATGGCCTGTGCATATCTGCAAAAATTCTTGACAATTTTTGCAGCACTCAGAGTTTCTGCAGCAGTGTTTTTGCCGCCATTCAGAAGTGTTTTGAAGAGGAGCAGCATTCAGAAATTGGCAGCATTCCAGCATTGGTTTTGAAGAAGAGAAGCATTGGTTTTGAGAAGGAGCAGCATTCAAAAATTGGCAGCATTCAGTCATTGGCTTTGAAGAAAGGCAGCACTGCCCATCTGAAGGTTTTCATTCTAATGTTTTCCTACAATTTATGCATTTTAATTTCTGCACCATTTTGGAGCTACTGGAAAAGTGTTTAAAATGAGTTTCTGGAAAATTCTGGGTTTTTCCTAAAAATATTTCTGAGTTTTTTCATTGAAAAAATTCTACAATTCTGGGTTTCTCTGCTGCTGGAAAAATCATTTTTTCCAGTCTACAAGTTCCTGCAAATTATTCTACTGTGTATCTAGAAAAATTCTATTGTATATTTGGAAGAAAAAAAATTCCTCTGCTATTCTACAAAGTCTTTTACTCCTCTGCTGCTTTTAAATTTAAAAAATATAAAAATATAAAAAAAAAAATTATCTCTGCAATTCTAGGCCTTTCGGCCCTCCTCCCCCTGCGTTTTGTTTACATAACATTCATTAACCCACACCTCTCAACACTCACCTTCACGCCTCACGAGCTCCCTCACAACAACGCTCCTTCCCTATGCTCTACATTGACCTCACCCTTCCCAACCCTGCACCTACTCCCCCACTCTCCACAACTCCCTACACCGCTCTCACTGCACCCTTCACCCACGACAGCCTCTCCCTAAGCTTGGGCTCAACCCACAAACGCACTACACTACCTCAACGCTCCCTAAGCTCCCTGCAACTCCAACCACCCTCCCTACTCATCTCTCAGCCTACGTTACATAGCCCCTCACGGCCCCTACACTACCCCATAGCCCCCCTCACTCCCGCAGCAACTACACAACAGCGTGCATCCTCACTCTCAACCTACGCACCCTCCCTCACCAGTCGACTCTCCTACGACTGCTACACACTCACCTCACCCCCCTGAAAGTCGACCCTCTACGCTCTTCACAACCCTGCGTGCCCTGCACCCTTCTCCCTCCACCCTCAAGCCACTACTCCACTAAATTGCAGCCCCCTCCCATACGCTCCGCCCCTTCCCTACCTGTTAACTCCGCCCTCCCCTCCTTCGCTTGCCGCTTGGCCTTTCCCGCCCACGGCCCTCACACATCCCTAAATTTTCTTTTTTTATTTTAAAATCCTTTTTAAATACCACCCACCTCTTTCACATATATAATACCGCCTTTCTTAAATTCATTCCCCTTCCTTTTAAAGTTAATCCCCTCCATTTACAATACCACCTCCTTTTAAAATACCACTCCCTCTTTTTAAAATTCATTCTTTATATTTATAAAAAAAAATTAATAGCCCTCCTCACCCATTTAAAAAAAAAAAATCCCATACCATTTTAATATTTCCCCTTCCCTAATCAAAATTCCCTCCATTTTTAATTAATTCCTCATCATTTCCATTTTTAATTAATTTATTTTTTAATTAATTTTTAATTAATTTTGAAAAAAAACAGCAGAGAGAGAGAGGAAAAGAGAGAATATGAACAACAGAAATGAAGGAAATGGAATATGAAGAAAATGGACTGTACACATAGAGAAAAATGCAGTTTTCCATTTTATGATTTGTGGCATATATAAGACGGTGATTTTCTGAAGAATTTTACATGAGAAGACAAGTTTGCCATCATTGCAAAACAGCTTTTTTGAAGAAAAAAATTCAGCTGCATAGTGTTTTCAGCTGCACATATTTTGCAGAAATATTGACATTGTATTGTGAGTGGAATTTGCATCTTCTTCATAGTTGCAATCATCAGATTTTGTACTTTGAGAATTCCTTGGAGTCACTTGTATTTCTTGAAAGCAAGTTGCATCACATTGTAAACGGGTGCATTTTCGGTTGAAGCCGACACCCTTTCATTTTTTAGCCTAAGTTGTTGAAAATGGCTAAAATCAATGAGGCATTAGAGTTGTTGAATAACCTCATTTATTCAAATGTTGATGACATGATAAAAATGAGCAAGGATGCTCTTTGTAACATTCAAACTTGTTTACAAGATGCACAAGAAAAAATTGATTTTTTGCAATTGGAATCTCAGCTTCAACAAGATGAACTTCAGCAAAAGAGTCACCATTCTGAACCTGTTTCTGTTCAGAACATTGTGAAGGACTCTCATCAGAAGAAAGAAGGTAAAGTTGCAGATGATTCACATTCAGCACATGTACATGCAGATGCAGCAGCTCAGCCTGCACTTCTCAAGCCCATCATCAGACCTTGGGAAGAGCTTGTCCACAACAAGCACCGAACTGGTCTTGGATATGACAAGGATGTGTTCTTTCATATTCTAGACTACACCAAGCCCATCATATTTCAGAGTGCCGGATTCCTGTATGACAGTTCACCTGCAACTGTTTCAGATCTTGCTCCACAACAACAAAACCAAATTGTAAAATGCCAACACTGTGATTGAGTTGGCCATATGAAAGATCACTGTTTTGATCTTCATTCATGTAAGCACTGTGGTCGGCACACCCATTCTTCAGACAGATGCTTCAGAAACAAGCCTCCTGCAAGAACCAAGATTCATCTTGGATGGATCGCTTCTTGGCAATGGGCATCAGCAGCCAAGAAGATGTTTATGACACATGTTAGAACTTGTTCACAGATATTGAGCAAACTTGCAGTTGAGTTTTCGCCATCATCTCACCTTGTCCCTGACACGGGGGAAAATAGTGGTCATGTAAAAGCTTCAACGTCAAATAAAGCGAGCCTGAGCCACAATCTCTCATTCCATGTTCAGAGTTGTAGCCAGAGACACAACAGTCCAAGTGAGCCTGAGCCACAATTCGTCATTCCAGATTCAGAGATGTAGCCAGAGACACGGATGCCCATGAGCATGCCTTCGGTTGGTGGAAAACCTTAAACCATCATTTTTGGTTGGTGGATAACCTAAAACCATCACAGGTAGTATACCTCCCTTATTTTAGGTCGAAGGTCTCCCTTTCATATATGAGGAACACTTCCTCTAGTAGAAGCCTTCAGCTTCTTGCCAGCTTTGGTTGAGTTCCAGGAAATGCTTCAAAGCATTCCAGAGTTGTTGGTAATTCTAAAACCATCACAGGTAGCAGAACTCCCTTCTTTTAGGTTGAAGGTCTCCCTTTTTTATGAGGGGAAATTCCTCTAGCAGAAGCTTTTAGCTTCTTGCCAGTTTTGGAAGAGTTCCGGGAACTGCAACAAGTTTTGCGTTCTAGTGTTGGTGGTCATCCTTAAACCACCTCTTTTTTCCAACATTTCAGAGAGTTGATTCAGCCCAAGTGCTGCCATGTATACTTTGAAGATTTGTATTACAACTCTTTTCTTGGACTCACACATACCCCTTCGGATTAAGGGGGGATGTTGGAACACCTAATCCTACATGGGTAGGTGTGGAATATGAAAAGTCACAATGGAGTCCAAGTGACCTTGGAATATGAAACCAAGAGTCACACCATTGTAATATAAATGTACATCTTTGTATAATGGAAAATAAGAAAGCCTCACACTTATCTTTCATTGTGTGTTGAATCTCTTGTGTGTGTGTGTTTATTCTTCTCATGCACCATGTGTGTGCTTAACATGGTGTTTAACAGGTTTACCTAAGTCTGAAGGAAATACTGTGATCATGGTGGTAGTTGATAGACTTACCAAGTATGCACACTTTTGTGCATTATCTCATCCATTTAAAGAAAGTACAGTTGCTAGTACATTTATGGACAGAATTCAAAAGCTAGATGGAAGCCCAAGAGTTACTGTGAGTGACAAAGATCCCAATTTTACTGGAAATTTTTGGATGGAGTTATTTTCTTGTTTGGGTACTCAATTAGCTCATAGCTCATCTTATCATCCTCAATCTGATGGTCAAACTGAGATAGTAAATAAATGTTTGGAAGGATATCTTCGTTGTTTTGTATCTGATAAACAAACACAATGGGTCGAGTGGTTACCTCTTGCTGAATGGTGGTATAACACTTCCTTCCATACTGCAGCAAAAATGACCCCATTTATGGCACTTTATGGATATCATCCACCATCCATCACATCATCTTTAAGGGAAAATTCGAAGGTTCAAGCGGTGGAAGATCACATCGAGCATCAGCAAGAAGTTCTCCAACTCTTAAAGGATAACCTGAATTTGGCACAAAATCGAATGAAACAACAGGCAGATCAACATCGCAGCGAGAGAAGTTTTGATGTAGGAGATTGGGTATTTTTACGGCTACAACCATATAAACAAATGTCCCTCAAGCAAGCTAAGAAGGATAATAAATTATCACCAAAGTAATATGGTCCTTACAAGGTGTTGCAAAAGATTGGTTCTATGGCATACAAATTGGAGCTTCCTGCTTCTTCGTGAGTACATCCAGTTTTCCATGTTTCATGCTTAAAGAAGGTTATAGGTGAAAATCTTCCTGTTCAAACAATATTGCCAGAACTTGATGAGGAAGGAAAAATCATATTGGAACTTGAAGCGGTCACGGAAACAAGAACTCGACAGCTACGGAATCGATCAATTTCAGAGTATCTCATCAAGTGGAAGAACTTACCCACTGAAGATTCTACATGGGAGGATGAGAATTTTATACAGAAGCACCCAGAGCTACTCAAGCGTTGAGGAAAACACTTTTGTGAAGGAGAGGGGCATGTTAGGTCCCTATATTACTAGTATAGTCCCTTATTGTTGTTAGTGTAACCCCCTTATTGTTATTATTGTACCCTTGTAACCCCCATTTTGTTATTATTGTGCCCTTAAATTATTATTTTAGGTCAGCTAGGATTACATTGTGGCCCACTAGGATTACATTATGGCCCCATGGACTCCTATATATAGAAAGGAGGTTTTGTAAATTGTATCATCCAAGAATTGTTCATTCATGTAATGTATTGGAGGTTGCCCCGTTGAAGTGTCTTATTTATAAGGCGTTGATATCTCTTTTCTTCTATTTTTGGAGCTGGTTTCACAACACTGTCTCTATATAAAAAACTGTGGGGGTGTCATGAGAAAATGAAATTTGATAAATTCTCTCAAAAATGGCTAAATTTTTTCACTCTAATAGCTTCTAACCTTTGAATGCATCCATTTTCAGGTCATTGCACAATGTTGGAGTGGCGAGAACGCGAGCACGAAGAGGTAGATGATGCGGAAATGAACAATCCAAACACAATGTGTGTTTTGAGAAATTGTGGATTATACAAATTATGGCCATTCAGGGCATGAGGGCACACGTAGAGCTAATGACCTGGCTCGTGAATAAATGGGACGTTCAAGAAAAATGTTTTATCATTGTAGATCACAAGCAAGAAATTGAGCTTGAAGAAATCTACTTCCTCACTGGCTTATCAAAAAGAGGTGAACCTATCTCTTTGTTCGGAGCTAGGCAAGGTGGCATGCCAATCGACAACTACAAACAAGAGTTATGTAATGAAGAAGTTGATCCCAAAGACAACCGTATAAACATAAACTATCATACGTATTGAGCTGAAAGTCATTGCATTCACCGTGACTAGATTATGTGGGAGCGCAGCTCCACATGTGGCTACCAAGTCACAAATGCAGACATCTGTCGAATGTTACATAGGTACAATATTCAATTGGTGTGAAGGGGTGTTGACCAATATGAAGGGTCAACTGACTAGAGCAAAGAACTCAAAGTTGAAAAAATTTGGGTATGGCGCAATTTTAGTATCTTTCGCTTTGGAGAGGATTCCATCCCTTGCCCCTCAGTTGATCTCTGTTGACCATGGTGAACCTAGAGAGCCTCGTATGGTACGATGGGTGGCACTAATGTCTCGCCATGGTGGTGACGGCTGCACGGTAGTCTGATTCACTCCGGCATATTTTCATTGCTTAGAGAACCAAATATTTGCTATCGAGGATTTCCTATATGCAGGAATAGACTTTCGAGGAGACCCCTAGATGTCCTTACCTCCAGGGACACAATGGGATGAATCAGGTAAATGAATTATTTTGATGCGGTTTAACTCTAATTTTTATTTTGTTTTTCAATTTTCCAATAGTAATAAAAAAAATTTCAAATGCAGATGCTGGTCCACAATGACCAGCCACTCTCTGTCACTTCGAAAGGAAGCCAACAAAACTTGTTGCACAACCAAAGAACCAGGCAGCAGAGATTCTTACTGACTTATAGCACAACCTAGAAAGGTTGACTAGAGACATCCTAGAGACAACGATGGATGATATTCCTCTTCGTCTCTAGAGGCACGTCGTTGGTGTTCCTAGCCAGTTTCAGAGATACCTGCGTAGGGTGGTGTGGGTGATAGTTTATTATCATGATCATCACCATGGGTAGTGGATGATTATAGTAGACTATCGTATTTTTTTTTATATTACTATTTTTTAGATCATAAGGTGTTTTAAACCTATGGTCGCAGACGATGTAATATTTTTTGAAACATAAACTCTATCTATGATATGACTACTTTCGTCGGCTATCTTGTTCCACACATATCGAATGTTATTTTGATTTACTGCTTTCATGTTGCAAATGTCTATTTATAACATTATTAGCTAATGCATCAGCCAATGTATTTAAAATTCTTGGAATGTGTTGATATTCAATGTAATCAAAATGTCGTTCCAAAAAACGAACCTTCAAAAATAATCTTAGTAACACTGGATTTTTAATTGCGTATGCTCTGTTCAAATGCAATACAATGAGTTCTGAATCTAGCCTAACGATCAGATAATAACTCAATCACTGTGCTATATTCTGCAACATTATTCGTTGTTTAACCAAGGCTTACCCCATGCATAGAAACTAACTCATCAGTGGGTGAATAAATAACCCAGGCTACAGAAGAAATATTATGTGTACTACGACAGGCACCATCAACAAAACCAATGTATGCTTAAAGGACGTCGACATCTGCAATGTCAAGAGTAATCAAAATAAGCAAGGATAGTAGTCAACGCAAACTTAAACTAGATACACTCATCTAATCTAAAGCAGCAATCTTAGAAAAATAACTAATAACAATGTTACCGATGAAATAGGTAACTGCACTATTACCTACTTTTTTTGGTAGCATAAAAAGCACCCGATTTTGAAAAGTGGTGATGCAGAATCACCTTTTTTTTTTTAGCACATTTTCAACACTCTAATATTTTTATTTATGAAATATGAATATTTGTTTTAAAATGTTAGTGATTTTCATGCTAATTTTGAAACGTATTGATGCAACATCAACTTTTTTTTTTTAGAGCGGTGATTTTCATGCTAATTTTGAAACGTATTGATGCAGCATCAACCTTTTTTTTTTGAGTGGTGATTTCATGTTGGTAATAAAACACAAAACTTAGATAATATATATATATATATATATATATATATATATATATATATATATATATAAACGATAAAAAAAAACTAATAAAAATGTAAAAAAAAACAAAATTCACTCATAAAAATAAAAAATTTAAACAAAAAAAAACAAAAAAACAAAAAAAAAACAAAAATATTCGAAAATTATATCAAAAGAAATGACAAAATTTGAAAAAAAAGCACATAATTTAAAAGAAAAAAACAAAAATTAACCAAAAAATTAAAAAAAACACATCAAAAACATTTTTTTTAAGTTATTAAAAAAAACCATATATAATTAAAAAAAAATTAAAATAGAAAATTTAAAAATAATCTAAATTACAAAATTAAAATTTAGATAAAAAAAGTAAAATACAAAAAAGAAAAAATTAAAATTATAATAATAATAAGAAGAAAAAAAATACAAATTTTAAAATTAACAAAAAAAAACAAATTAAAAAAAAAAATTAAAATTAAAATTAAAAAAGAGAATTAAAATAAAAGAATTAAAATAAAAAAACTATCATTAAAAAACAAAAAAAAATGAAAAAAACCACGGTGCAAATAATTAAAAAACAAATATTCATAAATTTACTTTTTTTTTTTTAAATAAACAATTTATAAATTTTAAAAATGCAAAACTAAATAAACTAAAAGATTAAAAAAATTAAATTAAATTAAATTAAAATTTAATAAATTTAATATATAAATTTTAAATTTTAAAAATTAATTAATCTAAAATATCAAATTTAAAAACAAAAAAATTTAAAACAAATTAAATTTAAAATAAAAAATGTGTCTAAAAACAAACAATTTTAAAATTTTCAATAAAAAAATCAAATTAGAAAAAAAATATTAAAAATTAAAAAAAAAATAAAAATTTTTTGACTGCAGTGTGCCACACCCGCCTCCCGCCCCAAAGTGTGGAGGCGGGCCACGGGCTGAGGCCGATTCCGAGAATCACCTCCCGCGGCGAGAGTCGATTTTCGGAATCGCCTTTCCCACTCTGGTGGGAGGCCGATTCCAGAACTCGCCCTCCACGTATTGCAGAGGTCGATTCCGGACCCGCCTCCCGAGGGCCGATTCCGGGAATTGCCTGCATGCCTGGCTCTGAATTGCCCTCCCGCCGGTGGAGGTCGCGGGAGGGGCTATTCTTAGCTCCGCTCTCGCCTAATAGCCGGGCTGATCGCCAGCCTGCGGAGATCACTATGGGCATGATGGTGGCACTACTATCGACAAAATTTCTTTCTTTTGTATTTTTTTAATTTTTATTTATTTTTTTTAATTTGATTTTTTTTTAAATTCATTTTTTTTTAAAATTATATATTTGAAATTTAATTTGTTTTAATTTTTTTTGTTTTTTTAATTTTATTCATTTTTTGTTTTTAAATTTTTTTTTCCTAAATTTTGTTAAATTTTTTTATTAAATTTTATTTTTTTATTTAATTGATTTTTCATTTTTTTTTATTATTAAATTTAATGTTTTTTTTTCATTTATTTTTTTAAAATTTAATAAATTTTGTATTTTTTTTTAATTTATTTGAATTTAATATATTTTTTTAATTTTTTAATTTTTTATTATTATTTTTTTAATTACATAAAATTTTTATTTATTTTTATTTCAATTAAAATTGTGTATTTAAAATTAGATTTTTTATTCGATAATTAAACTTAATATTTTCAAATTAATTTGTTTTTTTTTATTTTTTTTATTTAATATATTTTATTTAATTTATTTTTTTCAATTTTTCATTTTTAATTGATTCTTAAAGTTTTTTAACTTTTTATTTTAACAATGTTTTTTTTTCTTTATATTTAAAATTTATTTTTTATTTCAAAATTTATTTATTTATTCATTTATTAATTAAAATTGAATATTTTTCTTTTTTTAATTTAATTTGTTATTTTAATATTAACTTTTTTTTTAATTTAATAAAACCTAATATATATATTTTTAATTATATATATATATTTTATTTTTTATAATTTAAATTAAATTTATTTTTTTAAATCTATTTGTTTTTTTAATATATATTTTTTTAAATTTAATATTTTTATTGTATTTTATTTTTCATTTTATTTTTAATTAATTTTTCATTTTTTTACTTTTAATTTCAATAATGTTTTTTTTTTTTTTAAGTTTTAAATTTATTAAAATTTAATATATTTCTTTAAATTTTTATTTTTATTTTAAAATTAAATTTTTTTTTTCTAATTTAATAAACATTTTCTTTTTCTTTTTTAAATTTAATTTCTATATTTTATTTTTTATAATTTCTTTTTTTTTAACTTTTTTTTTTTAATTTAATATTTTTTTTTTTTATTTCTATGTATTTTGAAATTTTAATCTTTAATTTTTTTTTCCTTAAATTTTAGGTTTTTTTTAATGTTTGAATTAAAAATTTTATTTTGTTTTTATTTTTATTTTTTTATTCCTATATATTTTTAAATTTTAAGCTTTGAAATGTTTTTATTTTTTAAATTTATTTTTTTTCTTAAATTTTAGGTTTTTTTTAATGTTTGAATTTTAAAAATTAAAAAATGTTATTTCTATTTTTAAAAATGTCAAAAATATGACACAATTTTATTTTTTTGTTATTCCAGCATCAACTGGTTTTGTTTTGAGGGTGTTTTTTCAATCATTTTTTCAAGAAACAATTTTGTTTCTAGCATAATTTTATAAAATATTGAAATTTGACCTTCAAAAAAAACCAAGTGCATTTTGGAATACACTTTTTTTGTTTTTGGGGTGTTTTTTCATTTTTTTTTTAGTCTTTTTGGGTTAGAGTTCCCATTTTGAGGTCAGGTTACCTATTTCATCGGTAACAGTGTTTAATGTATAGGTGAGATCTTCACACAAAAATTAAGCATAATATCTCTTAAGATAAAGCCCATTTATGGGTTTATCTAAAGAGACCCTGTCATAATCAGTCAATTCATGGGCCCCTTTTGCAAGCAATCGCTTGACAATATAAGGACCATGCCACATGGGTTCGAATTTCCCAGCTCCTAGTTTATCATTAGCTTGATCATATACCAAGACTATGTCACCTTCTGAAAAAACATGAGGTGTAACACTTCAGTCGTACTGAGCTTTAACACGTTTTTTATTAGCTTCAGCTGCTAATGCAGTGGTGCACCAAGACTCATCTAACTATGCTAGGTATAAAAAGCCTTTTTCCTCTTCAGAAGTAGCTAGTAGTAACTCTATGGCTAATTGGAGTGACGGTATTTCACATTCAATCGGTAACACAGCTTCTAAACCGTAGACCAGTTGAAAAGGAGTGGACACTGTTGTAGTTTTTGCTAAGGTTTGGTATGCCTAAAGTGCTAAGAACAACATAGTATGCCAATTCGATTTATGAATTCTGATTATCCTTTTAATCATAGTGGTTAAAACTTTATTAATGGCTTCAACCTGACCATTAGCCTGCGGGTAATATGGAGTAGAGTTATCATGGCGTAGGCCAAGTTGGTTGGAAAGTTTGGTCATCATGATGTTTCAAAAATGACTTCCATGGTCAGTAATAATAGCTTGGGGTACACCAAAACAAGCAATTACATGATTGAATATGAATGTAGCTGTAGTTTTTCCATCGGCTGCAAATGTAGGCATCGCCTCGGCCCATTTTGTAAAATAATCTACTGCGAGAATAATATACCCATGCCCCCCGGCCGAGTGAGGGTTACATGTAATGAAATCAATGCCCCATTTTGCAAAATGACCTACAACAATTATGGGGTGAAGAGGAACTGGTGGTGCACGCATATTTTGATAAAAAATCTAACAATTGTGGCATTTTCAGACCATGAGAATGCAATCTTTGAATAATTATGGCCAAAAATAACCAGCGCGCAATATATTTTGGGCTGTGGCCTACCGAGACATATGACCGCCCCACGCTCCAGAATGGCAGTCATTTAAAACTCTTTTAGCCTCTTCATGAGTTAAACATCATCGAAATACAGAATCCGCTCCACGACGATAAAGCGTGTCTCCAAAAATATTGTATTGCTGAGATTGATAACAGATATTTCGTCGATTTGAACATGAAAGTTTAGGCCGAAAAGTTTGGGTTTGGAGGTAAATGATGATATCCCCATACCGCGGATCTAAAGAAATTATAAGAAATAGAGATTCATCAGTGATCGGATGCCCTACCACAGTTTTTGTCTCAGTATTTGGGAAGTCACACATAAGTTCGACGAAAAATAGTGATTTCTTTGATTTGGATTTTTCAAATTCTAAATCAAACTCCTGAATGATAACTATCCATTTAGAGTACTTGCCCCCAAGCAATTCTTTAGTCAAAATGTAAAACATCGGGTGAGAATTAGAAATCACCATTGTTTTTCGTAACAATATGTAATGAAGGAATCGTTGGACAACTTGTACTATTGCCAAGGCCAATTTCTCCACATGCGAATATTTAATTTCAGTCGGATTGAGATTCTGACTGAGATAGTAAATCACATGTTCATTTTGAAATTCATCTTCTTGAGCTAATATCATTCTGATGGACGAATCAGAGGATACTAGGTAGAAAAATTAATCTTGGTTGTAATTTGGTGGATGCAACAATGGTGCATGGGTCAACATGTGTTTTAAAGCATCAAAATATTGATCGGTGATCTCATCCCAAATAAAAGGAACATTATGTTTCCATAGGCTTGCAAAACCTTTCCTTAACTCAGCATAGTTCTGGATAAATCTACGTAAAAAATTTTCTTTCCCTTGCAAACTTTGGAGTTGGCGAAGTGTGGAAGGAGGAGGTAAATCTAAAATAGCCTCAACCTTCGATGGTTTGACACGAATACCTGCTTTGGAAACAATGAATCCCAGAAATCTACCAGATTGTATACAAAAAACACATTTGTGGGGATTTAACCTAATCTTATAATTCCTACATCTCATAAATATTTCTCTTAAATGGGTAGGATGATCTTCCCTGTGCAATGAATGAGCAGGTAAATCATCGAGATAAGGTTGCACAATGTGTTTAATGTCATGAAAATTGTAAGACATTTCCCTTTAAAAAGTTGCATCAACATTCTTTAATCCGAAAGGTACCTTACAGTAAGAAAAATTTCCCCAAGGACAAATGAATGTTGTTTTTGGTTGATCAGCAGGGAGTAAGTTTATTTGATTGTACCCAGAAAATCCATCCATAAATGAATACATTTCATTTCCGACACAATCATAGATTATTTGATTGATATAGGGAATTGGATAATTGTCCTTTGGACAAGCTTTGTTAATATCCCTATAGTTGACACATACTCGTATGGTTCCTTGTTTTTTTGTAACAGGAACGATATTAGATACCCTTAAATAAAACCCGCTTTTAATAATTTTTCAACTTCAACTTTAATAGCAGCATCTTTTCGTAGATGTATCAGACATAATCTCTGCCTGACAGGTTTAGCATCTGGGTAAGTCTTTATTTCATGAATGATAATATTGGGATCGATTCCTAGCATTTATTCATAAGACAAGGCAAACATGTCACATAATTCTTGAAATAGGGCTTTATATGTAGAAATTTCATCTGACGTACAAGAAGCACCTATATGAATGTTTTCAATAATTCCCGGTTTAATGGATATGTCAATGGGAACCGCAGAAGAAATATTTCCCAAATTAATTTCATAACCTGAATTTTCAATCGATATTGGACTCTGGGGTTCATTGAAATAGTAAATTGGAAAAATAGATGAAAAACTGTTTTCAAATCTATCAAGCTCAGGTAAAAATGATAACCTATGATGGAGATCATCCATGGTAATTCATCTATAGAAAAGAATTCACGAATGCTTTCATCAGTATGAAACACTTGTTGAAAAGGATCAGGAATTGATGTTATAGCTAAGCTTGATGGTGAAAATGATTCTTTGTTGATCACATTCATTGGATCATCATTAGTTGATAAAGGATTGGAAAATGACTGTACTACTTGATATGCTATCTTAAAAGGACTCAAAGGCATCGCGCTAGTAAAAGAATCTAGTTTTGAATCTAAAGGCACTATCCAAGGATCATAAAATGGAATAGTGCTTGATGTAATCATATTTATATTAGCAATATTATGCGGTACATTAGGTGGAGGCATGGAAAAAGTTCCCATTAAGGCAAAACCTTTGATTAAACCTACACCAACATCCTTATAAGGGATAGTTGATTTTCTAACATGCTGAATACTATTTGTAGAAGTTGGGTCAGACGAATAATATGAGAGTTAATCAATTTTCAAAATATTTCCTTGATGAGGAAACATGATTAATCGAAAGACGGATGACACGACAACAGTCATAGCATAAGACCAACCTTGACCCAGAAGAAGGTTGTAATCTAGAGGGGCATCAACAACCTCCACATCTAAATTAACAGTTTTACCTTCGACCTCTATAGGTAGATCCTGTAAAATTCCATAAGGATGGAATCCTCTTCCATAAAAATCTTTGAGAATTGTTAGGTATTGGTTAAGTGTCGGAGAACCAAGTGATTTCAAACAGTTTAACGACATAATACATGTAGATTCTCCTTCATCTATTACAATATGAAAGCAATGCCTGTTTTTTACTAGTACTGGGATCTGAAAAGCTATTTGATGAGGGAGACGAGGTGTAAAATTTTCTAAATCGAAGACCATGAGGTTCTAATCTTGAAGATCTACAGCTCCAATAGCTGATAAAAGTAATTTCCTTTGTGCTGGACATGATTGTAGCACTTCTAAGGCTGACATTGCTAAAGGAGATATTGCTAAATCCTCCACAATGTTGTAATTCTGAGCAACTCTCGCATGTGGATTGAAAGCTGATTTCCGAAGTACACCTTTAGCAGGCGGTTTGATTACTAAAGCGGGATTAGGTTTCTCAATATGAAACGGATCAGAAACCAGAGGAGATGTAGCTGGTATTGAATTAGAATTTTCTACTTCTTTACCAGTCATAAGATTCTTACTGCCATAGTCTTGCAATCGAGTCGCAACAATTACTTGACACATCATAAAAATATCAGCTGATGTATTAGAAGAATATCCAATCATTTTGCTATCTTGAACAGGAAAAGGATCCTTCAAGACAGCGGGTGTAGACGAACCTTTGACAAACTTAGAAACCTCAGACCTATGCGGGCATTCTTTGGTGAAATGATCCTCGTCATAGATAAGACAAGGATAACGAGGTTTTCGTTTTTCATTAGACGGCTCAGTTTTCTCGATTTTTTCTTTGGGAGAGGAAGTATGTTTAATTTTATTCTTTCCTTTCTTCTTATTGCTGGATTTTGACTTAGTAGTAGATGAATCCACAATGTGAATATTGGCAGAAGTTTCCAAGGAAGAATCTCCTTTTGGTGAATCAGGTGAAGTTATTATGGGAGAAGTAACCTTTGAAGATTTCTTCTTACTTTTAGTAGTACTAACCAAACCAATTACACCATTAGCGGCATGAGAGCATGAGGGAGTTGTTGTTATCTGACTAAGACGTGGTAAATCTGAAATTTTCTCGTACAAAGTACCTGACTAGGTATATACCAAGTCAAGATATTGTGCTTGAGCGATGACATGTTCTTCTGTAAAAACTCCTCCTTTAGCTACATCTTCAGTGATTTTTGGTAGTTATGATTTTATAAACCATTCTACCAATATCTGATATGGGATAAAAACTTTCACCAAATGTATTCTACGTCTCCATTCATGTATGTGATTTGATATGTAAGTAGACGTGGACTGTTTTAGTGAAGTTAATAATTCCGTGCCATTGTCGTATCTGGCTGGCAACTTAAAATGAGTTAAGAAGGTGGTTGCTAAGGCATTGAAATTGTTAAAGGAGCGTTGTAGTAGTTCAATGTACCATTTGGCTGCTAATCCCGTGAGCGTTCTCTGAAAAAGTCTTAATCGAATAAAATTGTCAATCAAAGAGTTGGATGCACACCAGAGGTGATAAGTCATGACATGGTTATAAAGGTCCTCTCCAGATTTTCCTTCAAATTTTGGAATATCACTGGGCAACTTATTTGCCATTGGTGGCCAATATGGAAGATAATAGATTGGACCATTCATAATGCGCGATAAATCAGGTAAATCCAAAGTTGCTATGAATGGTAACCAAGGGTTAGGGTCTTTTGAAACTATACCAGTTCCAGGAGGAGGATATCCAGGATATCCTAGAAAAGTGTATGCATTGGGAATCGGTATGCCCCTTGGATAACCAGGATTAACCGGACCATATTGGGGTTGAGTAAGCATTTGGTACATATACCCAGGGTATGGTTGATATACTGGATTTTGCGCTACAGGTCCATATCGATACGGCCCTTGGTACGGTTGATAAGTAAACTGAGGTTGGCTTGTTATAACCGTACTTGTACTAGGTTGTCCTGTAGGCATATGAATAGTAGTTTGGGGTACAGGTCCAGACTGTGGAACAAAAACTTGAGGAATTGGTACTGATACCTGAGGGGCCATAGAAATAGAATCTGTAGATACTCCAGGAATAGGTGAGGTAGGTTGAACAGAAATTGAAGCAACAGTTTGGGTTGGAGTTCTAGGTGTACTCAGACCGGACTGCTAAAAATTACCTGATGTAGGTACCTGAACAATAGGTTGAACAGGTTGGACAGGTTGGACAGGTTGGACAGGTTGAACAGGTTGGACAGGTTGTATAGGTTGGACAGGTTGTTGAACGTGAGTATAACCAATCGGTTGTCCAGGCTGATAATAAGGTACTTACATATTAGGTTGCAAATTTTTTTGAGCTTGAGATGGATCCCACACTGTACTAGGTTCAGGATACGAAGGTCCCATAGAAGGTTGTGGATAAGAAGCACCATAACTAGGCTGATAATTTGGAACATAAGTTGGATAATTTACTGGATAATTCCCACCTCCAGGATACAATTGTTGTTCCGGGTAGAATTTCTACCCTAAAGGAGGTTGTGGACCCTGAGTTGGATACTAACCTTGAGGTGGATATTGACCTTGAGGCATGTATTGACCTTGAGGCACGTATTTCCCTTGAGGTTGATATTGACCTTGAGGCATGTACTGACCTTGAGGTTGCCCCCCAGGCTGTAAATTGCTAACTTGAGGTTGACCCCCAAGTTGTAAATTACAACCTTGAGGGTCAGGGTTTGGAATGTTTCCAGACATCATGTAAATTTGTTTCGCATTTACAGTTCCAGTATTTGATTCATGTAATCTAGATGATAGTGTACATTAATCGGGAAGAGGAGATGCCCTTGAGAAAGTACCAGTAAGTGACTGGGATCCTACAGGAACTGAAGGACCACCATACAAATATGTTTTAGGAGATTTAGAAAACATGTATGACTCACCATACATGTTTAAAGGAGATCTATAAACTCTCGGTGTAGAAGGAAATGGAATTCGGGGTGGCAAATAATTCAGACCAACGTTCTGTAGAAAGTCTATCAATGAAGAATACCAAGCATCTTGTCTAAAAGGACTATAAAAAATTGATTCACATTCTCTAAGATCTAAATTTTCCCGAGCCAAAGGAAGAACTACTTCTTCTTCAGTGTCAGTAACTTCTTCAATGCTAATGAGACCAGAAGGAAGATCTTGGGTGATCCAAGTCTTCACTCTAGGTGAATCAGTATTACCAAAGGTTGGAGCAACAAACTATAAAGTAGGTTCAGACATAGCAGGTTTAGTTTCTGGCTCAGAAATTTCAGGTTCAGTAGATGATAGTTCACTTTTTGTAGAAGCAAGTTCAGCTAATTAAGAAATTGAAATTTTATGAGTAAACTCTGTTGGTTGTGGTTGATCTACTTCATAATAAGGATGAATAATTATAGATGTTTCTTCCTATTTTGTTGACCTAGTCCCATATGTTTGTCCTCTTTCAAATCTAAGTCTTTCTAATTGGCTTGGTGTATATTCAGGGGGTTTCCCCTGCATTCTACGTGATTGTCTCGGTAATTCAGCCATGATTAAAAATTTTAATCACATGCAATCAAAGAAAATTTCAATAAAAATCCTAAATTCTCTAAGGAAAAAACCAAATGAATCACACACCTAGAAAATCTAAGTGATCAAACCACGCACAAACAATAGATTCCCACACTAAAAACACTAGTTTGTGATGAAATCCAACATCATATATTTTTAATGCAGAAATGGTGGTTGGAATAGTTACCCCAACAAACTGCTTAATGAAATAGACCGGTGCAATTTTCTCCACTAAAACCATCTCAAGTGAAGAGAACCCTCTGGAGAGTCCAAGTGAGTCTAGCCGATGTCTGTTCCAGGTACAGTGGGACCTTTCCTCCACCGTCACCTTGGGAAATAACCCTAAATTTTATGGCCACTAAGGTCACCAACGGGAACACATATACCTGGGGGGACAGTCTATGATCCGACATACAGGCAAGGGCAGAGTAACAAGCTCAATTCCCTTGGAGGCTCCTTGACATAATCCAAGGTTTATCGACAAGTGACCACAGGCTCCTCGATAATGGTCTATCCAAGGTTTACCATTTGTAATACGTGCACATCTTCTATCGTTCCCAATGAGATAGGTATGATTACCTCACTGGTTTGGATATGATCTCGTGCTTGAATCCTTTTGGAGGAGCTTCCCAAAGCATACATGCTACAATTTTATTTTCCTATTGCAATATTTACTACTTTTTTGTTTGAACTGCCTTGGAAAGTTAACTAAAACCTATTCCAAGACACTAGCCTAAGCTATGTTGGTGGAAAAGAGCCCTAGAAAATACAAAAATTTCTAGATTGATTTTAATTAAGCGTTAATTTTAGTTTGGTTGTTTCTTAGGTCAAAATATGTGGAAGTGAAACTTCAATGATGTTTAATGACCTGACTCAAAAAATTCCTTAAAATGCATCTATATGAAAAGCAACTCATTTCTTTTCAATGAAACCTATTTAGAGGAAATATTTGAGAGATTTCAATAAATTTTAAGACATGAATTCTTCCTTTGATAAATAAGAAACTTTGAAAAGAATACAATTCATTGAAAACTCAATTTCACAGAAGAGAAATCACTTGTTCAAAATGAAATTCCTTATATCATTCAAATCAGAAGCTAGAATCAAACTTATCCCGAAAGAAAACTAAAACCTTTAAAAACATAAAATTCCAAACCAAAAGAAAATATCTAATTTTGAATCCTATCTAAATTTTTTGAGGATGTTTATGCTCAGTTTGTAATCTAACCAAGAATTTTCTGCTTATTTCAACAAGAAATCAAAACATCCAATAATGGGTTTAAAGTGAAATTTAGACCTTCACAAGATAAAAGGTTTTCTAAGTTTGCAAATGAAGATAAAATAAAATTTTCATAAGAGTAATAATTGTATCAATTTCAAGGGCTCAACAAAAAGAAATGACATACCAAGTAGTTGAGGTATACAAAAATTTCTGATTCAGAGCAAAAGGAAAACAAGGCAATCAATCACTCACAAAACACAAACTAGCTGAAAATATCACTTCAAACACAAAAATTGCTGAAATAAATTCACACAGAGGTATTTGAAGGTCAAGATAAGTTGGGATAATAACAGAGAATCAAGTAATTGGATTCTAGAAAATATAATTTTTACTTTTTCAAAAAATTTCCAGAAGTCCACAATTTTTGATGGAACAAGGTGCGGTACCGCACTATATTCTACTAAAATCTGTGGATTCTACCGCTCTATTTTTAAACAAAAAGTGTAGAAGGAAGGAAAAAAAAAGAAAAAAAATATAGATTCAGAGTCAGGGATTTTATTGAGTCTTCTACCCAACCCAGTTTTGAGCTAATCAAAATCAATGAAAACCTTTCAAAAGTCAAACTGAAAATGAAAAAGAAAACTAAGTTCAGATATTCCCCAGTGGAGTTGCCATTTTGTTAGGTGGACAAATCCCTTGCGGACAAGAGCGATCTCCCTAGTATCCTAAGGATATCTAGAAACAAACAGACAAATGTAGACCATTTTCTCTAGACCATTATGCTTAAAAATTATTAATTAACTATGGAGAGATGCTCCTACCTGAAGTCCAATCGTTCCAGAAGATAACGATCCAACATATAAGATCTACAATCAAAGACAAGTGAAAGAGATCAAAAGCATCTGCAAGATATGATAATTCAAAAGCAATAATCTATATTAGTGATCAAGGAATCCAAGAATTAAATTATTCAAAAGATACATGAACAACTTAATGAGAAAATAGAATCCATTTGTATTAACTTTGAATAAAAATAAGGAACCTTACAACCTTGACGCCTTGATGTTTGCACAGGTTCTTCCGAGGTCCCGAACAACCGTTTTCCCTAGTTTTACAAGACCCCAACTCTCTGAATTAGCATGAAACTATGGCCATGAGTATGTAATCTCTCTCATGCCAATGATGCCAAATGTGGAGAATATAATTTCTTCAGCAATTCAGCTCAAAACTACCAAGTTCTAAGTACCCTTGAGACTGAAACATGGTCTCAATTTATAGCTCAAGGAAGGTAGTTTCAGTTCCAATAAGGAAGGGATAAATCCCTCTCATCATGGGATTTTAGCTCCAAAAACCAAGGGATAGCTCCATTTATGAAGGGATAAAGGTTCATGAATGGAAGGGGTGAAGCTCAACTAGATAGCACTTCTAGAAGGCTCTAGATAGGAGAATATTCGACTAGCTGAGCTTCTAGAACTTACTTTTCTTTTTATTTTACCTTTTACGGGGGTCCGCAGTTTTAATGAGCAGAACATGTAGGATGTGCCACATTTTTTATAGCAATAAACCACAGTACCACAGGAAATGACTATGAAAAGTGCGGAGTTAGGATTTTTAGGGTTTTAATAAGCTTTTTCCAAATTCCAAGACTGGATTTAGGAACTTTATGATTTTGGACCTTTAAGGGAGAAATAATAGGTAATGATGAACCCATATAGACAGCTAAATGTCATGGTGACAAATTTTAGTGTAACACTTTGTTTTTATTAATATATATGATAATTTGTGTGTTACTATGTGCCATTATATTATGTTGTGTTTTCATGTATGATCTTGGATATTTAAACTTGTTCGTGTGTTGGTTGTCTAGGCGCAATGAGGCACAAATAGACCTTGAGTAGGGGCCTACTCAAGGTGTGATTATGTGTCAGTAATTTTCTTGCTCAATTTTTAAGTAGGTTTATATTGTTGTATTGTTTTTGAAGTATTTTGAATGCATTTTAAGTTTAGCTAATTTCTATTTGATTTCAAGTAAGTGTGATTTTGTTATTTATTATTTCATAAAACTAGTGGTTCAGGTAATTTTTCAACCTACCCTCTGAGTAGAGGATGTAGAATTGAATTTTGAAAAATTTATTGAGATTGAAATACACATGGAGACACTAAGCTAGTCACCCCTAAATAGAAATTAGGTCCTTGAGGCACCACATAATCGAGTAGTGTACCATCCATAAGTAGATTCTTCCATATAGTCATAAATTCCCATGATTTTCCTTGATTAGGTCATTCTAATAAGTTTGAGGGACTTGTCTCTTTTGTATTAAACATGGACAACCTCACAAGTCTACCAACCCCAGTCTAATGATTAAAATTATTTGTGTAGCCTAAACCTTTGTTTAAATAATCAATCATATATATACACCATCATTTTGGCTTTGTTGTCGGGGAGGAACTCAAAAGATTCAATATTCATCACATAATTAGTACCAAAGATATCATGGCTAGAAGTGACCAAAGGTGTTGTTAATTAGTCCTTTCAATAACTTATGTCCCAAGTATATTTTTGTGTTAGTACATGGTTGATGCATTAAAACACCATGAGTAGAAAAAATAAAAAATCTACTAAAACCTCGTTGTGGTGTGGTAGGAGCCACTCGAACTAAAATTTTAGAAAGTGAGAGGAAAGGAAAATCCTTTAAAGGTAATCAAAGTCCAAAATAGTGCAATAGGGAATCTAAATAAGGAAGAACCACCATCGAGAAGGGAAGAGATGACTTTGGATGAGGAACTAGAAAATTCGGAAGATTCCAATAAGATTCAAAACCTTGAACTTTTAGTTATATAAAACATGGTGGATGAAGAAGTAAATGGACCTAGATAACAGGAATATGTTACTTTTGAATTCCCCATCCAATATCATGATGGGTTGGTCCAAATTAAGAACATTTCTCTTTATTCCCTCCCAAATTTCCATGGTCTTTCAAATGTTGAGTATCCAAGTACTTTTCTATTTGATTTTGATGTCCTTTTTCGTAGCTATGATTATTCCATGGATGCCAAAAAATAGAAATTATTTATTGTTGCTTTGAAAGATGCAACCATTAAATGGTTTATGGGAATTGGGTTAAACTCCATTTGAGCTTGGGATGATACGAAGAAGACATTATTGAAGAAATATTGGGATTGTTGTAAAATCTAGGATATCAAAGATGAAATATTCAAAATGTCCCAAGCAGGAGATGAAATTATGGAGGATTGCATGGAGAGGTTCCAGTACAATTTAGAATGGAAAAAACAAAACAATTTGGACCCATCAATCATGCACATCCTTTTCCTGAAAGGAATATGAGAAGACTATATTGATACATTGAACCTCATGGGAGTAGGAGATATTTCCCTATTAACATATGAGGAGATTTGTTATCTATGTAAGAAATAATCCATAGCGAGTTCAAAATATGGAAGGGATTCTCAGGATGTCTTTTATAGAATTAATAGATCAAGTGGGATAAGGGTTACTAAATCTTATTTAGGGAACTTATTAGATAATTTCAAAACCGATGTCCTTAGTACACTTAGCTCCAAATTAGACACCTTGCAAGCTCAAAAGAAGGAATAGGTTGAGTTTGCCTTGGCCATATTCTACTCAAAATGTCAAAAGAAACACCATATTATAGAATTTACTTTAAATAATTTTGAGAAATTTATAATTTGTGAGCATATGCATTCCACTTAGGATTGTCCTTCCCTGCTAGTGCTTAAGGAAAATTTCCAGGAGATTGAGAAAATTTGTTTTGTGGCTCAAAAGAAACCATGGCCCACTCAATCATTTGGATCTGTATACAACCATTCACAATATTTTACTCCAAATTTTGTATGGTATCCTCTTATTCCATTTCCACAATGGACCCCTAAAACACAAACTCAAAGCTGAGCACCAGACTTGAGAGGACCTCCGCCCTTTAGAAATATGGCACCACAAGCTCCAAATCAAGGATTCTGAAACAACTTCAGCTACCTTCTAATCAACCTTCTCAAGCTTCATAAATACCTCAATTACATACTCAACCTATACCTAACCCAAATAATAAATTAGTACAACTCACCTACAATGTTTAACCAGCCCATTTTCCCACACATATTATTACTTCCATTGACTGTCAAGACATCCACTTACAATCAGGGAAATTAACTAATAACTTGGCTGCTCCTGTAAATTGAGGATATGAGAATGAAGATGATCGTTAAAGAGTATACCGTTATAGCGTTAAAATATTTCCTCTTGAATCTACATCTGGGAACGAAAAGGTTCCCCCATGCCTAGAGAGGTTATGTGTCGAAAATATTCACGTACAACTAGAGTTCTACCTTTTAAGGGAACTTAAAAATGTTTGTGTTAAAATTACAATTCTCCATGCTATAAAGGATGTTGTAATTTAAGAAAAAAATTCTATAGAACTCTATCTCAAGAATCTATGAAGGAAAAACAAGGATCCCAAGACTGTTCAAGTAAACATAAAATTATGAGATCTGATGTTGGAGAATTTTTTTGTCGCCAAGTACATGGATCTTGGAAGCCCAGTTGTGAGTGTTAGCATTAATAACACCCCATAACCAATAATTTAATTGATTATGGGAAAATATTAATTTTATGGCTAAGGAAATCATAGAAAAACTCCAACTATCAACTGTGAGACCAACCCCAGTAGTATTTCAATTGGTTGATCGGTCTATTTTCAAGCTAGAAGGTGTACTAGAAGATATAATTTTTTCTATATATTCTTGGGAATACCCTGTTGAATTTATTATTTTTAATCCAAATACTAATCTTGTAGGATATATTTCGATTTTATGAAGGTCGTGGTTGGCTACTGCAGATTCATATATTTGTTGTAGATTCAGGAATATGACTATCTACCATAGTAATTCTACTAAGAGATTGACTCTTTATCCCCCATTCAAGACCACTCTTGACTATGAAACTCATCCCTTCATTGAAGAAAATGATTAAGGGGAACTTCAACCCCTCCTTACTCTTCACCAAGCCACAATTCTTAAATAGAAAACTGAATATGATGTAATTTGAAGCTTTATAGCCCAACCTCACATACCTAACCCTTTGCCTCTTGTACATATCTTTTAGAAGCATTTTTAAGAACATTATTCCCCTACACAATTAATTAAACATAGCGATAATATGGCATAAATGGTTATTATTTCCAAAGTAAATTCTCATTCTATTGAAATTTACCTAGGAAAAACTTAAATATCAATAGATTAGAGCCTACTAAAAAAAAGTTGCTTATTGAAATGTTTTGGAAACATAGTGATGTTTTTTCATGGGACTACACTAATATGAGCGAAGTACATCGAAACTTATGTACCCATCATATCTAAATTAAGGGATATTCTCGACCATTTGACAACCCCAAAGGAAGATGAACCTTACCCTTGAGGATGTGGTCAAAGAAGAACTCCAAAATTTATTGAATATGGGCTTCATCTACCCTATTTCTGATAGTTAGTTGGGTCTGTCACTTCTATTTATTGTGCCTAAAAATAAATATAAATGGTGTGTGTGTGTAGAATATCAATATTTGAATAAGTATACTTTGAAGGATTATTTTCCTTTTCCATTCATTGAATGGAAGCTCGACACCCTATGTAATATTCCCAATTAGCCCAAGCTAATGGGAATATAAAATTTTGTTTCATTTTCCTGTTGCTTGAATAAATGTATAAAGGGGGGCAATAAAAACTCCTAAGACAGTGAATAAATCAATGCCACATGTGAACAAAGATAAATCTGGGCTATCTTAATAAATCACCCTTATGTGTGAAAGGGATTGAGACATTTGACTGGGTCAACCATGACCAGATCAACAACACTGTCCAGAAGGGATGAACCTCATTAATGCATAGCGCAGTCTTAGTTTGAGGTGGCACATGTGAAAGAAGCTAAATCATTGAGATGATTTAGGGTTTTGCAAGATTTCTATCTTATAAAGGGAAGAGGAGGACAACAGGAGAAGGTCGTTGATTGGATTAGATTTTTGAATATATTTTCTGTTTAGACATATATCATTCTCGTGGTTGTTCAACGAAGAATAATGTTGTTTAGCACTGGGTGTTCCTGATCGTGAATCCCACCTCTTTCCTTGAGAGGCCTCTTGGAAGAGTCTTGCATATATTTTCCACTATCAAGCATTTGGCCAAGCTTCATCTTCCAACTACAATGCAAATCCTGTTGAGGGTTTGGTTGTCCTTGTAAGCTGCAGCAAGTGGAGGCTAGATCTACTCAGATCTAGGCCATTCTAGTGCCTCTTTTCAGTGGGAAAGCCTTCTATCCCATTGGAAAGAGTATATTAGATCATTGGAGCTTCAGATCCACATCTCGGAAATAGGCCAAATTGATCTTGAACCCTATAGCGCAATCTATCTTCCAGATCTGCATTTTTTTGTAGGTGTTGTTGTAAGGGATTTTAGCATAACTTGGAGGAGAGATATCTAGTGTTGGGAATCTACCCTTCACTGTGGTGATCCATGGATTTTAGATCTAATCCATGTTATATTCAAATCTGATCTAGATTCTCCTATATTTACTACAGAATTTTTGAATATTTCTGCAGATCTGCAGCTTTAGATCTCAGATCTACTCCATGTGCTTCATGTATTGCTGAAAACCCCAAGGAGTATGTAAAGTAGAGACTCTATAGTGTATGGATATATCATAGATCTGATTGTTCATGCATTATTTTTCTCTAGATCTAAGTTGCAATCAACAGTTGTTGCAACGTAATAAAAATAACGCTATCAAGCCTTTTGCAGTGCATATATGTGATTGCAACACCTCTTTTTGAGGGATTTCTTCTATTTAAGTCTTCTATGTCTTGTTATACATTGTATGATCCTCATTGTAATTCTTATTTTCTGATGTATATGTGAATTTTGGGCCTCCATATTGGCCTCCTACTCTTACTTTGCTGAACTGCGTTATTTATGAAGCAATATTGTTTAATATTGTTGTTGTTCCCATTTTGGGATATTACAGTGGTATCAGAGCAATCATCTTGGCACAACCTATAAGAAGCCAATATGTCTTCATAAGAAGAAGAGCCTCTTACTGAAAGTGAGAATAGGTATCTAAAGAGAAGAGAGAATAAATTTGACTACACAAATGATGACAAAAGACAAGGATAAAGCCCTTGAATCTGGAAGTGAAGAAGATCTAAAGGATTTCTATAAAGTCCTTTTGAGAGCCATGCAATATCTTGCTAGGGAAATCAAAGAGATGAGATTGGATAGAATCAAGGAATCTCCTAAGAGATTTCATCTTCGAGAAATCTTTGGCATGTCTCATCACTGGAATGATCAACCAGTGAACCAGCCACAAGTTGCACAATGCTCTACCATGCCTACCTTTTTTAGCTGTGGAAAATGAAGGGCTTCAAGAGCAAGCATCCCTTGAAGAATACTTTGAAGAATATGAGTCTCAGAACCAAAGATTTAAGGATCACTTGAGTTTTAAAGAGTTTTGTCACCTCAAGGACAAAAGAAGACCAAGGCATCAGCATAGTGATGGTGGATTCACTCAAAATCATGATCAACATGATCACTCTATGGGAAGATTATTTTTACCCAAGTTTGATGGGTCATCCACTTGTTCTTCCAAAGCATGGGTAGAAAAATTGGACATCTAATTTCAGTTGAACAAGGTTCCAGAGATGGAAGCTATCAATATTGAAGCACTGCACTTTAAAGGTGAAGCACACAACTGGTGGTTCCATGGCTTGTCCACATTGGGTCATGCCAATTTGACTGCTTATTCTGAGTTCACTAGAAGGTTGGTGGAAAGGTTTGACAGAAAAGATCCAGAGGCAAATTTCATGAGCCTTGCAAATTTGAAGCAATCAGGTAATACAGAGTCTTATATTTCTAAATTTTTGAGATTATCTGTTATGGTTCCTGATTTGTCTGTAGGAAGAAGGGTGTACATGTTCATCGATGGCCTAGATGAACCTATTCATGGGTTGGTAAAATCTACCAAGCCCACTACCATGCATGATGCCATTGAGAGGGCTAGAGACCTTCAAGATGCCTTGCCAAAAGCAAAGGCAAACTTTCAGCACAAGCCCTCTTTTCCTTCCAAGGGAAAGGAAGAAAAAGTTGCTCCCTCAAAGGAGAGCACATTCAGGAAGCCTCTTGATATTGAAGTCTGGAGAGATCTAAGGAAGAAGAAGCTATGCTTCACTTGCCAAGAACCATGGGTACCTAGACATAGATGTGCTGCTGGTAAAGCACATTACATATAGGTCTTCTCAGATCTTAAAGAAGAAGAAGAAGATGATGAACCAAGAAGGGGTCACAACACTGATAATGTTGAGGTAGATCCAACACCATCAGGAGATGGGGATGGAGCATTTTATCCTATTGGAGGAACTCTTGCATATTTGAGAGGAGTACCTAAGTAATTGACCTTAAGAGTTCAAGGTTCAATAATGAATCATAGGGTTTCTGTGCTGATTGACAGTGGGGCTACCCACAACTTCATTGATGCCCATCTTGTGCAAAGGAGGGAAATACCCACTGATACTTTTGAAGGGTTTTGTGTTTTGGTCCTAGGAGATAGAAAAATGCAGTGCATGCACTATGTTCCATCACTCTCAGTCACCATGGGTAACTATACTTTGGTTGATAACTTCTTTGTGGTTGACATACCAGACACCAATGTGATCTTGGGTGTTAAATGATCGATTACATTGGGGAAAGTCACCACTGATTGGGAGGCTTTGCAAATGGAATGGGTGGATAAGAAGAGTGGTAAATTTCAAATGATCAAAGGCATGCATACTTACCCCTCACATAACACTTCCACACAGAAAACAAAGATGGATTTACGCAATGGAAGAAAGGACCTTACAGTCCCATCCATTATGTTCATGATATTTCTGCATGGGACCCTCTTATCTAGTGGCAAACCACCTAGGAGGCCACCTGATTCAGTTTTTGTGGGAGATCTCTCACCACATGATGCTCCAAGTTCAGATCCAGAAGGGATGGGAGCATTAGAATACAAAGCTATAGTGTTGGGAGGTTTGGGTAAGCTCAAGAATGAGGGATATTTCCTTCTCTCATCATTATCACCTTCCTTCATTTCTAATTCTGCGCTGTTGGAGGAGAAGAATGTGAGGAATGGCCTTCCAACACACACCTTTGACATAGGAGATGTCAAGGAGGAGATCAGCAACATGACAGACATTTTTGTTGATGCATCACCAGCGCTGTCACTATTAAGCAGTTTAGATCTGTATTGGAAATCCCAATTGTTGGTGGATTATTCCAAATATCTTAACACTTGTATGATACTTGATGACCATCTGCATGAAGAGGCATATTTAGTCCAAGGAGGATTCATCTATCAACATGGTAGGATCTTCTTGACTAGAGCTTCTAAGCTCAAGAAGAAGTTACTACAAGGAGCTTTCAAAGAGTTCTGTTTTAGCAATATGTATTCCATGAGGATCTACAACATCATCATGAGGAGCTTTGATTAGGAAGGTTTGAGAGAAGAAATACATCAACATTTTCAAGAATTCATGAACTATGTGGAGTTGGGGAAGCTATGTGACTTTATGCGAGAGTTATTTCAACCATCTCTTCCTTCTTTTGAAAGAGGAAAAAGATCCATGCACAACTCCATGTGTATGAGAGGCATTTTTGGTGAAGGATCTGATCATGTAAAGCAAGGTTCATTTTATAATTTTTCATACTCTTTCACCATGTTTATGCAGACCATGACTCCAGGGAGGAGTGATGTATCATGTAAATCTCATGGCAAACATTGGGCCACTAAAATTTTTGAGTTTGGCCACTCCCTTGTTGTGCAAAGGGATATTTTCTTTCATGATGGGTGCTTCCCAAAGGCACCAAACATATCTCACACTATCAGCCATAGTCAGATGAAATGTGCAGCAAGTAAGTGGTGGGGAAACCACTTACCATACCTTGATCTGATGCAGGTAGGAGATGCACTGCGCTAGTATCATATGTGGGACTATGACTGACCTCCTCATGCTCAAATTTATGTTTTTTTATATGTATTTTTTCTTCCATACCTTGATGATAGAGTTGTACTCTTTATGGGTTTGGTTGGAGGGAGGATGGGAACCTTGTATGGACCACATGGGATGGAGACTGTCTATGTGCCTTATGCTACATGTTTTAGGGAGAGTATTGGTTCAACCATGTTTGTTTCAGTTCAATTCCTGACTCCTTATGGGATGGGCTATATACATCTCATAATGAATTTGGAGGAACAATTCATAGAGGATTGGATTGGTGAACACTTAGCTTATGCAAAAATTTTAACTCATGATGGTGTAACCAATGGAGGAGGAGAAGTGTTGCAGCAATCACCTTATCAGTTTCTTGAGTACAAGAAACATTTTGGATGGGAGAACTGTAATATTCCCAATTAGCCCAAGCTAATGGGAATATACAATTTTGTTTCATTTTCCTGTTGCTTGAATAAATGTATAAAGGGGGGGAATAAAAACTACTAAGACAATGAATAAATCAATGCCACATGTGAACAAAGATAAATCTAGGCTATCTTAATAAATCACCCTTATGTGTGAAAGGGATTGAGACATTTGACTGGGTCAACCATGACCAGATCAACAACGCTGTCTAGAAGGGATGAACCTCAGTAATGCATAGCGCAGTCTTAGTTGGATGTGGCACATGTGAAAGAAGCTAAATCATTGAGATGGTTTAGGGTTTTAAAATATTTCTATCTTATAAAAGGAAGAGGAGCACAGCAGGAGAAGGTTGTTGATTGGATTAAATTTCTAAATATATTGTTTGTTTAGACATATATCATTCTCTTGGCTATTTAGCTGAGAATAGTGTTGTTTAGCACTGGGTGTTCCTCATCGGGAATCCCACCTCTTTCCTTGAGAGGCCTCTTGGAAGAGTATTTTATATCTTTTCCACTGTCAGCCATTTGGCCAACCTTCATCTTCCAACTACAACATAGATCTTGTTGAGGGTTTGGTTGTCCTTGTAAGCTGCAACAAGTGGAGGCTAGATCTACTCAGATCTAGGCCATTATAGTGCCTCTTTTTAGTGGGAAAGCCTTCGATCCCATTGGCAAGAGTGTATTGGATCATTGGAGCTTTAGATCCACATCTTGGAAATAGGCCAAACTGATCTTGAACCCTACAGTGTAGTCTATCTTCCAGATCTGCATTTTTCTGTAGGTGTTGTTGTAAGGGCTTTTGGAATAACTTGGAGGAGATATCTCTAGTGTTGGGAATCTACCCTTCACTGTGGTGATCCATGGATTTTAGATATAATCCATGTTATATTCAGATCTGATCTAGATTCTCCTATATTTACTGCAGAATTTCTGAATATTTCTGCAGATCTGCAGCTTTAGATCTCAGATCTACTCCATGTGCTTCATGTATTGCTGAAAACCCCAAGGGGTATGTAAAGTAGAGACTCTATAGTGTATGGATCTATCATATATCTGACTGTTCATGCATTATTTTTCTCTAGATCTGAGTTTTAATCAAAATTTGTTGCAACATAATAAAAATAACGTTGTCAAGCCTTTTGTAGTGCATACATGTGATTGCAACACCTCTTTTTGAGGGATTTCTTCTATTTAAGTCTTCTATGTCCTTTTATACATTGTATGGGCCTTATTTTAAATATGATTTGCTGATGTATATGTGAATTTTGGGCCTCCACATTGGCCTCCCTCTCTTACTTGGCTGAACTACGTTATTTCTGAAGCAGTATTGTTTAATTGTTGTTGTTCCCATTTTTGGATATTACAGTGGTATCAGAGCAATCATCTTGGCACATGATGTAAGAAGCCAATATGTCTTCAGAAGAAGAATAGCGTCTTACTGACAGAGAGAAGAGGTATCTAAAGAGAAGACAAAAGAAATTGGATTACATAAATGATGACAAAGACAAGGGTAAAGTCCCTGAATCTGGAAGTGATGAAGATCCAAAGGATTTCCATAAAATCCTTTTGAGATCCATGCAAGATTTTTCTAGAGAGATCAAAGAGATGAGATTGGACAGAACCAAGGAATCTCCTAAGAGAGTTCATCTTGGAGAAAGATCTAACATGTCTCATCACTGGAATGATCAACCAGTGAACCAACCACAAGTTACACAACGCTCTACCATGCCTACATTTTTGGCTGTGGAAAATGAAGGGCTTCAAGAGCAAGCATCTCTTGAAGAAACATTGAAGAATATGAGTCTCAAAATCATAGATTCAAGGATCACTTGCATTTTCAAGAGTTTTTTCACCTCAAGGACAAAAGAAGACCAAAGCATCAGCATAGAGATGGTGGATTCACTTAGAATCATGATCAAAATCACTCTATGGGCATATTATTTTTACCCAAGTTTGATGGGTCATCCACTTGTTCTGCCAAAGCATGGGTAGAAAAGTTGGAGATCTACTTTCAGTTGAACAAGGTCCCAGAGATGGAAGCTATCAAGATTGCATCACTGCACTTTGAAGGTGAAGCACACAACTGGTGGTTCCATGGTTTGTCCACATTGGGTCATGCCAATTTGACTGCTTATTCTGAATTCACTAAAAGGATGGTGGAAAGGTTTGACAGAAAAGATCCAGAGGCAACTTTCATGAGCCTTGCAAATTTGAAGCAATTAGGTAATACATAGTCTTATATTTCTGAATTTTTGAGATTATCTATTATGGTTCCTGAATTGTCTGAGGCAAGAAGGGTGTACATGTTCATCGATGGCCTAGATGAACCTCTTCATGGGTTGGTAAAATCTACCAATCCCACTACCCTGCATGATGCCATGAAGAGGGCTAGAGACCTTCAAGATGTCTTGCCAAAAGCAAAGGAAAAATTTCAGCACAAGCCCTCTTTTCCTTCCAAGGGAAAGGAAGAAAAAGTTGCTCCCTCAAAGGAGAGCACATTCGAGAAGCCTCTTGATATTGAAGTCTAGAGAGATCTAAGGAAGAAGAAGCTATGCTTCACTTGCCAAGAACCATGGGTACCTGGACATAGATGTGCTGCTGGTAAAGCACATTACATAGAGGTCTTCTCATATCTTGAAGAAGAAGAAGAAGATGATGAACCAAGAAGGGGTCACAACGCTAACAATGTTGAGGGAGATCCAACACCATCAGGAGATGGGGATGGATAATGTTTTCCTATTGGAGGAACTCTTGCATATTTGAGAGGAGTACCTAATTAATTTACCTTAAGAGTTCAAGGTTCAATCATGAATTAGAGGGTTTCTGTACTGATTGACAGTGGGGCTACCCACAACTTCATTGATGCCCATCTTGTGCAAAGGAGGGAAATAGCCACTGTTACTTTTGAGGGGTTTTTTGTTTTGGTCCCAGGAGTTAAAAAAATGCAGTGCATGCACTATGTTCCATCACTCTCAGTCACCATGGGTACCTATACTTTGGTTGATCACTTCTTTATGGTTGACATACCAGACACCAATGTGATCTAGGGTGTCCAATGGTTGATTACAGTGGGGAAAGTCACCACTGATTGGGAGGCTTTGCAAATGGAATGGGTGGACAAGAAGAGTGATAAATTTCAAATGATCAAAGGCATGCATACTTACCCCTCACATAACACTTCCACATAGAAAACAGAGATGGATTTGTGCAGTGGAAGCAAGGACCTTACAATCCCATCCATTGTGTTCATGATATTTCTGCATGGGACCCTCTTATCTAGTGGAAAACCACTTGGGAGGCCACTTGATTCAGTTTTTGTGGGAGATCTCTCACCACATGATGCTCCAAGTTTAGATCCAGGAGGGATGGGAGCATTAGAATACAAAGCTACAACACTGGGAGGTTTGGGTAAGCTCAAGAAGGAGGGAGATTTCCTTCTCTCACCATCATCACCTACCTCCATTTCTAATTCTGCGTTGTTGGAGGAGAAGAATGGGAGGTATGGCCTTTCAACACACACATTTGACATAGGAGATGTCAAGGAGGAGAGCAACAACATGACATACATTTCTGTAGATGCATCACCATCGATGTCACTGTTGAGCAGTTTAGATCTGTATTGGAAATCCCAACTGTTGGTGGATTATTCCAACGATCTTAACACTTGTACGATACTTAATGACCAGCTGCATGAATAGGGCTATTTAGTCCAAGGAGGAGTCATCTATCATCATGGTAGGATCTTCTTGACTAGAGCTTCTAAGCTCAAGCAGAAGTCACTACAAGGAGCATACAAAGAGTTCTGTTTCAGCCATATGTATTTCATGAGGATATACAACATCATCATGAGGATCTTTGATTGGGAAGGCTTGAGAGAAGAACTACATCAGAATTTTCAAGAATGCATGAACTATGTGGAGTTGGGGCAGCTATGTGACTCTATGCAAGAGTTATTTCAACCATCTTTTACTTATTTTGAAAGAGGAAAAAGATCCATGCACAGCTCCATGTGTATGAGAGACATTGTTGGTGAAGGATTTGATCATGTAAAACAAGTTTCATTTTCTGATTTTTCATATTCTTTCACCATGTTTATGCATGCCATGACTCCAGAGAGGAGTGATATATCATGTAAATCTCATGGAAAACATTGGGCCATTAAAATTTCTGAATTTGGCCCCTCCCTTGTTGTGCAAAGGGAGATTTTCTTTCATGATGGGTGCTTCCCAAAGGCACCAAACATATCTCACACTTTCAGCCATAGTGAGATGACATCTGCAGCAAGTAAGTAGTGGGGAAACCACTTACCATACCTTGATCTGATGCAAGCAGGAGATGCACTGCGCTGGTATCATATGTGGGACTATGACCCACCTCCTCATGCTCAAATTTATGTTTGTTTATATGAGTTTTGCTTCCATACCTCGATGATATAGTTGTAATTTTTACGGGTTTGTATGGAGGGAGGATGGGAAGCTTGTATGTACCACATGGGATGGAGACTCTCTATGTGCCTTATGCTACATGTTTCAGGGAGAGTATTGGTTCGGCCATGTTTTTTTCAGTTCAATTCTTGACTCTTTATGGGATGGGCTATATACATCTCATAATAACTTTGGAGGAACAATTCATGGAGGATTGGATTGGTGAAAACCTAGCTTATGCAGAAATCTTCACTCATGATGGTGTCACCAATGGAGGAGGAGAAGTGTTGCAGCACTCACCTTATTAGTTGCTTGAGGACAAGAAACATTTTGGAGGGGAGGAATGTAATATTCCCAATTAGCCCAAGCTAATGGGAATATACAATTTTGTTTCATTTTCCTGTTGCTTGAATAAATCTATAAAGGGGGGAAATAGAGACTCCTAAGACAGTGAATAAATCAATGTCACACGTGAACAAAGATAAATCTAGGCTATCTTAATAAATCACCCTTATGTGTGAAAGGGATTGAGACGTTTGACTGGGTCAACCATGACCAGATCAACAACGCTGTCTAGAAGGGATGAACCTCATTAATGCACAACAGAGTCTTATTTGGAGGTGGCACATGTGAAAGAAGCTAAATCATTGAGATGGTTTATGGTTTTGAAAGATTTATATCTTATAAAAGGAAGAGGAGGACAATAGGAGAAGGTTGTTGATTGGATTAGATTTCTGAATATATTGTCTATTTAGACATATATCATTCTCTTGGTTTTTTAGCCGAGAATAGTGTTGTTTAGCACTGGGTGTTCCTGATCAGGAATCCCACCTCTTTCCTTGAGAGGCCTCTTGGAAGAGTCTTTCATATCTTGTCCACTATCAGGAATTTGGCCAAGCTTCATCTTCCAACTACAACGCAGATCTTGTTGAGGGTTTGGTTGTCCTTGTAAGCTGCAGCAAGTGGAGGTTAGATCTACTCAGATCTAGGCCATTCTAGTACCTCTTTTTAGTGGGAAAGCCTTCTATCCCATTGGCAAGAGTGTATTGGATCATTGGAGCTTCCGATCCACATCTTAGCAACAGGACAAACTGATCTTGAACCCTACAACGTAGTCTATCTTCCAAATCTGCGTTTTTCTATAGGTGCTGTTGTAAGGCCTTTTGGAATAAATTGGAGGAGAGATCTCTAGTGTTGGGAATCTTCACTTCACTGTGATGATCCATGGATTTCATATCTCATACATGTTATATTCAAATATGATTTGGATTCTCCTGTATTTACTACAGAATTTCTGAAGATTTGTGTAGATCTGCAGCTTTGGATATCAGATCTACTCCATGTGCTTCATGTATTGCTGAAAACCCCAAGTGGTATGTAAAGTAGAGACTCTATAGTGTATGGATCTGTCATAGATCTGACTGTTCATGCATTATTTTTCTCTAGATCTAAGTTGTAATCAACAGTTGTTGCAGCATAATAAAAATAACGTTGTCAAGCCTTTTGCAATGCATATATGTGATTGCAACACCTCTTTTTGAGGGATTTATTCTATTTAATTCTTCTATGTCCTATTATACATTGTATGGGCCTCATTGTAAATCTGATTTGTTTATGTATACATTAATTTTGGGCCTCCATAATGGCCTCTTGCTCTTACTTTGTTGAACTCCATTATTTCTGAAGCAGTATTGTTTAATATTGCTGTTGTTCCCATTTTGGGATATTACACCCTAACGGGGAAGGAATTTTTCTCTTTTCTTAATGGATTTAGTTTCTAGAATCAAATTTAAGTTTCCCCTAAAGATCAAGAGAATATGACATTCACATGCTCTTGGGGGAATATTCTTATTGATTTCTCCCATTTGGACTGTGTAATTATCCTACTACATTCCATAAGGCTATCCTCAATATATTTACATATCTCACCAATTATTGTGTTGAAATATACATGGATGATTTGGTTGTGTATGGAGATACATTCGAGCAAGATTTAAGCAATATCGAAAAAATTTTAACCCGATGCAAGGAAAATAACCTTCCCCTCAACAATAAAATGTGTCAAATGATTCTCACTTGGGGCATACTGTTAGGACATCATGTGTCATGTTAACCCTAAAAAAATAGAGGTTATATTCAATCTTCCAGCTCCAAGTTGTCAAAAGGATGTCCACAGTTTCTTAGGATATGTGGGATACTACCATCGATTTATAGAAAGTTTTACTAAGGTAACATCACCCCTGTTTTTTTTATTAATTAAATATGCAATTTTTTTGGACTAATAAATGTCAATCAAATTTCAAAGCTTTAAAGGAAAAATTTCCTATAGAGACTATATTGTGGGGACCTAGTTGGTTCCTTCCCTTTCATATCTCTACTGATGCTCCTAATACAACCATTGTTGTTGTGTTAGGATAGAAGGAGGACCAACTACCTTATGACATTTATTACAGTAGAAAAACCTTACCTCAACTAAACAAAATTATACCATAACTGAAAAATAATTTCTCATTGTTCTGCATGCCATTAACAAATTCCATCATTATATCACTAGATACCCAATATTTTTACACAATCATTCTTCCATATGTTACCTTATGAATTTTTGGTGTCCAAGTGTGAATGAATATTCAAACCCTTTCCCACATTAATTATCAATCTGGGTGCGTTGGTTATTGCAAGGCTAACACGCACAGTATGTGCAGATACAATAGCACAATTTTGATATCAATCATGGATTTGATAATTAAACAAAGTAGAAATCACTGTAACAGAAATTAAAGAATGGGCAGTAATAAATCGTAAAGATTCTAATGCACTCATAGCAATAATAATATCAACAAATATGTCTACTATCACATCAATTGAAAATTATACAAAACAAGAAATAGAAATAACAATACACATGAAATATGCAGCACCTGATCGAAGAGTGAGCCCAACTCTCTAATCAGGGTTGTGATATTCTCACAACTTATAGAAGTAACAGGAAATTAACTTGCATTAACTTGATCAAATAATGTTCTGTTACATAGCTCCATTCCTTGCGTAGCCAATCCTCTATGTGTTATCTCCTATGCATTCTATCCTTCTCCCTTTGATTTGTGTCCCTTTAAATATACAAACAACAAAGGGAAATAGACTAACTACAAAATCTCAATAAGCAATATGAGATCTGAAAGATCTTTCCATCATGATTCAGTTGGCACAAGTCAAATCTGGAAATTACAATTGGGGCAATTTTGGAAAATGACCACAACAGAAAATATGCAAATCTTTCCTTCTAAGAACCCTTCATTTCTCTCAATGAAGACCGAATTTTGGAAAAATGGTCCCATAAAAACTAATTTGGTCTGTTCTGCACAAAACCCATGTTTTTGATTTTCAGGATTCTTCTCCGTTTGCCAAAAATGTTCAACGAAAAACTATCTCTTGTCATCCGAGCGAATTTCTGAGTTGGAATATTTAATTACCAGTTGGAGATCAAATATGCAATATAGAATAGATCTTGAGGGCTAAAATAGTGAGTGATGTTATAACGAATTCATTAATAAACCAACATTGACAAAATCATGCATAATAATCATAAATTTATTAAAATAAAGGAGAACAAGTATTATTTATCCAAAAGAGCATAAATAATTATGAAATGGAATTATATAATAAATTATGATAAATAATGTGATAAAAGAATATTAGAAATTGATGAAATGGATGTTAAGAAGTGATAATAATAATACAAATTATTGGCCCAACATCTCCCCCAAACATAACATGTTGCATGTCCTCATGCAGTCCAATGCCTCAGTATTAACCAAGTTGTAATACAATAATCAAAATGCTCACCCCAGTGCATGATATTGATGGAAGAGAAGGCTTCTTCCTCAAATGCTTCATTAAAATAATTTTCATGTATATTTTCAACCATATGTATATGAAGTTGCAACAAAGTATGATACAAGTATATACAAACTTCATTTCAAACTAAATTTTGCTGAAATTTTGTAAGCAAATTTATACTATATCAATGCTTCTCTAATTCGAAAATCAAATCAATGCAACGAATGGATTTCAATATATCAGCAAAATGGTTTTTGGTAATAATGCATGATTTTTTTGGAATTAACAAATTGGTTTATCTTGAAAATTTCTGGCTTTAATGATACATCTTTGTTGTCCAAAAATTAGAAGAATCCAGTTGATAGTTTTAAGGATATACAAAAATCAATTTTAGGATTGTATACCTTAAATTAGGAATAAATGAAAAATCATTCATCATGCATAGCAACCCTTCCCCCAAACTTGAGAATTAGCATGCCCTCATGCTACACTAGAAAACAAATTGAGGTGGTTGCTACAATCATGGCTAAAATCTTTGTTTGGTGTATAACAACATGAAATAAAGGAGATTTTGAGAATGAATAAGGAGATCGATGGATGATAAAGAATATTAATGGCATGTTCATGATAATGAAAGTAACACTCCCCAAAATTTAAAGATTTTGTATTTCAGAAAAATGGGAAGTGGTAAAGAAGGGGAAATAATGGTTGAATAATTATGAATGGTTTTTCATGACATTCTCCTAAAATTTTAATAAATAAAAACCTTATGTAATTTTACCTCAGGTTTTACCTCCATAAAAATGTGGAATGTCATGTATGGATTTACATTTCTTGAAGCTGATGTAGGCTAAGCTGATACTAGAAGTGATGCGGAAGGTGGAAGCCATGCAAGCTAAAAAAAGTAATAAGAAAGTGTAGCAAGGTTTCCTTCCACCAAACTGATTAGTTTCCTTGTGATCTATAATAAAAATCTCATGAGTATCCTTAATCAGTAATTCATCACCTCAATAACCTCATTACATATAAAAGTTACATAATCATATTGTGAATGGCATGGGATAATTGTTGGAAATATGATGCAGAGTGTTGTCCTTGATGGCAACCCACTAAATGAAGATGAAGACATGCGACTGTTGTCATGTGTTGTCCTTGATGGCAATCCACCTGATGAAGTTATTCTTGACTTGATGGACTTGGTAAATGATGTAAATCTGATGTGAAATGATGTTAGTTTGCAATATGATGCTAAGCGTTGTCATTGAATGGCAACCAACTTGATGAAGAAGATGGCAACTTACTTGATGAAGTTGTGCTTGATAGAATATGTTCTTGATGAAGAAAATATGATGAATCTACAGTGTGTACAAAAGGCAATGAAGAAAGGAATTCAGAATGTGCTCAAAGTATGATGAAAAGAGTATGTCTCTATGTATACGCGGATTGGCCTAGGGAAAGTCGCGTATGCACGCGGAAAGAAACGTTCCAAGTCGCGTATGGGTAAAAGCGCTCAAAAAGAGCAAAACAGGGGTAACCACCATGGTATTATTTTGGCTCATGGTATTGGAAAAGGGGCCCGTGGTATTGAAGGCTCGTGGTATTGGTTTGGCTCATGGTATTGAAAAAGGGGCCCGTGGTATTGAAAAAGGATAAACCTATATAAGGAGAAGAAATTCATTGTGCAAATCATGAGTGGGTGCAAGATGTCTGAGCTTGAATGAATACTTCTCTCTGAAGTATATCTATATGGAAAGGGTAAAGGTTTGAGGATAGATCTAAATCTATGATGCACCTATGAAGAAATGATGAAGCGAGATATTTAGATCTGAAATGTATTTGTATCTGCTAGATCTGTTTATGGAGTGATTAGATCTGTGATGAGGCGAACATCTGTCTGATGAAAAGGGTTGAATCTAAACTAAATATCTGATCTGAAGAAGTATGCTGCTCTATAATGATTGAAGATCTATACGCTACTTCGACGCGGAGGAAGCGCGTATATACGTGGCTTCAGTGAAGAGAAAGCGCGTATGCGCAATGAAATACATACAGAGGTATACGCAGTTTTGTGTGGACATAAGCGCGTATATACGCGACATCAGTGAAGGGAAAGAGCGTATGCAAACTAGGGTTTGCTGAAGCAAGGGGTATGAAATATCTAATCTGTTCTGCTATGTTTCTGCTATCTGATCTGTGTTGATAAGTATCTGTTGGTGATGTATGTTTGTGCTTAAAAGTATGGAAAGGGTCCAGTATGAAAATATGATGAAACGTGGCCTGCAAGTGTTGTTCTCTTGAAGTTGTTGGATCCAGTGTGAAAATTGATGAAACGTGGTCCAAGGTGGTGCTGAGGGTTGTAGCCTTCAGTCAGGGGGTTGTAGCTCCCTTCCAGGAGAGGCTGGTAAACGAGATCGGGGGGGTCGTAGCTCCCTTCCAGGAGAGGCTGGTAAACGAGTCAGGGGGTTGGAGCTCCCTTCCAGGAGAGGCTGGTAAACGAGCGCGGGTGGGTGCCTGCGTGCTGGTAGGAGTCTGCACCAGCACATATGTTGTAAGATGTTTTCTCTATAATAAAATATTGAAGGCTGAGCAACGGCAGCGGTGGTTTTCTCCAGACTTGGGTTTCCACCTAAAAATCCTGGTGTTCATGTGTGATGCTTTGTGTGATGGTTTATTCTGTTCTTACTGCACATGTTTACTGTTTATAGAACATCTAATGAATGAATGATGGAATGATATAAGTGAAGAACTAATGGCATAATTAGATCTCTGTGTATACGTGAGTTTTATGAAGGATATCTGCGTGTATACACTACTTGGATTCAAAAAAGTAGCATATGGGTTTTAAGGAATGAAAAAGTAAAAAGTTTGAATATGCAGTAAATACTGATTCACCCCCCCCTCTCAGTATTTTTCCCAACAATTGGTATCAGAGGGTGGTCCTTCTGCAGAAGCTTGATCGCTTGAAGGAGATCCGTCGCAATGGGAAAGAAGCAAAAGAAGAAGGTTACTCAAGGAAAGAAGAAGCCTCAAAAATCATGTATAGCAGAAATTGAAGGAGATGAAACAGGTATTGATCGTTGCTCTTGTATTTTACTTAATTGTATATGCAAGGATTATTATAGTGAAAGTGAAGATGAAGAAGATTTTGACCAAGCTCTACAAGTGCTCATGGCAAAGAAGAAGGCTACTCAAAGTAAGGAGATAGCTGAATTTGACAAAAATGAATCAGATAGTGATTGGGGTCCAGAAGTTTCTGACGAAGCTCTACAAGCACTCATGGCAAAGAAGAAAAAGGAGAAGGCTACTTGTAATACTCTTCTTTGTGCAAACAATGGTGATGATAGTGGAGAATATGCTATCGAAGCTGTCAAGATTAAAGATGAAGATAGTAAGAGAAAAGTTGTGGATCTAGAAGAAGTTATCAAAGATCAACAAAGAAAATTTAATGAGAAGGATTCTACTAACAAAGCTTTGGTATTTAAACTGAAAAGGATGTTCGATGATGTATACAGTCGAAGTAAAGGATATCAAGTTGGAATCATCTCTCTGCAAGCAGAACTTGAAGAAGAAAATAAGAAGAATGAAGGACTTGAAGCAGAAAACGTTTCTCTAAAAACAGATCTGGAAAAATCAAAGAGGAAGAATGAAGGTCTTGAAGCTACAGTCATCTCTCTACAAGCAGATCTTGAAGCATCAAGTAAGAAGATTGAGGAACCTCTACAAACGTTTGAAAAGGAAGGCCTTGAAACAGAAATCATCTCCCTCAAAGAAGACCTGGATAAATCGAATAAGAAGAATGCAGGACTTGAAGCAGAAAACATATCTCTGAAAGAAGATCTCAAAGCATCGAAGAAGAAGAATGAAGAGCTGCAACAAACATGTGAAGTAAACGAAAATTGGTTAAAAGAAGAGATTCTAAATCTGAAGGATCAAGTAGAAGATGGAAGAAGGAAAGAAGAAAGCATGACAAAGCAATGTCAAGACTTGGAGGTTGAGGTAAATATTCTCAAAGGTAAATTAGAAGAAAAGGTTAGACTTTTGAGGTTTCAAGATAGTACTAAGATTCTGGATAATATTCTTAGTAGTCAAAGGTTTCCTTCTATCAAACTTGGTCTTGGTTTTCATGAAACTGTTAAAGGAGAATCTAGTTCACAAGGAAGTGCTAAAGATTCAAAGGAAGTCAATACAAAACCTGAAGAGTTGAAAGAAGCAAAAGGTCAATCAACAATGATGAAATCTCAAAGGAAATCGTTCAATAATGTTGAATGTTTCAATTGTCATAAATATGGGCATGTTGCAGCAAATTGCAGGAGCAGATCATTTCAGCCTCAAACAAACAGATTCTACTCAGAAAGGTACTCTGGTTTATTCAAGGGATATTGTTTTTCATGTAACAAGTATGGACATAAAGCAGCTGATTGTAAAAGGAGGAAGAATAGAATTACTCATTATGATTCTTATGTTTATTTCTCTGGCCACATGAGATGTTATGCTTGTAACAAGTATGGACATGTAGAAAAAGAATGCAGGATGAACAGATCTGGGAAAGTGGAAAATTTTCAGTACACAGTTGGAAAGCTCAAGAAAATTTGGAAAAAGAAGGAGGACCGATCAGAAACGTAGGGAATTCTAACCCTACTGCAGTCATCCGCTTCTGGAAGCTTACTTCTCTGATTGACTGCAGGAATGATGTGGGATACATTATGAGATTTAGTAATGTATCGTCACAAGGGGAGCAATGCATGATGACTCTCATGGTTGATTTGATTAATCTGGTTATATGTATTTCTAACAGAACATCTGATATGAAGAAGACAGGTACAGGAAGGACAAGTCCAGGGGGAGATAAAGGAATGTGAAAAATTTCTATGTTTCACTTTCCATACGCGGGTTATATTCACAAAAGTCGCGTATACACGCGAGTTTCATCAGACACAGTCGCGTATGCATTGATGATAAGAGAATTTATCTGATAGCTGAAGATTTGGAGCAGAGGTCCAGGGGGAGCATCAGTCTGACTGCTGATGATTGCACTGTTAGCATCATTCTGGTTATACTCATGATAATGAAATGATACATGGGTTCTTGTGTTGAAGATTATGGATGAAGCCTGGTTGCTTTATGATGAAGAGCATTCGTTGTTGAAGATGAAAGTCTTATAATTCAGAGATTAGGACAGATCATGCAGAGATTGTTGCTGATGACTTGCTGTTGAAGGTGCTTCAGATTGCACAAGCTAAGGAAAAGCACTGGTTTAGGGGGAGCAGCAGGTTGAATACTAATGATTGCATTGTTGGAAATATAACTGCTTATTCTTTGGTTTTTGTGATACTCGTGCTCAAATGATGATGACTTAGTACATGGTTTATTATGATGAGTTTTTGAGCCCTGGTTGCTGATAAGTATCTTTTGTACTCACACATGGATGAGTTGGATGTCATTTGATTCAGAAATAAATCATGCAGAGTTTGTTACTAGGGTTGAGATCTGTTGCCTCATGTTAATTCTTGAAGATCTTGATGATATTGGACCACATGGATGATTGCTTGTATTGATGCTGCAAAGAATCTGAAGGCTTGGTTACTATTGTGCTGATGCTACAACCATTGGATGACGCTTGAAGACACAATTACACTGTTCTATCTATCTGTAGTCCAGGGAAGCATTCAAATGTCCCAGAAAGAAGCTGAACACTGTCTTTGCCTCACAGAGAATCAGGTTTGGTTAAAATTTAGAAGATGGCTTGGGATACGCGGGTTTCCTGAAACACAGTCGCGTATATACGCGAGTTCCTGCACATAAAACCGCGTATGTTTGGTTGCTGACAATTTTTGGTTGGTTCAGCGCTCTTCAGCACAGCTGCAGTGATGTTTGGAATTTGACATCATGGTATCTTTGGTGGTGTTCCAGTTCTCATAATTCTTTTTCTAATGATTTGATGAAGATGCCTTGATGATTTGTTGGTGAAAGTGTTCAGGATGCACAAACTAAGGGGGAGCCTTAGTCACATGGAAAGGATGTTTGGATGCACAGATTCAGGGGGAGCATTAGCTTTGCTGAGTATAATGCATTGTTGGCATTATGATGGTTCCGAAATATGTTCTCTTTCTTGAGGATTTTCTGGTGTTGGTCATAGATGGTCATATTTTTGATGAAAAGGGCTTTTTGAGACCCATAGTGTAAATTTGTAATAGTCAGTCATGTAAGGAATTGTCAATTTGTAAAAACCCACTCAAGTTGGGTAGCTCTAGGTCATTTTGTAAACCCACTTGGTTGGGTAGCTGAGTCAATTTTTGTAAACCCACTTGGTTTGGTAGCTGAGTTGAAATGTGTAAACCCACTTGGTTGGGTACTTGAGTCTTATATGTAAATCCACTTGGTTGGATACTTGATGTAAGTATGAGTCTTTTGGTGATAGGAAGTTCATAGAGCCATGTACTTCATTGAAAAATATTCAGCATGAACTCAGGGGGAGCTTGGTCATTTCAGTATACATCAGATCTGCAGAACGCTTCTTCTACATGAGGAGAAAAGGGGGTGAGTGTGTTGGTTATGATCCGCCCGTTGCCCTTGATATCAAAGGGGGAGAGTGTGTTGGTTTTGATCTGCTGGTTTTGTCCTTTGCGCTTGATGTCAAAGGGGGAGAGTGACATGGTGTTTGAATGAAGATAATGATGTGCCCTTTGCCCTCGATGTCAAAGGGGGAGAGTGACATGGTGTTTGAATGGAGAGAGTGACATGGCAAATAGGGAGAATGACATGGTGTCATTGTATTCTTAATGTATCTATCTGCTATGGTAACCAAACACCATCGTGGTTTCCATCAAGTCCAAAGGGGGAGATTGTTGGAAATATGATGCAGAGTGTTGTCCTTGATGGCAACCCACTGAATGAAGATGAAAGACATGCGAATCGTTGACATGTGTTGTCCTTGATGGCAAACCACCTGATGAAGTTATTCTTGACTTGATGGACTTGGTAAATGATGTAAATCTGATGTGAAATGATGTCAGTTTTCAATATGATGCTAAGTGTTGTCATTGAATGGCAACCAACTTGATGAAGAAGATGGCAACTTACTTGATGAAGTTGTGCTTGACAGAATATGTTCTTGATCTGATGTATCTGCAGTGAGAACAGAAGGGAATGAAGAAAGGAATTCAGAATGTGCTCAAAGTATGATGAAAAGAGTATGCCTCTAGGCATACGCAGATATGTCTAATGGAAGTAGCGTATGCACACGGGAATAAACGTTCCAAGTCGCGTATGGGTAAAAGCGCTCACAAAGAGAAAAACAGGGGTAACCACCATGGTATTATTTTGACTCATGGTATTGGAAAAGGGGCCCATGGTATTGAAGGCTCATGGTATTGATTTGGCTCATGGTATTAAAAAAGAGGGGCCCGTGGTATTGAAAAAGGATAAGACTATATAAAGAGAAGAAATTCATTGTGCAAATTATGAGTGTGGGTGCAAGAGGTCTGAGCTTGAATGAATACTTCTCGTGAAGTATATCTGTATGGAAAGGGTAAAGGTTTGATGATAGATCCGAATCTATGATGCACCTATGAAGAAATGATGAAGCGGGATATCTAGATCTGAAATGTATTTGTATCTGCTAGATCTGTTTATGGAGTGATTAGATCTGTGATGAGGCGAACATCTGTCTGAAGTAAAGGGTTGAATCTAAACTGAATATCTGATCTGAAGAAGTATGTCGCTTCTATAATGATTGAAGATCTATACGCTACTTCACACGGAGGAGAAGCACACTAGATAGACGGTTTCAAGAAGAGAAAGGCACAGATGCGTAATTGAATAAGGCAATGTGTGAGGTGCGTTGCAGTTTGTGTGTGGACATTACAGCATGCGTATATACGCGACATCAGTGAAGGGAAAGAGCGTATGCAAACTAGGGTTTGCTGAAGCAAGGGGTATGAAATATCTGATCTGTTCTGCTGTGTTTCTGCTATCTGATCTGTGTTGATATGTATCTGTTGGTGATGTATGTTTGTGTTTAAAAGTATGAAAAGGGTCCAGTATGAAAATATGATGAAATGTGGCCTGCAAGTGTTGTTCTATTGAAGTTGTTGGATCCAGTGTGAAAATTGATGAAACGTGGTCCAAGGAAGTGCTGAGGGTTGTAGCCTTCAGTCAGGGGGTTGTAGCTCCCTTCCAGGTGAGGCTGGTAAACGAGATCGGGGGGTCGTAGCTCCCTTCCAGGAGAGGCTGGTAAACGAGTCAGGGGGTTGGAGCTCCCTTCCAGGAGAGGTTGGTAAATGAGCGCAGGTGGGTGCCTGCGTGCTGGTCAAGTCTGCGCCAGCACATATGTTGTAAGATGTTTTCTCTATAATAAAATATTGAAGGCTGAGCAACTGCAGCGGTGGTTTTCTCCCGACTTGGGTTTCCACCTAAAAATCCTGGTGTTCATGTGTGATGCTTTGTGTGATGGTTTATTCTGTTCTTACTGCACATGTTTACTATTTATAGAACATCTAATGAATGAATGATGGAATGATATAAGTGAAGAACTAATGGCATAATTAGATATCTGTGTATACGCGAGTTTTATGAAGGATATCCGCGTGTATACGCTACTTGGCTTCCGCAAAGTAGCGTATGGGTTTTAAGGAATGAAAAAGTAAAAAGTTTTGAATATGCAGTAAATACTGATTCACCCCCCCCCCTCTCAGTATTTTTCCCAACAATAATAATAGATAAGAAGGGAACTCCTTATACCTGTAATATTTGGTTGTTATGAGCACATAAATGGTTAGAATTAGTTATCTCAGTCTTTGCTTCTCAATGTCTATCCAATTACCTAGGATTCAAAATCAGAATTAGGCCTCTTTATTCCACCTCAAAATAGTAGTGGTGTTGTTAAGCTATGAATAAATGGTGACTGATTGGGAAAAACAACTATCTTTGGTTAAAGATATGATCCTTGTAGAATAAATAAATGATGGATTAGATGATACAAAATGTCAAATATCAAATATCCTAAAAGTTTCATCCCTGACATGTAAAGTAAATATTTATACTGATTAAATATTACCCCATGGACCATGAGTTCTGGAAAACCTTCTATATGCAACATTCAGCTTTATCGGAAATTAGTTTTAAGAAAACAAGGTAACCAAGTATATTATAGTATTAAATTAACTTATATACCATAGGCATAGCCGCTGCTGCCAGCAGGCGTCCATAGCCTCCATAGGGATGCCTTTTTAACCCATTGAGATGCTAGTGTCCCATCTATTAGAAATAAGTAATAGTTACAAAAGCCTTTCAATTTACTTAGATGTCAACTGAAGATCATTGTTATGGCATCGTAACTAGCTAATAACAATGCCATTCATGAGAGCTAATAAAAGTGAAAAAGTTGGCTCGTGATGAGACCTCTTGTCCTTTAGTTTTATGACTGAAGGCCATTATCGTGGCTTGGTGACCAATAGTCGTAATGTCACTTTATTAGGACCTATGATCATGGTAGGTCGGCTTGTGATGAGACATTCTATCCTCTATTTGACCATTTATGTTTAATATTCAACTACGGTTATTGTTAATCAATAAATATTACATAATATATGGGGTGGCAGCCCACCTCCTTAAGAGCTAGGGATGGTGTAAAAAGTTGTGTAGTAACTATTTTCAACTTTGATAGTTTTGATTCTCACAAACTAATAGCCTTCAAATGGCTGCTGATAAATATGTTTTTCATTGTTGAGATTGGCGTTGAGGAATAGTTCATTAAATAATGGAGGAAAGATTTAAATACAATTCTGTGGTCATCATCATAAATTTTACAAGATCAGGGACTTGACCAATTAGTAAAGTTAAAAGCTGGCATGATGAAATCATCTTTACACAATTATTCCTTAAAAATAAGATTATGTTTATAGATAAACAAAGATAAATTGACTACCCAAGAATTATGTCAAAGAGGGCCTAGACCATTAAAAGTATTACTTGTTCACCAAGGAGAAAAACAAATCAGAAAGACCTACATATGTTGAATTCAACGCGAAAATTGGCCAACAACAGTAGTTGTGACTTAGGTAAAAACAATGATGACTTAGGTAATAACAAGGAAAGGGGAAAAGAACAATGGTAGGAAGGTGACATGAAGGAGGATTAGTCACTTTACAAAATAATGAGGAATTAAGAGTGAATCATTCCTGACAAGACTTACCATAATAATAATCCTTATTACTAAACACGAGACATCCCCCCAAGTAAAGTATGTCTGTCATCAGTCATAGTTGGTCATGTCATAAGTAAAATACCAAATAAATACATCAAGTCAGTCGAGGACGTACTTGGCAACTTACCTTGGCGGAGTAACAACACTGGAGGAGTAACAGTACCAAGCACTTAGAAAAATATCACCATGGAGTAACATCACCGGAGGAGTAACAACATCAGAGGAGTAACAACACCAGACACTTAGAAAATTTCTTGGACTAACAACATCGAAGGAATAAAAACAATGAAGGAGTAACCGCATTGGATACTTAAAAAAAAAATCGGAGTAACAACACCAAAGGAGTAACAACATCCAACACTTAGAAAAATTTTCTGGAGTAATAACAATGACAGATTCACACCACCGACGGAGTAATAGCAGTGAGAGATTCACAACACCGACAGAGTAAAAGCAGTGACGGATTCACAGTGCCGACGGAGTAACAGCAGTGATGGATTCACAACACCAACAGAGTAACAATAATGATGAATTCACAGCACTGGTAGAGTAACAACAATGATGGATTCACAACACCGACAGAGTAATAGCAGTGACGGATTCACAGCACCGGTGGAGTAATAGAAGTGATGGATTCAGAGTACCGACGAAGTAACAACAATGATGGATTCATAGTACCAGTGGAGTAACAGTAGTGACAGATTCACAGCACTGATGGAGTAACAGCAGTGACGGATTCACAACATTGGTGGACTGATAGCAGTGACAGATTCATAGCATCGACGGAGTAATGACAATGATGGATTCACAACGTCGACGGAGTAACAGCAGTGATAGAGTAACAACATCAAGGATTAGCAGCATCGCAGAGTAACAACATCACGAAACTTAAGAACTCACTCCTTTTATTTTGAGAAAAAAACAAAAAAATGTGACTTTGAAGTAAACAATACCTAAAGCATAAAAAAATAAGAGAAATTATAAATTAAATGAATCTTTATTTTTTTTTATGAATAAGCTTAATCTATTAGTATACAAAAATTACATGGAGGCCAGGGCCTCAGAAGTTCTGGCCCGTGGTATGGGCATTCTAAAATAGCCATGAAGCTTTAACAGTTTATCAACCCACAGTAACAACATACAGAAACACCCATGAAGCTCAATCAGGCAGTTCAACAAGAGAGTGCCGCCCTCATAGGGGAAACCGGACATGAAACTCCAACAATTTTTCAACCCATAGTAACTAAAATAGGTAATGCAAACATAATCATTCCCAAAAAAAAAATACTTCCGCCCGCAAAGGGGAAACCGACAATTAGACAAGCTGAAATTCTAAATATAACCAAGCTGAGGCAGCGAGCAAAAACCAGTGCCGAACCTGGACTGTCGACCATCCAAAAACACGCAAAAATGGAGATTAACCATTTAAGTACCTTGAGAGGAGGGGGGAGATTCGACCACGCGACATGTGTAGGCGTAAGGGTCATCCTCGTCTTGTAAATCAACTTTAGCCCTAGAAAAACCTTGCCTGATGTCGTCCTCACCCTGCTTATCAACTGTAGCATCAAAATAGCCTCGCTTGGTGTCGCCCGAACTGGCTGCAATTATGAGATCCTGCGAGGTGCTGCACTCGACCTCTCTCCTTTTTTGACCACCTCTGGAGGGAGAGCAAGGCCTATCAACTGCCATTTGCGCCAGATGAGAACTCGGAAGCTCGGCACTCAAGTCAGGGGGCTCCTCTTTAAAATCAATGGTAATGGTGGCTGTAATAGTCGGCATGTTGAGTAAACAGGGGAAACGGAATTGGGCAATATGTTGCTAACCAGGGATGAGACTGGAGATGCCTCTGGTAGGCTGAGAGATCCCGTGACCAACTTGAAAGCCATGTCCACTTCTTGTCTCAAGGTAACAACCCAGCGGGGAGTCCGAGGGAGGAGACAAGGTGCTCAGAGAGGTGGAAGGAGGGTGGCGGGGAGGACAGCGACGGCTCGAGCCGTGATGGCACTGCATTCTCTAGCTCAAATGAGGCATTGGAAAAAAATGAGAAATACTGAGTGAGACAAAGCAAGAAGTGGAAGGCAGGGAATGGACGAGCGAACCAGAGCTGAGCACAGAGGGCTTAGAAGTGGCTAACGGATCAGGGAAAGAGTCAGAGTAAAAATAGTATCCCTGAGAGCAATGGGAGCTCTGTGAAACATGTAAGCCCGGAATGAGGTCTATGCAACAAGAAATTGAACATCTGTGCCCAGTGTTGGTCCTGGAGCTGGGCTCTGAGACCGCCAAGGAGCAGCAAGAGCGCAGAGGCAAAAAAGTAGGCTTGAAGCTTCCGGAAGAAGCAATAACGCTGAAGAGCAGACGCAATCATGGGCAACTATTCTGCATAAATGCAGTGGGTGGCTCGTCGTTAATGCGATTAATGTTTACGAGGACGAGAGGAAGGGTGGCGGTGGTAGAATCCCACGCGCCAGCCCAAATCCTCTGCCACATTTCATGCCATCTGATCACCTGCATTCGGGGTGTTGTTCCTTGAGAAACAATTCCTTGCTGTGAACAGGAATCCGTGCTCAAGACATTAAAGATTATGTCACAAAATGTATGTCTTTCTCTGTTTATTAAAACCTTCAAATATTAATAATATATCTCACAAATATCAAATCTTTATAAACTCTGCAATGCCATGTTCCCTTTATATTGAAGTGAGCGAAATGGAAGACGAAGAAAGAAAAGGATTTCAGTTTGTCATGCTACTTAAAACAGAAACTACCATAATAAAATCCTGAAGAAGTGAATAACAAATAAGCTAAAGTAAAGGAGTGCCCATTAAGGATAATTAACTCTTAGATACATAAATATCAAGAGACCTGCAACTCTAATCACTCTACTTTATTCTCAGATATGAAAATGAAATGAAAACCAAGAAAACTCTTCAACACAAATGGATAATAGAAACTTGCAAAGCTTTTTCATTCATTCAATATTGTTCAGTACAAAATTAGCCTTCAAGGTTCAAAACTCGGAACCTTCTTTCTTCCTTAAGATGTCTTTAAATACAATCTGAACCAAAATGGTTTTCAGTTATAAAACTGATTCTAACTAAATGTAACTGCTTAACTACTCTCTGTAGCGGAGGTACATGCCTCGGAAACATTTTATTACATTTACATAACTTCACTTAAAACAAAATAAAAGATGATAACTCCTAATCTAAAGGAACTGATGTTCCTGGAATAGCGGCTGACTCAATGACTACTTGCGGCTGAACGGCTACTTGGGGCTATTTGGCTGGAAATCCTTTTTCTGTGTCAATAGAAAATTTCTTGCATTCCTTCCAGAGTTTATCTTGAGTTATCGGAGCGTTCTTATAATGATGATATTCCAGTGTAAAGGCAACAACTTGACTGTGAGTGAGGTTACTTGTGAACAATGTCTTCACCATCCACAGCAGAAGGAAAAGCCTTTGTAAGAAATTGAATATTGTTTCTCCCTTCAATATCTGTGTCTTCTCATGTCGGCCATCTGCTCTGATTTTTGCAAATATCAATTGATCCTCATAAAATTTCCAGGACATAATCTCACCTCCCTCCCTCCAGCATGAGGGCAAACCTGTTCTCGTCAACTTATCAAACGAAATATCAAATTTCTTAACCATCTCTTTAATTCCCTATAACCGCTTCTCTGAGGCCTTTAGAAGGTCATTTTTAATGATCATTTTGTTTACCTCTTCAGCATAGAAGTACCTATCCAGTATCCCCATATCTTTCAACTCTTTATCTGTCTTGGCATTAATAAAATTTATGAATTTCTTGGCCCAATTTGATCTTTTGATAGCAGCCTGCTTCTCCGATAACAACTCCTTTTCATGCTCTGAAACAATGTTTTTCTCTCTGGCAATTATATTCATGGAATCGCATTTTTCCTGCATTTCAGAAATGATCTCGTTCCAGATGAGATCCTTAGCTTTAATAAGGGAAATATTTCCCTTCAATTTCTCCTTGAGTTCTTTGATTTCTTCCTCAGCTTTTTGTAGCTTCTGCTCGTTCTCATTTTACTTTCCTTCCCATCCTTGCATCAACTTAAGAATTGTGGCCAATTCAGACTGGGCCTGTTTACAATCTCTCTCCGCCATTTTTAATTCTGTGTTCAGCTGAACAACCTGGGCTTGAGGGTCGGCTCCACCTGCAGAAAAATCAAAAGTACAAGTATGGTTCTGGATTTGATTCTGTAAGGTTATAGCAGTCTGCTTTACCTTAGTAAGTTCCTCATCCTTCTTCATCAACTGTTGTCGTAGTTCCTCTTTTTCCTTTTCAACCTCTGCTACTTCGGCTGCCAACGAGTGCTCTGCAGCTGGAAATTTCAACTTTTTCCTTAACGAAGATATTTCTGCTTCTGCACTCTTCATAAGTTTTTGAATTGCGCTTTTATCATTTGGATCAACCCCGATTTTCATTATGATTTTTTTCAGCTCTTCATTCTGAGTAGTTAACGCTCTTGCATTGGCTTTTTCCATCTTGCATTGTTTGACAACCTTAGCAAGCATATTTTCTGTCTTGACAGCTGTAGCAGTGGTCTTGCTCAAATCATTGACAATCAACTGACCTGTCTGCATGTGGAGATTCATTTTGTCCCACAAGGGGATATTTTTCATGTCCATGACTATATTCAACTCCTTAAAGCTGCCTGAAGATCCAAGGGACATTCCTGTCGGATGCGAAAACGCCATCTTAAACTGATCTTTCTCCAGATCCATTACAGTCAATAGTCTTGTTTGGTCAACAGGTATATGGTGCTCTGCTTGTGTTTCTATATTGGCCTTTATTCTTTGGTTCTTTTCTTCAATCTGTGAGAACACTTGCTTCATGGAAGGAGCCTTTTCCAAATGAAGTTCTGGTCTGCTAGGAGATGAAGGGCCACCTTGTTCTTCACTGACCTGGAGAGTAAAACCAGGTGAATTGGAAGAATGGTCTTCTGCTAATTTAGTCCTTTTCTCCTCTCGGGGTTCCTCCTCATCGATCTCAATAACATCATCTCTCCCTCTTTTTCTCATCTTTTCCAATATTGCAGGTGTTTGAATACTGATCCGTGATGAAATTGGCCCTCCTGGATTAGCCAATTTCTCTAAATCCGGTTTACTCACATGAGTAAAAGCAGCATACCCATTCTCGACCCTTTTTTGTGAAATTATACCATGTGGGTCATAGGCCCATTTCTCTCCCAACAGCAACTGTGTTTCTTCCAATATTTTTGATACCTCCTCAAAATCTTGCCTTGTGTTAACAACAAAAGGGCCTACACTCATAGGCAACTTGTACATTAATCCTTTCTTCATGGGCAGAAAATGAACTTGATCCACATTAAGACTTTGCCTTATAAATTCCAAGGCAAACAGTCTCATGGGAACAAATTTTGGAAGCCTATAAGGCTCAATACTGACTCCATATAGCCTTATCTCAGAATAATCTTCAAAAACAAACCAGTCTCCAAATTTACAATTAGGTCCTAATTGCAAGAACTCCTGGGCCTTTGGCAGGAAGCATGGAGGCAGAGTTCCATTAAGAATTTTATAAGCAGTGGTCATGAAATGGTCCACAAATTCAAATAAACCAGCTTCGTTCTCTTCTCTTCTAACCATATCGGTCCAAAGAAAAACTGACTGTTTATTTTTATTACTATCCATTATATTCAAACCAACACTCATGAACTCTTCAACATTCTGATATAAAAACAAGTAGACTACCAATGAGGGAAATCTGAAATAACCTGTTAAAGGGAAGGCGATCAATTGAGAATTCACCACTTCCTGCCAAAAGGATGGGATATCTAGCACCACCCCTCGTTTCATCATAAGAGCGAACATCCCCAGGGCTGCCTTGTCAATTTCGCGATCATCATCTCTCCCCAAAATCTCCATAATACAGCTAAGAACTGGCCTGTATTGAACATTAAACGCCTCCAAATTGAACTTTCCCGTTTCAAATTGAGTCTTCTCTGGACTTGATACCAAAAACGACATGCAACGATTAAACTCTTCATTTGAAAGCTCTTTGAAATACTGAATCAACGAATCTTCAGAGAACTGCAAAGGAGAATCATTTTCTGGAAAACATAATGCCTAATGCATTAATTGAGTTGAAACCTGCAGAATATTTTCCCCTTGGGAATTCATAACAAAACACTTGCCGGGGTACATAGACGAAACTAACCAAGAAATAAATTCGGGGAAGAAATGATTTTTTGGAATACAAGCGGACAACACTCCCGAACTTTGCATAGCAGAAAACACAGGTGACTTGTCAGTGTTCAGGGTTACTTGATAATGCAAGAGAGGATGGTTTACGGATGACGCGGTATCATGAACATCTTTCTCGCTATCTAGGAGGGGACTGAGACTTGACAAACCAGACAATGATGTTCGCTTGGCCATGATTGACAGGAATTTGAAAACAATTCGCAAAATACTGAATAGCGCAAAGGTGGCGGGACGCGGTTTAAACAGGGAAAACAGTCACAATTAAATCACAATAGGACTGAAAAACCCCATTTATAGACAACAGGAACCATAATAAATGCAAGGGTGACGTGGAAAGACAGCTAACAGTGAATGACAGCTTTCTTACCACCTCGACGGATGACGTAATGCGACCTCGACGGATGACGTAATGCGGGGGGTCTGTGAGTAAGGCGGAGAATTCCTACCCATACCCCCCGTAATTAATCAGGACCGTCGATCATCAGATTTCTAAGATCTCACCGGTCAACTGCAGGGGGTCGGGATTTGATAACCGACGGGCTAATTAACCCCCCGCAATTGCATATCAAAACACTTCTTTGCATGATTGTGACTTCCGCTCCGGAAGCTGCTCGAGCTTTAACCTTAATACATATATATATCAACCAAAGGTCGGCCCATTCCATGTATAAAAATGAAAATGGAAATACATTACATTCCCCTCTTTTTTATGCTAAAGTATAAAAACTTCATACTATAGCATATTTTCGAATTCTTATATATATATATTTTTTATTTTCTTTTCAAAATTTCAAAAATGAAATATAAAAAGGATATGTAGATACTGATCCACAACACGGGGCTTGGAGATCCTAGTGTACCGAGGAAGTGCAGTCGTGGATGAGTTGTGCATCATTGGAGTTGTGAAGAGTGCCCTCGTAGAAAGGAGTAATCTGAGTGGCACCTTGATTAGCCAATCTATCAAAAACTTTGTTGGCTGTGCATCTAATATGCTTAAAGGTGATGGATCTAGGCACCTTGAGCCATATTTCAATTAGTTCCAGTCTGCTCTGCAGCCTCCAACTTGAGGCCACTTTGGAAGCTGAACAACCAGAATGGAGACGAATTGTAGCCTCAATAAGGATCTGAGAGTCCCCTTCAACTTCCAAATGGAAGAAGTTATCTTTATCCGCTATGCATAACCCCTGCCAAAGGCCTTTGAGTTCAGCTGCATTATTAGAGTTGTGACCAAGAGATCCAAAGAAGATGTGTGTGATAGTGCCTTCATGATTCCTGAAGATGCCTCCATAGCTAGCAGATCCCGAATTTCCTTTTGCCGCGCCGTCAAAATTCATTTTGTAAGCCTGAATTATGGGAGGAGACCAGGAGATAGGTGACTCCAAATGCTTCAAGGAATTCTGAGATTTCCTTCTAGGGTGATTGAGATTGAGGTTCCATATTTTCAAAATGAGGCATTTAGCCGGTGAAGAAGGCATATCTGAATCTTGCCAGTGAACAAGAGCTAAAGTTTCTTGTAGGTTGCACTTGAGATTGGACCAAAGGATATCAATCACAGTGGATGTGTCCTTGAATGTCCTATAATTGCATTCCTTCCAAGTGGACCAATAAATGAAGCCAGAGAACAAGTTCCAAATGGTATTGAACAATTGACTTTGGAATGGCTGCGAAGGCCACCATGTAGAAATTTGCTGAATAAATCACTTATTCAATGGGGATTAACCTGATCACACATCAATTTCGAATTGCATGCATAACACATAATCTCTTCAACAATTAATTGTCACATGCGGAAAGAATAGAAGCGATAGCACATCAAATCATCACACACATTAACACAGTATGTATGGGGAAAGCTTATAGCTGAAAACCCCTCAGCTATTATGTATATTAGCTGGAAATAACATGCAGAAAATACATAGTACAAACCCCTCACAAGTACTCATTACTATCTCCCAAAGCTACACAAAAACTAGCTTGGTTTTGAACAAGTCACAGGTTCAAAACACACCCACTAATTTCCCTGCCTCTATTGCGCAGTCAAGGCTGGTCTAAATAGAGATCCAAGTTCGAATCTCACTGGCTCCAACTGCGCAATTTTCATTGGTAATTTCCTCCAAGTGTATTGCAAATCTCATGCACAACTAATGTCGTAGCTGATAGCTAACTCAACCCTTTCATCTACCTCTTTCACTTGTCGCCACTGAACTGTCCATGCACTGAGTTAAACTGATGTGTTCTTTAGTTGAATAATGAGTTAATAATTTGTGAATTAAATAATATTTAATTCACACAACTCATCTCTAGTGTATTAGCTAGTTAAACTAAATACAACTAGTTCAACTAGTTAACCAGAACACCATCTCCATTAATTGTCGCATCAACTCCACCGAACTCCGCCACTTGAGCTCTAACTGAAGTCAACCATGCATTAGCTCAACTAATCCATAGGAACAGTGTAAATCCTTCTGGCATCTACATGCCCCACATCCGGGGGTCAAACTGAAGTGCTCCAAGAGAGTAAACTGAAGTTTAGAGTCCAAATATTATTAAGGGTAAATAATATTTGACTGTTCTATTTTTAGCCCACCAGTCTAAAAATAGACTTCGACCTAAATGCTAAAAATATAGATCCATATATTTTTACCAACATGACCAATCCTCCAAGAATAGCATACTGCAGCTCCCGGTCCATGATCCATATGTCTAAAAATAGACATAGTCTAAAAATAGACTTTTTGACAAAAATCACATGTGTGGTCCCCACCTAGTTTAGGTGATCACTTTCCAACTAGGATCAGGAAAGATGTTTCAGGAGGCCTCCTTCACTGTTTCTTGTTTCCATTTTCAACACTCCCTCTCAACAAGAAAGGACTTTCTTTGCATGTGACATGAAACTCCATGCATTCGCCCTGCAACCTTCACAAGCGCCATGCAACTCCATGCATCTACTCTGCAACTCCTCTGAAAATGAATAGGCTCCAAACAACTCAATCAGTCTGATGCATCTAGCATATATCATCAAATTCTTCGACTTCTGCTTAGCCAACTGCACATGTCATCGAGAACCACCGCGCTATTGAACTCTTGCACCCATGCACTCTTGCACTTGCTGTCAACTCTGATCCGCGCTCCAGTATTCGACACTGTCACTTTGATCTGCCTACATCACTCCAAATGATCTTGCTACTGCTACGCTGTGGGCACCTTGTAGCCAGGTTCAATCCATGAGATCCACACCATCTCATGAATCTTTCCCAGAAATATCCTCATGGGATTAATCATGCATGTCGCCCCACCTCACACCTGGTGGTATAGCTGCATGCACTCCCTCTACCCGTCTGGCAAGAAATTTCTCTGCATGAGTGGTCTCTTCCACTCCATGATCCTCTTGTGGTTTCTCCACATCCCGAGGTTCACTTTCACCTGCATGCAAAACTTGCTCCCTCTCAAGCTTCAATTGCATGTCTTTCTCGCCTGCATGCAACACTTGCTCCCTCTCAAGCTTCAGTTGCATGTCTTCCTTCCACTTCCCAACAGTAGGAAGCTCCGTAGACATCCCATCTACTTCAAGTCTGTAGAGATTCTTTTCCCGAATCCCAACCTTCTTGACTTGTCCCGTTGCCTTGTGCCGAAGGAAAACTTTTCCTTCTCTAAAGACAACTTCATACCCTTTATCCTCTAACATTGCGACTGAGATCAAATTCTTTGTTAAACCTGGTACATGCAATACATCTTGTAAAAGAATGAGTTTACCTGACTCCCTCTAAAAGTTTATGGTACCAATGCTGGTCGCATTGTATCGTCCATCGTCACCCAACTCAACATGCATCTAGATACCTTTCTCCACCAAGTCACTGAAAAGATTTGCATCTCCCGTCATGTGAAAGGAAGCGCCACTATCAAAATACCACCCCGATCCCAATGCACTAGACACCATGCATGCGATCAATGAGAAGTCTAGCTCAAATTGCGAGGCAAGAGCCTCACCAGCTGCAGCTCCAGCAGCCTGCTTGTTCTTCTTCTTTTGTGGACAATTCGTGGCGTAATGTCCATGATCGTGACAGTGAAAACACTTCACTTTGGACATGTCACGCTCTTTACCATCCGCACCGGATTGAGAAGCCTTCTCCTTGCCCTTCCCCTTCCTTGCTTTGGCAGCCAAAGCGCAATCTTCTTCATCAGATACCTTTGATGAAGATCCGTCCCTGGTAGTCCTCCTGATCTCCTCTTGCATGAGATCCAACCACAGTCGCTCCCATCCCGACAACTTCTCTCGACCATTGACACTATCTTGATAGGAATGCCAAGCCTTCGGAAGACCAAGGAGAGCCAGGTCCACCATATCCTCATCTTCGACAGTCACCCCCACACTTCCCAGCTCATCTCTGCACTGAGTGAACTTCGTGAGGTATTTTGCGATGCTGTCGCCTTTCTCCATCTTGATGTTCCTAAGTCTATCTTTGAGCGCCAGCTTCCTTTGGTCGCTCTTGCTTTGGTATAGATCTGTCAAGGCTTTCCACATCAAATATGGAGAAGCCTTTCCATGCAGGCTGGATACAATGTGATCCTTTACACCCTCCAACAGAATCCTTCGACATTTTTCTTGTTTCTTCCGCCAGGCTTCCACAACAACAGCATCATTATAAGTAGGCTTTGGAATCTATTTCTCCATGAATTCCAATAGCCCATTATCACCTAATACAGCCTCCATGTGGTCCTTCCATGCAACATAATTCGAACTTCCTTCCAAGGCATATTCGAGTTGCAAACCGTTGAAAGACATTTTCGCCGCGGCACCAAGAACACAAATCTGCAAATTTGAATTTCACCACCAGCTGATAACTCAATCGCTTCCGATATACACTTGAGAACAAATTATTTCCAAATCAAATATTGACTGCATGGGCTTTTACCAGACCTTTCACTTTCCAAAGAAAGATGAATCCGGAGGCTATCTGGCCCGTATGCAAGCTCTGTCCGAGGAAATAAGTTTGCAATCACCGTAATAGATCTCGACAATTAATATTCCTCTGATACCATGTAGAAATTTTCTGAATAAATCACTTATTCAATGGAGATTAACCTGATCACACATCAATTTCGAATTGCATGCATAACACATAATCTCTTCTACAATTAATTGTCACATGCAGAAAGAATAGAAGCGATAGCACATCAAATCATCACACACATTAACACAGTATGTATGGGAAAGCTTATAGCTGAAAACCCCTCAGCTATTCTGTATATTAGATGGAGAGAACATGCAGCAAATACATAGTACAAACTCCTCACAAGTACTCAGTACTATCTCCCAAAGCTACACAAAAACTAGCTTGGTTTTGAACAAGTCACAGGTTCAAAACACACCCACTAATTTCCCTTCCTCTATTGCGCAGTCAAGGCTGGTCTAAATAGAGATCCAAGTTCGAATCTCATTGGCTCCAACTGCACAATTGTCATTGGTAATTTCCTCCAAGTGTAGTGCAAATCTCATGCACAACTAATGTCGCAACTGATAGCTAACTCAACCCTTTCATCTACCTCTTTCACTTGTCGCCACTGAACTGTCCATGCACTGAGTTAAACTAATGTGTTCTTTAGTTGAATAATGAGTTAATAATTTGTGAATTAAATAATATTTAATTCAAACAACTCATCTCCAGTGTATTAGCTAGTTAAACTAAATACAACTAGTTCAACTAGTTAACGAGAACACCATCTCCATTAACTGTCGCATCAACTCCACCGAACTCCGCCACTTGAGCTCTAACTGAAGTCAACCATGCATTAGCTCAACTAATCCATAGGAAAAGTGTAAATCCTTCTGGCATCTGCATGCCCCACATTCGGGGGTCAAACTGAAGTGCTCCAAGAGAGTAAACTGAAGTTTAGAGTCCAAATATTATTAAGGGTAAATAATATTTGACTGTTCTATTTTTAGCCCGCCAGTCTAAAAATAGACTTCGACCTAAATTCTAAAAATAGAGATCCATCTATTTTTACCAACATGACCAATCTTCCAAGAATAGCATACTGCAGCTCCCAGTCCATGATCCATATGTCTAAAAATAGACATAGTCTAAAAATAGACTTTTCGACAAAAATCACATGTGTGGTCCCCACCTAGTTTAGGTGATCACTTTCCAACTAGGATCAGGAAAGATGTTTCAGGAGGCCTCCTTCACTGTTTCTTGTTGCCATTTTCAACACACCATCTGATGGTATTGTTGATATCACCAACCTGTCTACTAGTTCTTCTGAAACAAAAGGTGAATTGGTCCCAAAGATGTGTAACTAAAGAACAAGAATCAAGGAGGTGTTGTATGGATTCTTCCTAAGAATTACAGTTGGGGCACCTTGAAGGGCCAATAAAACCTCATTTCAGAAGATTGTCTCACATGAGTATTTTTCCTTTGTTGAGGAGCCAGAGGAAAGTGGAGATCTTAGGCCAAGTTTTGGGAAGCCAGACTTGAGCCCAAATGTGATCCTGCTGATTCTGCTGAGGGCAATAGAGTAACCTGTAAGCTTCTTAGGTAGCAAAGTTTCCCCATGGAGTGTATCCCCACCTCAGCCTATCTACGTGGGCCAAGAATTTGATTCTTCTTAAGCTAAGCTCATTTTCAATGTCGCCATACGTCTCCCCCTGCCAGTCCACTTGCTAGGTGAGAGCTGGTTTCCATAACTGATGACCATGAGAGGAGTGGGGTTGCCAGAACTGATTGACATGATTGGAGATGGTGTTCTGAAGAAAGCTTTGCCACAAAGGTTTATGGAATAGCGAGGATATTTTTGGCATTTGTTGCCAAGAGTCTTCCCAGAATCTAGCTTTGTCTCCTGAATGGATCTCCCAAAAACTGTGAGCTTGGATGAAGGCACTATGTTGTTTTGTTGCATTCCAGATCATCGAAATAGGGGCATCCGAGATGATGTGAATGAGATCCTCCTGGGTTCTTCCTGGAGCGTATTTGACCTGCCAAAGACGAACCCAAGGGATGTTTGGTTTAGAGATCCAATTCCACCAGATACGGGCTCCCATGGTTTGGTTGCTATGGAGCGGATCTCTCAAGCCCAACCCCCCTACATTTTTTGGAGTGCAAACCTTCGTCCATTTGACAAAGGCCCATTTTCTATTGAGGACCAAGGATCCCCAAAGAAAATTCCTCTGTAAGTTGCGAATTTTCTTTAGAACCCATTTAGGAGCAGCCATGATGGAAAAGAGATAAAGAGGCATAGCTTGGAGAATTGATTTGATTAAGATGATTCTGCTAGCCATATTAAGAGAGCAGTACATCCATGAGGAGAGCCTAGCTTCTAGCTTATCCAGGAGGGCTCTCCAAGAGGCATGCTTAATGACCGAGTCGACTAGGGGAGCCCCAAGATACTTGGAAGGAAGAACATCAATCGAGAAGCCCAAGATTCTGGCGATATTGCACTGAGAAATGGAGGGGGTGTTGAAAAATAAAATGTGGGATTTATCTAAGTTGATGGTGGTTCCAGAAGCCTCTGAGAAGGTGTTAAGCAGGGATTTGAAGGCCCTGGCTTCTTGTACAGATGGATGGAAAAAAATAAAGTTATCATCAACGAATTGTTGATGAGTAATAGGGGTGTTGTCATGTAGAGAGATACCTTTAATTGAGTCAGAGGAGGCAGCATGATGAATGAGGCGACTAAGGCCTTCAGTCATGAGAAAGAAAAGGAAGGGGGACAGGGGATCCCCCTGACGGATGCCTCTAGAAGACCAAAATGGTAATGAGGGAGAGCCATTAACAAGGATTAAGAAACTAGGGGAAGAAATAAGGCTCATGACCCACCGAGTCCAAGGGGCATTGAAACCAAAAGCCAGGAGCATTTGTTTGATATAATTCCAACTTAATTTGTCAAATGCTTTAGATAAGTATAGTTTGAGAAGCATACCTGGTTTCTTAAGGAGCTTGAGTTAATGAATCACCTCATGCGATAGGATTATGCCATTCAAGATTTGCCGCCCTTCGACATAACCGGTTTGCTCTTGCGAGATAAGGAGAGGTAGGAGGGGCTTAAGCCTATTCGCGATGACTTTGGAAATCAACTTGTATATGACATTGCAGAGCGCTATGGGACTATATTTGTCCAGAGTGCTTGAATTCTCCTCCTTGGGGATGAGAGCAAGGAAGGTTGAGTTCAGTGAAGGAAGGATCCAGTGCATGGAGCGGGATTCTTCCACTAAAGCCCAAACTTCCATCTTGATAAGCTCCCATAATGAGTGGAAGAAGCTGGCTATGAAGCCATCCGGGCCTGGCACTTTACCGTCTTTGAGTTGAGCAATGGCTTGCTCTACTTCATGAAGGGTGACTGGCTGGAGCAACATCGCATTTTGATCCTCTTTAATGATTTTAGGAATATGCTACGTGATAGATCGAATAGCTTGATCTCGATTTCCTTCTAGTTCCTGTAGAAAATTTTGGAAGTACCCTCTGAGCTCTTTTTCTATGTCCTCATGCGCCTCTAAACGAACTCCCTGATTGTTATTGAGAAAAGCAATGTTATTATGCATCCTTCTTTGAATAGTGGACCTGTGGAAAAAATTTGTGTTTTTCTCCCCTTCTTGAAGCCATCTGACCCTAGATTTCTGTCGCCAGAAAGTCTCCTCCTGTTGCCTACTCTTGTCAATTTTTGTGAGGATATCAGCTTCCTTACTGTCATAGTCCTCTGTTTTGCCTTCAGTGATGATTTTCTGTTGTAGATGGCTCATTTGAAGCTCTAGCTCCTTCTGGTTGTTGAAAATGTTACCAAACTGAGATTTATTCCAATGCTTGAGCGTGTGCTTGAGATTCCTGAGCTTTTGTTGGAATTGAAACATTTTTGAACCCTCAGATGGAACATAGGAATGCCAAGCTTTGATGACAATTTCTTTAAAACCAAAGTGGGAGAACCAGAATGATTCAAATCGAAAAGGCCTATTTCAATGTGAACCCGGTCGGGCCCATTGAAGGAGGATGGGCCAATGATCCGAACCAGCAAGAGGTAGTATAGAAGAATGGAAGTCACCCCCAAGATGAATAGCATTATCTGACATGAGAAATCAATCAAGGCAAGAAGCAATGTGCTGCAACCCTCTGCCTTTGTTGGTCCATGTGAACGTACCATTGGAAGTTTGAAGATCCACTAGTTGATTGCTTGAAATGAAGTCTTTGAAACCTAAGCAGTCCCCATCTAGCCTGTGACTTCCACCAGATTTTTCCTACAAGGAGGTAGTCATGTTGAAATCCCCCCCACAGATCCAAAGCAGGAAACGCCTCAGGGAGTTCAGATCTGTTAAAGTAAAGAGAAATTCTAATTTCTTTTGGATTTCTTGCGGGAAATATACATTGGTTAGGTGACTGTGTATGTTGGTACCTATCAGATGGAAGGTCGATTGAATGAAATAGTGGGAAGCATGGAAGTCATAGAGAGTAAGAACTTGAGGATCCCAAATGATTTCCAACCCTCCTGAGGCGCCCGAAGCATCCACCGTTACTGAGCAGTAATTTGCCCAAACTTTGGCTACAATGTGTTCAAGTGCTTTGCTGTTACATTTCGTCTCCTGAAGATAAAAAATCGAGGGTTTGTATTGTTGTATAATATTTTTAAGCATTATGTGTTTTGAGGGGATATTGAGCCCTCTCACATTCCAGGAGATAAGCTTCATGAAGAACTATGAGGAAGAGCCTTGTAGAACTTTGTCAACTTGGGAAATGTTCCTGATTCCACAAGTATTTCACCTATAATAATAGTTCTCTGTAAGTCTATCTTCCTTCCTCTTTTTTTTGTTTCTTTCATAATTTTCCTTCCATCCCATGGGCTCCCTGCTTGAATTCCCAGTGAGTTTCTCTACTGTGCACGAGAGAGGACCACTTCCAAATTGTTATCTGTCGAGGGTTAATGTTGCTGTATTATTTCTGATGGAAAGCTTCCTCCAGAGCAAGAATTTCCAGCTCCCCCAAGTCAACACTTTCAGGTTCTTCATCCATGAAGGTGGGGGCATTCTGATTTGCGTCTTCCAGACCAAGAGGGGGGACTCTGGCTTGGGAGCAATCCATGTCCATGAGCGAAGAGACAGGAATAGAGGGTTTGATTTGGACTTCAGCAGAAGTAGAGGCCGAAGAGATAGTTGAAGCTGCAAAATCATTTTGGGGTTTGAGAGTAGAGGCGAAAGAGTCGGGTAAAGGGCTAGAGGCAGAGGGCTAAGCCTGGTGAGCCCCCGGAGGATCATGAGAGGCAAGAACTTCAAAGTTGTTGCTAGTATCAGGTTATTGGGGGCAGTAGAGATGATGGGGGATTTCTTGGAATGCTTCTTCCTGGAGGAAACCTTAGTGAAGCCTTCCACATCTTTTCCAGCGTCAGGGGGGATGGTATTAGGCTTCTGGTTCAGAGGAAAATCTATGAATAGGTGGCCATGCTCATGACATTTTCTGCAGCGAAATGGAACGTGCTCATAGTCAATATTCTGAATCCATTCAAATTCATCATGAAATAAGCTTACCGAGTCTGTAAGAGGCTTAGCAAGGTGCATGTGGACGCATATTCTGGCGTAGGAAGTGTAGCGTCTAGGTTTTGTTTCCTCGGCAACCTTTATGAACTCCCCCAGGCCGTTGCTAATGTCCCTCAAAGTCTCTTCGTCCCAGTATTCCAGAGGCAGGGAATACATGTGTATCCACACTGGAGCCCAACGAAAATCTTCCCTGTCTGGATGAAATCTTTCAATCCAATCACGAAGATAAAAATCTACAGAGTTGAAGAAGTAGGGGCCTGTTGGGTGTGGAGCTTGATTATCTTGTTTACTTTGTATCACAACATTGGACCCCTGTACCTTAAAAGGGGCAGAAACGCCGCCACTAATTAATCGCTGCCGTGGGGGGTCTAGGGGGGGCGGCAGCGCTTTTCGGAGCCCCCCCCCTGGTGGGGGCTTTCGGGGGCAGCGCCCTCGAAACTAAAAACAGATGTAAAATTGCCTTATAAAAGTATATTAATTTCTATTCAATCTGGGCCGTTCATTAGGAAAATGATCTGACGGTAGAAGTTATGTTTAGATTAGGGTTTTTTTCCCTAGAAGGCAACCCCCTTGTATATATGAGGGTATTGTATTGCAGCTGTGTATTTTTGTGTATTCTCGGAGCAAGAAACAGAGAGGGAGACTATGAGAGAGAAAAGAGGATATTACAGCAGATCTGCTGTAGGTTTTGTGTCTTCATTTTTGCTGGATAATAAAAAGGAAGGACTGGCTATTCGGGGTGGACGTAGCCCAAACTGGGTGAACCACGTATATCTGTGTCTCTCTAGTTTTATGTGTTTTGTGTGCTTGTATTTTCCGCATATTTTATGTGTTGCATTTCTCCATAATATATAATTTTCTAACAACTGGTATCGGAGCCGAAGGTATATTTGGCTGATAAACTCGCAGGAAAGAAGGGTTCCTGGTTTGAGTGGGAGCAATGGCGGACGATGGTAAGTTTAAGGTCAAGAAATTTAACGGCCAAAACTTTCCACTGTGGAAGATGCAGATGGAAGATTATCTGTATCAGAAATATCTGTACCTACTATTGAGCAGAAAAACAAAGAAGTCGGCGGCCATGTCAGACGCGGAATGGAACATTCTTGATAGAAAGGCACTCGGAACAGTACGTTTGTGCCTTGCAGTGTCAGTCGCCTTCAATATTTCGAAGGAAACAACAATAGAGGGTTTGATGCAGACGTTGGCGAAACTATATGAAAAACCCTCAGCCTCAAACAAGGTATTTCTTATGAAACGACTATTTAATATGAAGACGTTGGAAGGTGGATCTGTTGCAGACCATTTAAATGAATTTAATATAGTTACCAGTCAGTTAAGTTCTGTGGGGGTAAACTTTGATGATGAAGTTAGAGCTCTGTTATTCTTATGCTCATTGCCAGAGAGTTGGAATGGTTTAGTAATGGCCATTAGTAACTCTGTCTCTGGATCTAGTACTTTAAAGTTTGACGATGTTGTTGGTGCTATCCTTAGTGAGGAAATGCGACGGAAAAGCTCCGGTGAGACATCGGGTAATGCTTTGAGTGCAGAGTCTAGGAGAAGAAGAATGGAAAGAGGAAAGAGCTCGGGATATTGCAGTAAATCAAGGAAAGGCAGATCCAAGTCCATATCAGGAATAGTGTGTTGGAATTGCGGAAAGAAAGGACACCTAAAGAAAGACTGTAGATCTCGGAAGGGAAAAGAAGGAGACACACAGTAAGAAAACAATCATGAAGCAAATGTGATAGGTGATGTGTTACAAGATGCTTTGATTCTTTCTTTCGAAAATGTTACTGATTCTTGGGTTGTAGATTCAGGGGCTTCATTCCATGCCACACCTGATAAGAAATATTTTCATGACTATGTTCAAGGAGATTTTGGACAAGTTCGTTTGGGTGATGATAAACCTTGTAAAATTTTTGGAATGGGTAAAGTTCTTGTAAAAAAATAGAATGGAAACCAATGGCTACTAAAGGAGGTAAGGCATTTTTCAGATCTTAAGAAAAATCTGATTTCAACAGGGCAGTTAGGCAGTGAAGGTTGTGTGACAACTTTCATAGATAAAACTTGGAAGGTCACCAAAGGAACGCTGGTAATAGCAAAAGGTGAAAAGGTTGGTACATTGTATTTATACAATGGTATTTCTAACTCTGTTAATGCTTTAACATCCAAAGGAGCAGATGCAACATTATGGCATCATAGGCTCGGACACATGAGTAAGAAGGGAATGAAGATTCTTCACTCAAGAAATTTGTTACCAGGTTTGAAGAATGTTGATTTGGATTTCTGTGAGAATTGCATTTATGGAAAACAAAAGAGAGTCGGATTTCTCAGAGTTGGGAAAGAAAAGAAGAGCGAAAAATTGGAGCTTGTGCATATAGATGTATGGGGACCTACTCAGGTATCATCTCTCGGTGGCTCTCGTTATTATGTTACTTTTATTGATGATGAAACTAGAAAAACATGGATTTATTGTATTCAGAATAAATCTGAGGTATTTGATACTTTCAAGAAATGGAAAGCTTTGGTTGAGATTGAGACAGGAAAGAAGTTGAAGAGTCTCAGATTAGACAATGGAGGTGAATATTGCAACAAATAGTTTGATAGGTACTGTTTAGAGTATGGAATTCGTAGAGAGAAGATAGTTCCAAGAACGCCACAAGAAAATGGTGTGTCAGAAAGAATGAACAGGACAATCATGGAGCGTGCAAGGTGCATGAGATTGCATGCAAGATTGCCTTTACAATTTTGGGCAGATGTTGTAGATACTGTTGTTTATCTAATAAACAGAGGGCCTTCAAGTTCCTTGGATGGTGGTATTCCAGAGGAAGCATGGACAGGTAAAAAGGTAAACTACTCTTTTTAAAGCCTTTTGGTTGTGAGGCCTTTGTCCATATTAATAAAGAAAACAGAACAAAGCTTGAGGCAAAATCAAAGAAATGTACCTTTATTGGATATGGTGCTAATGATTTTGGTTATCATTTATATGATTATGAAAATCACAAAATCATTAGGAACAGAGATGTAATATTCAATGAAAAGGTCTTGTATAAGAATCAGCTGCAGGAAAAGAAACAGGAAAAAGAAAGCAAGGAATACACGGTTCTTGATGAGATAACTGAAAAAGTAAAGGTGTCTGAAAATAATAATAATCAACAACCACAGCAGCAACAACCACCACAACAACAGCAGGCACCTCAAACACCTGAAAGTGGTGTTAGAAGATCTACCGGGATAAGTAGACCCCCTGAACGATACTCTCCTTCATTATATTATTTATTGTTGACTGATTCTGGTGAACCTGAATGTTATGAAGAAGCAATGCAGGTTGAAAGCAGGAAGAAGTGGGAGCTAGCCATGGAAGAAGAGATGGACTCCTTAATGCATAACTAGAATTGGGACTTAGTCAGGTTTCCTGCAGGTAAAACTGCATTGCAGGATAAATGGGTTTACAGGTTGAAGGAAGAAGATGGAGGAAAACAGAGGTACAAAGCTAGACTTGTGGTGAAGGGGTTTGCACAAAAGAAAGGTATTGATTTTGATGAAATATTTTCTCCTTTTGTTAAGATGAATTCAATCAGAACTATCTTAAGTCTTGTAGCAACGGAAGATTTACATCTTGAACAGTTAGATGTAAAGACAACATTTCTCCATGGAGATTTGGAGGAAGAGATATACATGCAGCAACCAGAAGGATATGAGGTAAAAGGGAAAGAAAAATTGGTGTGTAGGTTAAAGAAGAGCTTGTATGGTTTAAAATAGGCTCCAAGGCAGTGGTATCTAAAATTTGACAAGTTCATGTCTGAACAAGGTTATACTAGATGTCACTCTGATCATTGTGTTTATCTAGAAAGGAAAAATGATGGCAGCTATATTCTATTGTTATTGTACGTAGATGACATGCTTGTTGCAGGGTATAACATGCAGGAAATAAATGTGCTCAAAAGAAAATTGGCAAATTCATTTGCAATGAAGGATTTGGGAGCTGCAAAACAAATCCTTGGTATGAGGATAACTAGAGACAGGAAAAATCACAAATTAACAATGTCTCAGAATGAGTACATAGAAAAGGTGTTGAAAAGATTTAATATGCAGAATGCAAAACCAGTTAGTACACCTTTTGCTAGCCATTTCAAACTTAGTAAGGAGATGTGCCCAAAGACCCAAGAAGACATGGATTATATGTCTAAAGTTCCATATGCATCGGCAGTTGGAAGCTTAATGTATGCAATGGTCTGCACAAGGCCTGATATTGCACATGCAGTGGGAGTTGTAAGCAGGTACATGAATAATCCAGGAAAAGAACATTGGATGGCAGTAAAATGGATTCTCAGATATTTGAGAGGTACCACAAATCAAGCATTATGCTTTGGTGGTTCAAACATTGCTCTACGGGGATATGTTGATGCAGATATGGCAGGTGACAGAGATAACAGGAGGAGCACTACAGGATATGTATTTACTGTAGGTGGAACAGCTGTCAGTTGGGTTTCAAAAATCCAAAGTGTTGTTGCACTTTCAACAACAGAAGCAGAGTATGTTTTTGCTACAGAGGCTAGTAAAGAAATGATTTGGTTACAACGGTTTATGGATGAATTGGGTAAGAAGCATGATATGGGCACGCTATATAGTGATAGCCAAAGTGCTATTCATCTTGCAAAGAACTCAGCATTTCATTCCAGGACTAAACACATACATCTCAAGTACCATTTCATACGGTCAGTATTAGAAGATGGAGAGTTGAAGCTGGAAAAGATACACACTAGCCAGAATCCTGCAGATATTCTAACAAAAGTTGTAACCAGGGAGAAACTGAGAATGTGCTCAGTTTCAATTGGTCTTCAAGGATGACGATGAAGATGAGGAACAACCAGGTCCAAAGAGGATTCATTGTCCAGCAAATGAAGCAGCGGTGGAGTTGCTACAATCAGTCTCCAAGTGGGAGATTGTTGGGTGTGGAGCCTGATTATCTTGTTTACTTTGTATCACAACATTGGACCCCTGTACCTTAAAAGGGGTGGCAATGCCGCCAGTAATTACTCGCAAGCTAAAAACAGGTGTAAAATTGCCTTGTAAAAGTATATTAATTTCTAGTCAATTTGGGCCGTTCATTAGGCAAATGATCTGACAGTAGAAGTTATGTTTAGATTAGGGTTTTTTGCCCTAGAAGGCAACCCCCTTGTATATATGAGGGTATTTTATTGCGGTTGTGTATTGATGTGTATTCTCAGAGCGAGAAATAGAGAGGGAGACTGTGAGAGAGAACAGAGGATATTACAGTGGATCTTCTGTAGGTTTTGTCTCTTCATTTTTGCTGGATAATAAAAAGGAAGGACTGGCTGTTCGGGGTGGACGTAGCCCAAACTGGGTGAACCACGTATATCTGTGTCTCTCTAGTTTTATGTGTTTTGTGTGCTTGCATTTTCCGCATATTTTATGTGTTGCATTGCTCCATAATATATAATTTTCTAACAGGGCCTCCTTCAAAGATGTGGGTCTTGTCCTCAAGGCAGTGGAAGATAGCAGTGAAGAATCCTTTGGGGCCAAGCTGCAGAGTCACTTGTCCCTTGGGATTCCATTTGCTCACTATCCATCCTTGCAAAGCCTTCTTAGTTGGCCAGAGTCTGATGAACTTTCCAATGAGGGCGTGATCTTTCATATACTGAATGTGACCATTAATACGGTGAATAGGGAGGTCGATTTTGACCTTATCTGCCGCTTTAGGGATGCATGTGGCAAAGGAAACTTTTTTCTGAGCCTCAGTATCTTTCTGTTCGGTGCTCTCGATCCCAGGGATAACAGAGCTTCTCTTTGCATCACTTATATTGTCGGTAGTGGGGGTCCGGACAGAATCTGTCTGCAACCCAGGGACAGAGTTTGGTGGAGGGGGGGTATTACCCGCCCCTCCTATGGGGGAAGACATACAGAACCGTCAGAAGAATAGCCCAAAAATTTTTCAACCTCAGGAGAAGGGTATCAGACGCGTCGGCATGAGAGGAATTACAGGAAAGGGTTCACGGAAACCCTAGAACCAGAGAAAAATATTTCGTCCCATAAAAACTTCATCCCTGTTCATTGTTGAGGGATCGGTTTGAAAATTTTGTTAAATAAATGAATCTTGATTGAAAACCAATAAATAATTAATTTAATTTACAATGGTTATGATTTTTGTTGCAGCAATGTTGTTTGTGAATGGTGAATGAATGGAAAAATGTTTTTTCGTAAATGACTTGGACCTTCAAATATAAAACAATTTCTCATTTCTCATGTTATAAATCCATTAATTGATGAAAATTTTTCATGTTGTTTTCTTTGTGTGAGGAAACATCTTTGAAAATGTTTATATTTCATTATCATTGCCTTCAAGGATCACTTGCTCATAAATTGACCTCATTTATTCTCCTAGGACCTACAAAAAAAACATGTGTCTACCTGCAATAAAACATGAAATCATGGAAGAAGAGAGGTGACCAGGTTCTCCTAATCCAAAAAATATGAAAAAAAATTATTTACTCTATAAAACAAATCCATGGGAAAAAAAATAACAAAGTTAAATTAATTTATTACCTACGGGAGAGTGGTGGCCAACCATAATAACCAACAGTGTTTCAATGATAACTTCTTTGTTTTTCGTCTGATTTGAGTGATTCAAAATCCAAATGAAATGAAATTTAGATGGATGTCTCCAATAGAAATAGGTTTTAAAATTTTCATGTAATAGTATGTTAAATTTTCTTAGAACAACCTGCATAATAGAGTCATTTTCGATTTTCTAGCTCAGACCAATAGTTGATAATTCGAGCATAAATTTTTCATTTGATGATGGATTGAACCCATTAAAATTGGATATTAAATTATATTAATTTATATATCTCCAATAGAAACATATTTTTAAGTAAAGAAGAATTGATGGGTCAAATATGCTAGTGAACAGCCGAGAAAACATAGTTTCAAGAGTGCTGATTTACGATAAGCAGTCAATATTTTGGTCATAACTTCCTCATACAATATCGAAATAAAGTGGTTCAAATTGTGTTGTAAACCAGATTAATAGGGGAATATACCATAGAAATAGGTTTCCAAAATCTAGTCATTTCAGTCTAAAAAAATGGACTATCCCAACTATGTTCCTTAGCTGCCTACTAGACATCCTGTCATTGTTTTGGTCATAAATTTTTTGTTTCAAATCCAAATCAAGTGATTCAAATTGTGCTAGAAAGTAGACATAAAATGATATTTAGGATAGAAATAGTTTTTGAAAATATTCCCATTTTTTCCCTCAAAACATGTCTGTCCCAACTATTTTTCCAGAATTTTCATCAAGCCCGCAAGAAATAAGATATGATAATCAAGGAATTTTTCCAAAAAGGTGATCAAAATGAATATGAGTGTTTGTAGAATTTAATTTTCAATATAACACATCTACATACATAAATAAATTTAAATATTGATCACCGATGTTAATTTTCACAGCATGTTGCAACAAAAACAACTATTTTTACATCTAAAGAAATTTATTTATTTATGTCTTTATTCATTTTATATTCTACACTACACTACTCTACTTTGAAAAATAAAATATACTTACATATAAGAGTACTTTCAGTGAAGCCATTTTCGAAATAATGCCTCAAGTATGCACATACCCGTATTTGAAAAATGTATGTTAATAAATACACGAGTATGAGAGACCAACTACCCTATTTAGGATGGTGCCAAGGGTTGCTGGAGTATGGAGTGATGTTGCGAGAAAATAACAGAATGAAACCAGCCTTCAATATAGTCTTGATTTCCCATATTTGTCACATCGTGAAGTTCCTTGACTGGGTTCCAGATTGTGTTGATGCTTTCTTCCTTGACCTCATCCTGTGAGTTTTGGGGGTCTTCCTCTGCCTTTTTTTTTATTTCTCTATTCATAGAATAGGAGGAAGGAAAAAAAATTCAAACAATTCTCAAATCTCAAGACCTGGAGCAGGGAGAAACTTCCCTCCCCAAGATGAGAGATTGGGTGTTTAAACACAAAAAAAGAAAGCAAATCAATGAAATCTTAAGCTCGGGACTTGGAGTAGGGTAGCATTTACCTCCCCAAGACGAGAGATTGGTTCCTACGAAATCAACCAAATGAAAGAAAACAAAAAAATTACTAATGCTCAAGACCTAGATCAGGGTAGCATTTCCCTCCTTAGAACGAGAGATTGGTTCCTAAGAAATCAACAGAAAGAAAATAAAATAAAAGAAAATAAAAAAGACAAACGCTCAGGACCTAGAGCAGGGTAGCATTTCTCTCCCTAGGACGAGAGATTAGTTCCTAAGAAATCAATCAAAAAGGAAAACAAAACAACTACGCTCAAGACCTAGAGTAGGGTAGCATTTCCCTCCATAGGATGAGAGATTGATCCTTAGATCAATATGAATCGTGTTCTTGCACCTTTATTAGCTTCCCCGGAAATGGCGCCAAAATGTTGGTGTCCAAGTGTGAACGAATATTCAAACCCTTTCCCACATTAATTATCAATCCGAGTGCGTTGGTTATTGCAAGGCTAACACACACAGTATGTGGAGGTACAATAGCACAATTGTGATATCAATCGTGGATTCGATAATTAAACAAAGAAGCAATAACTGTAACAATAATTAAATAATGGGTAGTAATAAATCGTAAAGCTTCTAATGCACTCATAGAAATAAGAATATCAGCAAATACATCTACTATCACAACAATTGAGAATTATACAAAACAGGAAATAGAAATAACAATACACAGGAAATACGCAGCACATGATCAGAGAGTGGGCCCAACTCTCTGATTAGGGCTACAAAATGCTCACAACTTACATAAGTAACAAGAAATTAACTTGCATTAACTTGATCAAATAATGTTCTATTACACAGCTCCATTCCTTATGTAGCTAATCCTTTATGCGTTATCTCCTATGTGTTTTATCCTCCTCCCTCTGATTTGTGTCCCTTTAAATTTAGAAACAACAAAGGGAAATAAACTGATTACAAAAACTCAATAAGCAAGATGAGAGTTGAAATATCTTTCCATCGTGATTCAGCTGGCACAAGTCGAATTTGTCAATTACAATTGGGGCAATTTTGGAAAACAGCCACAACAGAAAATCTGCAAATTTGTCCTTTTAATAACCCTGTGTTTCTCTCAATGAAGACTGAATTTTGGAAAACTGCTCATGGAAAAACTAAATTGGTCCATTCTGCACAAAACCCATGTTTCAGATTTTCAGGATTCTTCTCCGTTTTCCCAAAACGTTCAACACAAAACTATCTCTTTTCATCCGAGCGAATTTTTGAGTTGGAATATTTAATTATCAGCTGAAGATCAAATCTAAAATTTGGAAGAGATCTTGAGGGCTAAAATAGTGAGTGATGTTATAACGAATTCATTAATAAACCATCATTGGAAAAATCATGCATAATAATCATTAATTTTATTTTTATTTTTCTAAATAAGACTAATTCTATTTATATAACATAAAAATACATGTCAGCCACAGCTTCAGCTAGGTGACCCTGAGAGCTGGGTTTGATTGTCAAAAAATACATGATTTTGAACTGCCCCAAGAGAGGAAACCAATCCCTTAGTTAATTGTCTTGCCGCCCTCACAGGGGAAACCGGCATTAATTTCAGAAAATAGACCCATGAAAACAAAAATTGACTTATGAAAATAACATTCTTCACTCTCAGCAAAGGAGAGCTTAACAGAAACACAAAAAACAACCCATTAAACTTGGGCTTCAAAGCCATGTTCCAGCAGAGGTTACCGTGTTTACTTTTCATTAGAAGGAGAGGGAGGTTCCTCCACAATGCGTCATCTGTATTCTTCGCTGCTGCCATCTTCGTCTTCATTGGTTGCATAGGTGGCTTTACCAGCTGCCTCATTCATCGGTTCCTGTTCCTTATCAGCACTTTCCATCCCCAGCAGCACGCTCTTGTCTTTGGCATCATCTTTGTCCTTACTAAAGTGAGGAGTGGGAGCATTGGAGGGGTTGAAGCTTGCTGCTTCCTCTCGAAGGGTGACAATACTGAAAGCGGTAATTATGGGCTTGTCCATGGTGCAAGAAAATTGGAGCTCGCCTCCATGGGAGGTTTGGTAGAGAGAAATTTGAGTAGGCGGAGTGGAGACAGGGGTAGCAAAGGGCTAAGTGACTGGTTGCGAGGGAGACGCAACATGGTGAGGCTGGGAGCCATGGGTGGAATGCGCCTGCCCAGCAGGGCTAGCTCTTCCCCTTTTGCTTCGAGTTTCAGGGTAGTGGCCACGAGAGGAATCCTCAAAGGAGGAATAAAAGCTTGAGGTGGGCCAAGAGCGAGTTGCTCTGCCCCGACTGCTGCCTCGACGGCTTCTCATCCTTTGTCTGAGCCGAGGCATTCTGGCAGTGGAGCTCGGGCAATGAGGATTGTGATGAGGACGGGAATGACGGGAATGACACTGCTCGGACAAGAATGGCGAGGCACGGTTAGTAGGGGGCCAAAAATTCTTGCAGCATAGCGCACTCTGAGTGTAATGAAAATCTGGCAAGATTTCAATGCAACAGAGCAAGAAGCAGCGTCTCCCTGTGTGCGTTCGAGCACTTGGCTCGGCACAAGTAGGAGAACAGAAGCAGCTCTACAGAGCAGGAGACCAACAATCAGGGAGAGCATGAACAAAATTGCAATGCTTCGGATCCATTAAAAACCAGAGGGGCGGCAAATTCTGGCGGTGGAACGAATTGATATCCCAAGTGTTGTGTGGGTTGACAACATTAAATGAAAATTTAATGCGCCTGTGGGTGGCCATATGGCCACACCACATGCACGTTGTCAGGATCCTCACAGGGACGAACATCCCATCCATGTCAAATGACATCTACATCCGGAACTGCAATGTCTTTGTGCACCAGTTTGATGCAATCCTATAGAAGAGCACTCTCATGGAGAATTTTGAGGGGGCCATGTTTGATAGTGTCTACACTTTCCACTCCAACATTGGCCCATAAATCTGCAACTTTGTTGCCATCTCATTTGATGTGAGTAAACAAGACAACTTTATGAATCTTTAACCATCGGTCCATCATTTTGAGTCATGCTGCTAGTCTCCAGCTGGTAGCCACTTTGTCTGCAGTGGTTCCCCAGAGTAGTTGATTAGCCATGTTGATAAGCACCTGTGAGTCTCCTTCAATTACAATGGGGAAGTAAATATATCGTTTTATTAAGCAAAGACCTTACCACAGACCTTCCAATTTGGCTGAGTTGTTGGTGTCTCAACCAATAGAGCCGATTTAGATTGCTATAGGAGCTCCACTAGAGTCTCTGAAAGTGCCACCAAATCCTTCTTTTCTGGGATTTCCCTTAGAAGCACCATCGAAATTCAGTTTAACTAGTCCTATCGAGGGAGGAGACCATTTATTTGGAATTCTCAGAGTGTTCTTTGTTGTGTTGGTTGGAGTGTGAGTAATCTTAAGTTGCCAGTTCTCCCAGATGGCTTTTTCCTGTGGCTTTGTGGGGAGATATTCTTCCTTCCATTCATGAAGAGCTAGGGATTCTTGAAGGTTATTGCTAAAGTTGCTCTAGATTATTTCCAACATTGTACTTTGGCTGTTGAAGATTCTCTTATTTCTCTCCTTCCAGATTGTCCATAGGAGCTGGCCTAGAATAAGTCGCCATAGTGTGTTGAGAAGAGTGTTGTTGTAAGGTGTTGTATGCCAATTGCATATGGTGTTAATTATATCCCCAGAAGGTTTTCTCCTTTGGTAGTGAAAGCTTAGTTTCTCCCAGAGTTTATTTGCAAGAGTGCAGGAGACCATGAGGTGCTGAATTGTTTCATTTCTTTGATTACAGTTGGGACATCGAGAGGGTCCTAAGAAGCCCCTTTTTATCAAATTATCCCAAGTGAGAATTCTTTTGTGGCTAAGAAGCCAAAGAAAAGTTGAAACTTTGGGCCAGATTCCTGGAGACCATATAAGCTGCCAAAGAGGATCAGGAGGATCAGTGGTCGGGTGTATCAAACTGTAGGCTTCTTTTGTGGTGAAAATTCCTTTGGTAGTGTAACCCCACCTAAGAATGTATGAATCCTATGAGCATCTGATCTTCTTTTGATATAGTTTTGTACTGAGTTCTTCCCAAGTGTCGACCTGTTCCTAGGGGGTGATTTGAGCAGAGTGTTTCCATTGCCTAAATCCATTGTTGCTTGTGGGGAGCTAGTGCTGGTTTACCTTGTCTTCCAGATTAATGGTCGGATCCCCCAAATTGTCAGCATTGAGAATGTCGACAATCTTGGGCTTTTGATGCCATGAGTCCACCTAGAATCTAGTTGTGCCTCCATTACGGACTTCCCAAAAATTGTGTTGTTGTATCAGTGCGCTGTGTTGTTTAGCATCATTCCAAATTAGCGAGCCTATTTCTTCAGGGGAGTCTTATCAAGTCTTCTGGGGGTCTATTTTTGGCATATTTTGCAGTCCATAATTTGGCCCATGGAGTGTGTGGAGCCGACAACCATTTCCACCATATTCGTGCTCCCATTACTTCATTGTTGTGAGTCGGATCTCTGAGCCCAAGTCCTCCCGCTTCTTTTGGGGTGCACACAGTGCTCCATTTGACTAGAGCCCATTTGTGATTCTGTCCAGAAGAACCCCATAGAAACTTGCGTTGCAAAGATTTTATTTGTTTGAGAACCCATTTTGGTGTGGCAAGTACCGAGAAAAGGTATGAAGGCATGGATTTCAGTACTTCTTTGATGAGAATTAATCTTCTTGCCATGTTGAGGGATCTATAGGTCCAGGAGGAAAGACGGGCTTCCAATTTTTCTAGGAGCAGTTTCCATGAAGAATGCTTGATGGCAGAGTCGATGAGAGGGGCTCCTAGGTACTTAGCGGGAAGAGTAGTTATAGATAAGCCTAGGATGCGAGCAATATTGGTCTGAGTTTAGACAGGGGTGTTAAAGAAGTAGATCTGAGATTTGGTAGCATTAATGGAGGTTCCGTAGGCTTCAGAGAAGAGATTTAGAATGGATTTAAATGAATGAGTTTCTTGCACAAATGGATGTCCAAATAAAATATTATCATCCATGAATTGTTGATGGGTGGTGGCAGGGGAGCCATGGAGAGTGATACCTTTCAATTTCTGGGTTTGAAGAGCATTTTGAAATATCTTCCCCAGGCCTTCTGCCATTAGAACAAAAAGAAAAGGATATAGTGGGTCTCCTTGTCTAATGCCTCTCGAAGGAGAAAACGGTTGAGAGGGTCTCCCATTAACCAAGATGGAGGAGAAGGTGGAGGAGATGAGATTCATTACCTATCTTACCCACATTTGATTGAAACCAAAAGCAACCAGCATCTGCTGAATGTAATTCCATCTTAATTTATCAAAAGCCTTGGACAAGTCGATTTTAAGAAGCATACTTGCCTTTTTGCTGATCTTTAAGGAGTGAATGACTTCATGCGTTAGGATGATTCCATCCAGAATTTGACGTCCTTCCACATATTTGGTTTGTTCGGGCGATATGAGCAGCAGGAGCAGCGATTTGAGTCTATTGGCAATGACCTTTGAGATAACCTTATAGATAACATTGCACAGAGCTATGGGGCGAAATTTTTCCGGTGTGCTTGATTGATCTTCTTTTGCTACGAGAGCAATAAAAGTGGCATTGAGAGAAGGGAGCATCCAGTGCATTGATCTCAATTCCTACACTAGTTTCCAAACTTCTAGCTTAATAAGGTCCCAGAAATGGTGAAAGAAGTTTGAGGTAAAGCCGTCTGGACCTGGGGCTTTTCCATCCTTGGATTGCGCCATTGTTGTTTCGATCTCCTGCAGGGTGATTGGTCACAGTAGCATTTGATTGTGCTCCTCCGTTATGATTTTAGGAATATGTTGAATAATTTTGTTGATTGTTGGTTGTCTGTTGATTGGAGGTTCTTGATGGACATTTTTAAAGTGCTCCAGGAGCACTTGTTCGATGTCATCGTGATTTTCGAATCGTTCTCCTTGCTGATTTATGATATGGGCGATGCGGTTGTTCATTCTTCTTTGAATGGTGGAATGATGAAAGAACTTTGTGTTTCTTTCACCTTCCTTTAACCATCGGATTCTGAATTTTTGCTGCCAAAGTATTTCTTCTTGTTTTCTTCTCTCATCCAACTGCTCCTAGAGTCTCTGTTCCTGAGCTGCAAAAGGCTTTGTTCTTCCATTGTTGATGATTTCCTGTTGAATCTCAGCTATTGTGTGTTCAAGGAGATTTTTCTCCTGAAATATGTTCCCAAATATAGAGTGGTTCCAAGATTTGATTTTGGATTTGAGATATCGAAGCTTTCGCTGAAACTGATACATTTTGGAACCATCTGGCGGAACAAAATTCTTCCAAGCTGTGTGGACCAGGGTTTTGAAGTTGGAATGATCAAGCCGGAAGGCTTTGAACCTGAAGGGCTGCCTTGATAGGTTTTTGGGTCGCTGCCAGTGAAGAGAGATGGGCCAATGGTCCGAGCCCGAGATAGTTAAAATAGAAGCAAATATATCTCCCCCCAAATGTATGGTGTTATCTGAGATTAAGAAGCGATTCAGTTTGGATGCTATTTGCTGATTTCCGGATCTTTTGTTGTTCCAAGTGTACATTCCATTGGAAAAAGGAAAATCAATAAGCCAACTTTTGTTAATGAATTCTTTGAAGTGGGAGCTTTCAGGCTCCAATCTTGGTCAGCCTCTTGTTTTTTCTTCAAGCTTGGTGATCATGTTAAAGTCCCCTCCTATTATCCATAGGGGGTGTGTTCTGTTGGAGTTGAGAGCCTCCATTGTGTTCAAGAGCGCCATCTTTCTTGCCGAATCTTGAGGAAAGTAGACATTTGAGAGGTGCCCATGTATATTGGTGCCCATGAGATGGAAGGTTGCCCGAATGAGGTTATGCGAGGCATGGTAGTCTGTGAGCGAGATAGTTTGAGTATCCCACGCTATAGATAAGCCTCCCGAAGAACCTGAGGCATCAACTGCTACTGAGTGGCATCTTGGAAATGCTTTGGTTAGGATATTGCCGAGAGCTGTGCTATTGCATTCGGTTTCTTGAAGAAAGAAGATTTGTGGTCTTTCTTGCTGAATCATGTTTTTAATCATTCTGTATTTCCCAGGACTGTTTATCCCTCTTACGTTCCATGAGATGAGCTTCATGAGGAACTATTGGGAAGCGGCTTAAAGAACCAAGTTAATTTGGGGTATCTTCCTAACTCCACCAGCATCTCCCCTATGGTGATGGTTCGTTGCCAATCTGGTTTTTTGCCTCTTTTCTTTGACTCCTTTATAATCTTTAGACCATCCCAATGACTTCCTGGTTGAATGCCCAGTTTCTTTTGTTGTTGTGCTCGGAAAAGGACCACTTCTAAGGTTTCAATTTGTCGAGGATTGATTTTTTCAAACTCCTTTTGTCTGCAGGCATCCTCCAGTCCCAGAATATCAAGCTCACCCAGGTCAAATCTCTCTGGTTCCTCATCCATGTGACCTAGCTAACCGATTTCTGGGTTTTCCTTGTTGGAGAGGTTAGGGTCAAGCATAAGGCAGTCAATGTCCATACTGTTAGGTTTACAAATGACAAGTTTTGTTTCTGGATTTGGCTTGGATTCCATGGTTTCCATATTTTGTGGTTCTTGCGGGCTAGGTTTAGGAACAGAAGGATTTGGGATTGCGGTTAAGGAGGAGGGTTTGGAAGAGGGGTCGAAGGGGGCTAAGGGAGTATTCTCTGAGAGGTCTTGCTGGGACAGGATATCAAATCTATTGTTGGTGGAGGGGGTATAAGCTTGTGGGTTGGATTTTTTGGCCGCCGATGGAGGTTTCTTGTTGTGCCTTCTGCGATTGGAGACTTTGGTGAAACCATTCGATTTAGACTTGTCTTCAGCTTCTTTATTCTTGGGAGCATTGTTGAGAGGGCAGTCTTTGAATAGATGCCCATGGGCATGACACCTATGACATTGAAAGGGAACATGCTCATATTCGATTGGCTGGATCCATTCAAAATCATCATGAAACAAACTTACCGCATCTGGAAGAGCTTTGTCAAGGTGCATGTATACACATATCCGAGCATAGGAGGTGTATCTTTGGAGCTTTATTTCTTCCGCTATCTTGATGAACTCGCCCAGCCCTTTTCCAATAGTAGTAAGTGATTCTTCATCCCAGTATTCAAGCGAAAATGAATACAAACATATCCAAACCGGAGCCCAGTTGCAGTTTTCTTTGTCTAGATTGAATCTTTCAATCCAATCTCTTAGGTATAAGCTAGCAGATTTGAAGAAGTAAGGTCCCCTATCAAGTACTCTGTTTCGGTCCTCGATGTAGTTGAATACAGAGTTGAAGAAGCACTTTGGCCCTAGCTATAGGGTGACATGTCCTTTAGGCTTCCATTTCGAAGTAATCCATCCCTGCAAAGCTTTCTCAGTTGGCCAGAAGCCAATAAAATTCCCAATGAGAGCATGATCTTTCATGAACTAGATATGGGCATTTATGCGGTGACTGGGTAGATCAATCTTAGGTCTTTCGGCTACAATGGGTTTGCATGTTCCAGAGGTCACATCTGGTGTTTCCGAAGTATCCGCTGAGGCCTACGCCTGTGGTACTTCATTCCTCTGTTCTATTGCATCCTTGTCAGAGGTCGTCCTGTTATATTCAGTTGAAGCATCATTCCTTTCCTCATTTGTAGGGGGAGGTCGGCTGCCTCCCCCTGGTGCAGTTGCCATAGCCTATGCACAGGACTCTGTTGAATCTCTTAGCTGGGTGCTTGCAGCTCCACCAGTCTTCCGTTTGCGCTCAGGGCAGCGCCGTTGCAGAGGTAGTCAGAACCCTAGCAGAGACGTGGTCCGTTCAAGCTAATAACAACTCAAATCATAAAAAATAATAATCATTAATTTATTAAAATAAAGGAGAACAAGTATTATTTATCCAAAAGAGCATAAATAATTATGAAATGGAATTATATAATAAATTATGATAAATAATGTGATAAAAGAATATTAGAAATGGATGAAATGGATGTTAAGAAGTGATAATAATTGTACAAATTAGTGGCCCAACATAACCTATCACTAATGGTAGAGTTAGTAGATGACTTCTTATTCTCCAAGAATTTGAGAGTACTATTTTATACAAACCTGTAAAAGAAAATGATGTGCTTGACTTTCTCTCAAGATTAAATAATGAAGAAAAACTACTACCTTTTGTTGAGCAAGAAAATCCCCTCTGTGAATAGAGGCGATCCCCTAGCGCTAGGGTGGGTCTAGCAACAAGGGAACATGCTGGACTCCTAAATTCCTAGCTTATAAATGAAATATGAACTGGAAAAAATATCCTACCTTGGTCCAATGCTTTTGTTGTGGCACACGGCAGCGATCCTTCGATCTTTGTCTTCACGCCTTGCTGTCCATGTTGGTGACAATGTTAACACATATGTACAAATATCAAACAAATGATGAAAAAATACAAGCATATACATTCATCTATAGATATTGAGCTAGTCAAGGAGAGCTAAACACTTTTCATATAAATGGAAAAAAAAGTTGGAACTAGAAACTAGTCATGTATTATTGATAGAGAAAAATAAGTTTACAACCTTATCTCCTTCGACGGGTTCTGTTGAGCGCATCTCAAGAATTTGTTCGGGATTTGACTCAATGAGGCAATGGGATTAAAATCTCTCTCAAAAATGGATTCTTGTCTACTTTATTCAACACACCAGCTATAGTAATGACTGTTTAGCGAGCTAAATCAATGCGAGGAGGAATAAATTATAGGAGAGGAGGAGGTGGTTTGGGATCCCACATAAGGTGGAGGAGAGGTCTATCCCTTTGGGGGGTTGAACAATTGTAGGAAATTACAAGCCAAAGGGAGGAACTCAATGTTATTCAGTCGAACAAACCATGATGACTCCACTCACGAAGTTTTTAAGCATGGAAGCTTCGTTTCTATTTTAATAAACTTTCCAAAAGCATCTTGGCGTGGGTGCCCTTCTAAGACAGAGTGCCAAAGGGCGTAAGGCCCAGTGTTAATTTCTCCATGGGTGCGAGGCCATAACTTACTACCAGCGCCAACCCAAAATCATGTGTTTTTGAAGGTCTTCTTGAGGAATAAGCAATAGAGATTATGATATTTACATGCCAAAGGATGCAATGACATTTATGGAAATGTATGATAGTTCACAGAGTCCCTGAAATGGTCCTCCAATGTTTGGGATGGAGATTGCAGGGACGGTGACAAAATATTGTGTAATAGATGCCCCGTAAAGCATGAATTCCAAGAGAGATAGGAAGGGTGAAATGCTTTATGAGAACATGCCAAAAACAAAACACCGTCGTCGAAAGACCTGCAAGAACAAGTACAACTGATATCTCTGACACATGAATATTTGGCATGGGCACAACCATCCATAGTAGAGTCTACAACAACATCTGAGGTGTGGATGTAGTCATCCAGTAAGAAGGATAGAAAATAGACTCAGGGATGGTTGCAGCCATCCAATCAAAAGAGTCATGCATATATTCATGATAAACCAAATTGTCCTGCAACCTAGATTTCATCAAACAAAACCCAAGGTCTTGCGCTCCATCTCGACCTGAAAAAGTAAAAATTCAAGTATGCGATTGAATGAGCTAAAGTCAAACATTCAATAAAATCATGTGATTACTAGCGAATGATGAAATTGGTTAACATGAGCAAGAGAAACCACCATTAATGACAATGTTTCTCAAGGTACCACTATTAAAATTCACGGTATGTGATCAATGAGCTTGAACACCGCGAAATCACTCGATCGAAGGCCAATGATGAGAACCTATCGTCGAATGCGAAGAACTTGCCATTGAGGCATGCAAGCTCCAAGGTTCCAGAAGGGAGTCTCTGGATAAACTTCATAGATAATGAACTGAAGTCGACAGGAAGCGACCAATCGAAGGAGGGCCATAATGTTTACCACATCATTGACATGAGACAAAGTAGAAAGATGATAGTGAATAGGGACTAAACAGAGGATCATGGGTTGAAAACTACAAAAGAAACTTCTCTTAAACATATTGGCAACACGACTCTGGAATTTGGCAGTATTTGACATCAAGGGATCTGAGGTCATGGTGACGTGGAAAAGAGTAGATGAGAGGTCAAAACAGATAACCCAAACCCATGGAGGAAAAATGACAAATGTGGGATGTCCCCAACCCGACATGAACTGCAGACAAGTGTCATGTTCAAGAGTGACATACTACCGACACGACCGAGAACTGATTCAATTTTCCCCCACATTTCTTGCAAGTATCCCAATTATTTTTGGAAACAAGCTTGAAGGGGATAACATATGATTTTCATATAAGTTTTTCCTTTGGAAAAATCCATCCTAGTACATTTTACGAGCGCTAGGAAGGAGGAACTCGATAATGTCATGGTGACGATTCCCGATGTCATTTAGGTTCAATGAGTCTGACAAAGGAAGAACTTGACATATTTTCATGTTTAGAGAGTTTGAAATGAAGCGGAAAATGATACTCCAATAGATCCCTTTTTGTAGATAGTGTCACAGATCCGAAATGAAATGAAAACAATATTTGGGGGAACCTCTTATCCATGTTTGACTAAGGTATTCCTTTTTCGTAAATAAATTATCCCATCCCGAAAAAGGGGTAAATGTATACTAGGTAGATGACGTTTCACAACCTTTTAACGATTTCAAAATGACAAGAGTCTCGACAATATTTTAAATTTTTGAGAGTGAGAAAATGGTTGAAATATGATTCCCGGGGGTGACTTTTTCATGTTTTTACCGAGTTTGAAAAAGTAATAAAATACAACTCGTCACTTCATCGTCGTCATGTTTAGGGTCTATCGCTGCACAAGAAAAAAACATAAAACCCATTTCTCGAGATAAAACAATAAAATAATTGAAAATTAAGCTTAAAACCTAATTAGGGTTTCGAAAAGGTTATAAAATGATCAAAATAGTAAAAACAAATTACTTTTCACCTTTTCACTTTCCCTGTGAGCATTTTACCACTTTTAACTATGAACTTGTGGAGCTAACAAAAGAAAATATAGGAGGCCATTCGTAGAACTATTTTCTCTAGGTAAGAGCTCTCATCTTTTCCTACATTTTAATGTATATTTCATTTCTTGAATTTTTATTTTTGACACATTTTTTGGGAAAATTTGTCATGGGTTTATCACGGTAGTCAACGCAGGTTCTAGGCATGGAGTCCTACCAACCCACCTAAAATTTTAAAGGGAAGGCGCTAATCATCGTCGCTATTTTTAAAATAGCAGCACCAATCGCCTCGAGCAGTATTGGCATAAAAATTATTCTAAATTTCTCAATTTGAATGATTCAATGTCAAAAATGTAGCTAATGATAGTCTCAATTATGGTTTTATAGGTAAATTAGCAGTCAAAATTGTCATCGAGTGGAAAGAAAGAGAGCACGGGGAGGAAGATGAACAAGCCATGGGAAATTATGCATGCATGGATGCCCTAAGAGATTGTGGGCTCTTGAAATTATTCCTAGCTCCGTGTCTACGAGATCAGCTAGAATTACTGCAGTATCTGAACAATGTGTGGGATATCAATCAAGAAAGGTTCATGATTCATGACCAAGGGTTGGAGATAGAAGTCTCCGACATATATTTCATCACTGGATTGTCACGGAGGGGAGCGAAACCGATCCTGACAGGTACCTGACCCCTTGGTGATAGAATGGGCATGATAATAGAAAGAGTCTACCCAGGAGCAAAGAAAGGATCAAAGAAAAGAAAAGTGGATATTCAACAATACCTGGCTTGGCACAACAAGTAGTGCTACACAGCATAACTCGAGCCGTTGGGTCTCAGGTGACTCACGAAGCTACAAATACAAAAATTCAACTTATCATGGATTGCATGACTCCAACCATTTACAACTGGGCAGAAGCAGTAAAAATCAACCCAAAGCATCAGTTATCGAAGTGTAAGAATGGAATGCTAATTTTTTTTGGATATGGGCCCATCTTAATACCATTCATCCTAGAACAGTTGTTGATATTCCAATGCCAAGAGGTGACAATACCCCAGCACCACCGTGACGAGAGCCACTAATCCGTTGGGAGAATTTGATGCCTCGATCAAGAGGTGGTCAACATATGTCATGGAAGTCGGAATTATTTCACTGGCACCTCCGAAAACTCATCATTGTAGAGGAATGGTCGTACACTAGCACCGATTTCATGCACTAGTACATTTGGGGGAAATTCCGACACTTGGTTCCGACACTTTTGACCAAATGTCGGTGGGATTTCAAATTTTTTTCTAATCCGTTCAAATACATTAACCGTCACTATACCAATGTCTAGAGAAAAAGTAGCGAATGGCACGTTTGGAGGAAGACGTCGCAATTACAACACTATGCCCCAAAGTGTGGCTATCAGGATGAATGCTCAAACGTCGAAATTGTCATCCAATGTTCAGCGTTGCAATCACATGCTGAGGCATCCGTCACAATAGCGACACTTTCTTTGTGACACAGTGTCTAAGTGTCGCAATTGCGACGTTAGGAGGCATTGGTCCCAATAGCGATGCTCTGGCCGCCGTCGTTAAAATGACACTTATATGCAATAAATGACAGTTATATGCCTTTGCAAAAATGGTCAGCTTACAGAATAGCGCGAGGAGTAGTTCATGGAGGCACCATTGCGATTGCACATAATTTGGAGAGAAAATAGTAATAGTGAGAGAAGCTCCTTTAATTGCGTCTTTGATTTTTGAAGGTATGGATTGTCCAGCCTGAAATTATATGATGTCAAGAAAGAATCGTAATCCTCTGGAAACAAGACTGTTGTGAAGATGCCTAGCAAAGAAATGGACATCGGGTTCACGACTGTTGATGAAAACATCGTAGTCCGGCGAAGAATGCACCAAGGAGGGTATTCTCAGTGAATGAGGGATGTTGAAATATTAATTTCAACTACCCTGTCCTCTGGCCACTTTCTAAATCTGTTTGAATGGCTCTGTCAAACAACTGCTTTCTAAAACTGATGAACATTCAATTTTGGTTTCGAAATGACAGTCCCTGCACACTTAAAAACAGAGTGTTGTATTGTTTTGGAAACAGAGAAATTTAATAGTAAACGCAGGAGATTTTAATTTAGAAGAACGTGGTCCCACAAACCACTGACCAAATCAGCCATCCATGTGGAAGCAGGCGATTCGATCACGTTATTTTTTGGCCCGTCTACATTGTGGAATTTCAGACTCGAAACATTATAGGGAGGAATTAATTTGATTTTCACGTCACAGTTTTCCTCCGTATGCAAAGCCAAAAAATGGACCCGAATTTTTATATGGTGTATTCTATGAAGTTTTCGTGTCACAAATTAGGGTGACATCAGCAGGCTATTTTGGAACGCGAATTTGTGATTGAAATCGGGTTTATTTTTTTTTGAAGTCCGGATGTATGATATAGTTTTATTCATATTTTGTTATAAGTTTTGTTTCACCGCCCGATAGTTATTTAAACCATTGGCTCATATATAACATATGCGCAAATATTTCAATTTGGACATTTTTAATGTGGGCCCCGAATACTTTAAATAGGTACATATACATTAGACAATTTAAAAGTTTTGAGGATTGCACCCTCGGTGCAATTGTTTTTTTATAAGATTATATGATACATGTGAGATAAAGGTTTATTATTTATCATATATAAATAAATTTTATCAATATTGTACATTTACACTTTTATAAGGTGATGTTATAAGTAAATTCATAAATATCTCTCTCTTTTTTAATCCTCATTTTACTCCATGAATAGGTTTGGAATTAAATTTCAATAGATTAATTTTCTCCAACTCATGTATCATCAACATTGTACATTTACATTCTTAATTATGAGGTGATGTTATAGGTAAATCCATGAATATATCCTTCTAATCTTCTATTTTACTCCATGAATATGCTTGGAAATTTGAAATTAACAGAGATTAACATTTTCGCTATTATATGTTTTACTTAAGATATGGTAAGGAATTCTCTCTCTTGTTCTTCTTAGAAATATATATATATATATATATATATATATATATATATATATATATATATATATATATATATATATATATATATATATATATATATATATATATTTCAAAATAGATTAAAAAAATTATATGAGAAAAATTATTAATTCATCAATATGTGTGTGTGTTGTGATGAATAATTTCATAGTTCAACTTAATGGTTCATTATATAATCATGTGACCATCACCAATGATATATCTTAAAAAGCAATTGAAAAGCCATGTGTACAAAATCGATGTATACTCTAGAGAGTGGTTCTCATATCACTATGTAAATTGTTGTATGCTACTTCAACAAATTTATAAGATAAACTGTAATACACATCATATATGCACCATAACAATTGGTACAGGGTAAAACCCACCTGCCACACCTTTGTACTCGATCCAATTTTCTCTGTCAACTCTTCTAGCTGTGGGAGTTTCCTCCAAGGATCGTAATACCCCCAAGGCCTGTTATCACCCTAGTAATTCTAAGGTTGTGGGATAGGGATTTTTTTAGTTAAGAACACCAGGGGTAACCAAGAACCGCTTTGGGAATTCAAGATCTAGCCTTCTTGAACTCCAGAGAGGGATCTCTCCGTATGATTTAGCTTTGTTTTAGTAACAGATATTAGGCTAGCTATGATTGTGTATTTGGGTTTGATTTTAAAATATTGGTGGGAATAAAGAGATTTCAAGGTAAACCAAAAGGATCTACCAGAATATTGGGCAATGGAGTCAACTCTCTAGGCAAGCAGAACTAAGAAATAAGGCTCAGAGATGAAAATGTGCTAAGGGAAAGATAGGTGACCTTCTAAGGCTGTGTATAGGCTTGATTTGATGGAGTGGTTGGAATCTGAGCAAAAGGGCACTTAAGAATCCTTAAGCTACAAATCAGAAGATTGAAGAAGGGGATCTAACTAGGACCTAGAGCAATTAAGAATTCTATGGTCCGGTTATCAAGTAGAAAACATTAAAATTCCAACAAGTTTCGAAACAGGGAGCTTATTATCACTAATCCTGTTTAATTTTTCCTTAGTTGATCATTATAGACTAGAAAAACATAATATGAATGAATGTAACCTTTAAAGAAATACATTGAAAACAAGGAAAGAAACGAGACTTATCTTGTCACCACGAGAATCCTTAGCTATGATGTCTCTGATCTCTTTCCAGTCTGCTGCTTTCACTAATTGACTCACCAACTTCAATATAACCAGCAAATAAGACTATAGTTGTCTTGAGAAATTTTATTCACACTGAATACTTCAAATTGTGAAGTATTTATACAAAAAACTATTTACAAAATATCTCAGGAATTGAGATAATGTTTTAATAAAAAATAGGAAAGAAAACTTAAAAAGAGGGACAGCTGCAAAACAGTTTGCAAGCTGTTACCTTTTTACAAGAAAAAATAGAATTGATTATTCTAATTTGAACTGATTGTTGTTGTGCACTTTAACCCTGTATTTTTACCATTTGAGGTAACAGTAAAAAATGAATTTCCAAGTGAATTTCCTATTTTTTATCCATTAAATTCACAGCAGATCTGTGAATTCTTGCCACTTTTCTGTAGAGGGGATCTTCATAGTCTTCAATTTTCTGTAACTTTCATCTACCTCTGTATACTTGGCAAAGTTAGGCTTGATAGTGAACAAATGCTTGATCTCATTATCTAAAAAGAACAGATTTTCAAAACACTGAAGAAGTATTTTGCCTGTTGGTGATCCTTGAGGCAGTGGTTGTCTGGCTTTCTCTTTTGCATGATTTTTGATTTTTAGATCATAATCTTTCTGAGGCATTAACTTGTCATTCAATGCGTGAATATTGAGCAAACCTACTTCTGACAATGTTTTGTATTTGGCTAAAAATATTTAGATGGATACATTCATGTCTTTACACCGGTCCTCTAGATTACTCATTATGTCTCTTTTGTTCAGGACCTTTTTTATTTGAAGAATGGTTTATGTTCTATCAACAATTTTCAATTCTTCCAACTCTTCCCTGGTTTTACTATTTAAAAAATCTATGAGTTGGATTGCTTGGGCTGGTTTATTGTCAATTTTCCTCTTAGTCTTGTCAATCTCTGCACTAGCAACTTGAAGTAACTCCCTTTGTTCATAAATTATCTGAATTGAAGGCCATTGAGAATGAATGCCTTCAATAATTTTGGTCCATAAATGATTTTTTAAATAGGCCACTTGATCTGTAAGATTTACTTGTGCTTGCAGAATATTTACCTATTCTTGGAGTTGATTGGCCCTTTACTCATGTCCTTTAGAAGTAATCAACACATCATTTTTGGAATTTTCTAAATTTTTAATAATGCCTTTCAAACTAAGAATCTCTTTATCTTGGTCTTGTAGTGTGCTCTTTTGTGAGGATGATGAAGAAGAGGCAGATATTTCCTGAGAAGTAAATGGCACTAGAGTTGCCAGTACTCCTTTCAGTGCCAAGTGTTCTGCCAAAGTAGATGGTATAGCATTGTTTACAGTGGGGATCACTGTAGGAATGACCATTGGTTGTGCTTTTCTTAGTTCTTCATTCTCTTTCATTAGAGCTTCTATTTGACTTTCCATTGTTTTTATCTGATCTATCATTTGATGTACAAGCTGCTTTAATTCATCATTCTCTATTTTTTTCTGTAGAATTTATTTTTCTTGAGAGTTTTCACTCTGAGGCAACTTCAACTGTTTTCTAAGAGCAGCTATATCCTCATTTTTCTGTTTAATTAAGAATTTTTCCCCTTCAATGTTGGCTGGGTCACCCCCTACTTCAATCACTATATCTTCTAGTGCTTTTATTCTTAAATTATTAGCATATAGTGAGGCTTTGTCCAACTTCATTTGATTTTGGAGGTTGAGCACTGTTTTCTCAAGCCTAATTGATTTCATAGTTTTACTGACAATTTTGGAATATAGCATTTCAATATTGCTCCTATGAAATTCAATTTGATCTAATTCATGAATGGCATCTGCATCCAGTTCAAGATCTGTTTTGGAATAATCTGCCACTGATTTTGGCTCAGCCACTGTAGGCTTCAAGAATGACATTATCAATTTATTGGATGAATAATCAAATGCTGAAAGAATCCTGTCTTTTTTTCTAGGATTTTCCTTAAGAAATCTAGAATGAGCTTGATTCTTGAGCTCTTCATTCTTCTCTTTAATCTGTCTGAATCTGATCTAAATCTCTGACTCTGTATTGTCAGTTTCCTGAGAAGAAGGAGGAAAATCGACAGTAGCCTGGTTTTCCTTCATGACTGTATCTTTTTGTTGTGTTCCAATTTTTACATTTTGAAGCTCTTTTAATGTTTCAGTGACTATTCTTGTTGCTTCATCATCTATATCAATATTTACAGCCTTATCCTTTTCTTCTTTTGTTGACTTGCATCTTTTACTATAAGGAATTCTGAATTTTATGTCCTCAATAGTCTCAGCTATGAAACTATCTCCTTCTCTGTTTCTTTTATGTACATTATCAGTATCGTTTCTTGTAGAAGCCACCTGTGTCTGTTTAATCTGTTTTCCTTTGCCACTGTCTACCTGTATTACCTGTACTACCTGTGAATCATCATCAGACAGGGTTTTTGGCTCCCATTCAATTTTATTTACATATCTTTCAATATGGGGCTTAGGATCATGCAAGTAAATAGGAAAATTACATTTTACCCTTATTGCACTCAAAATACCTTGTGGGTCATAATTCCATGTAAAACTACATGGGAACATATACTCTTTAAGTTTGACATTCATCTCATTGGCAGCTTCTCTGTTATTCACAATGAATGGCCTAATTTGATTTTTCAGCTTAAATTGGGTCCTTTTCTTGGAAGCTATGAAGTTGATTTCATCTACATTCAATAGTTGTCTCAGATATTCTAAAGAAAATATTCTTGTAGTAACAAATCTGGGTAACTTATATGGGGCCAGGGATAAGCCATACACTCTAATTTCTGTATGATTTTTATATAAATATCAATCTACAATTTTGTAGCTCTCTGATAACTGCAGAATTCTTCTTGTCTCATCATTGATCCTAGGGATCTCCTCTTTTTCCAAGAGATACATAGCAGGGGCTATAAATGAGTCATTGAAATCTGTAAAACTGTACTCTCTGTTCCATTTCCTTAGAACAGATGACCAAAATACTACTGATAGAACTTTTCCTTCTGCATCCACTTTCTGACATTCAATTGGAAACTTATATGTTTGATAATATAGGAAGAGGTGGAGTAGATAAGAGGAGTATCTGAAAACTCCTTCTTCTGATAATCTGGATAACTGATAATGCATACTTTCAACAATAAATCTAGAAAAATTGAACTGAATGGATGGTGATTGACCAGGGCTTAGAGTTGACAGAAAACCTAGGATAGCCACATCAGTGAATTCATCACTGGTGTATCCTAGTATGAAGGAGAGCATTGAGACAATCTGTCTAATTTCATTTGGGAAATCAACGGTGTCGAAAGGAGGATTTAACTTAGGAATATCAACTTGATTTGGAAAAAAAGTCTAATATATGTTGAATCGACTATTGAAATCCAAGTCAAGATATAGTTGGGTTAAATCTCCTATTGATAGGGAAGCAGAATTGGGGTCATGATTCATTTGCAACATGGAATTTATCGACTCTTCAGTGATGTAAAACATGATCTCTTTTTATTTGTTTACAATACATATTTTTTCTGGCATATAATAGGCTTGGCATAATCTGATAAAGTCAGGAATAGAATGAGTGAGAGGGACAATATATCTAGGCAGATTGGATTCCCAAATTGGAATATCTTTGTCACCCTTTTCCACTGATTTTCCATAGAACCAATTATAGACATCAAGCAGGTTAAATTCTACATTAGGGTCTAGTATTCTATAGTCCAGATCAAGTAAAGGGCTGTTCTTTGGAGAAATGACTGGAGGCTAGACTGGTTTGACCACTTCTGTAGAATCAACCGTGAGTGCAGGAGTTAGTTTGTCGATTTTGAAGGACATAGGCCGAGGAATATTTGCAGAATACTTCTTTTGAGATTTTTGGCCTCCATTCTTGGGGGTTTCCTATTTCTTATGAATGAAGCAAGCTTAAATGGTTTGCTAAGTTCCTTTACGAGAAACAGGGGTTTCTTGGCAAATTTCTACTGAAAATAGGGTTTCTGAGCAGGGTTTTTAGGAAATGCAAGGAATTTAAAGCTCAGAATGTGTATTTAAAATCGATTTCGACAGCAAAATAGACCAGGGTATGGAAAAAACTGCGAGAAAGGGAAATTAGGGATTCCAGGGAAATTTTGACAGAGTTTCCCTTGAAAAATGGACACTTTTTTGCAGTAACTTTGGTAATTATTTGAAATCGATAGGAATTTTGAAATCTCAGAGGGCAAGTTCAAAGAAAAGTACCTGGAGAACCAGCGGAATTTAGCTGAAGACGTTGCAGAGGTGTTCAGTCTTCAATTTTTTGAAAATGGCTTCGCAAAGGACAATGTAGTACTTTGTGATGGAAATTCAGGGCAATGGGCATCGAAAAATGGTACTGGTAGGTTGAAAATGGCTCTGCAAAGTTTCTCAAGGTTCAAACAGCGTGATTTTGAGGAAAAACGGTTCTGCAATGTTTTTACAGGTTTAAAGCGAAAAGGTGAAAATTTAATGAAAAATATAATTTTAATGTATTAAACGATGGTATAACCATAGTTAAATGACATTAAACTCGGTTTAAACGGGTGAGGTTTAGGGAATACCGCCAGTGGTATTCGCGCGGGTAAATGGTGGTAAGAAGAAACTAGCTTTTCGAATGCGATATAACGTGGTGGCGACATGTAAGTGCAGGGTGGTTTGGAAAAACCACCCATTTTCGCACGGCTTTGCCAAAACATCAAACGATTACTTTATGAGCGCGAAAATGTATTAGCGCCGTCGGATCTGGATTCAACGAGAAAACGGCCACGATCAAAAGGAAAGGTGCGGGGAAAAGTTAAGTTATCGGGTTCACTTTGGGCCATTGATCTTGGGAGATGAAGGATAGATCGGACGGGCAGGGAAAGGGTTATATTTATTGAAGTTTAGTTTAGATGAAACTTCGGGTGATTTTTTATTTAAAACATATATAACATATGTTTTAAACTTTTTCTTCATATATTTTATTTATATGGTAAATCAAATCAAGAAAACTTAATTACCATAGGGGCGGGATTAAATATACGGATAAACTTTTAGCCAAAGGGGTTATAAGGGGGTTTTATTTAAGCATGTGGGAATAAAATACTTTGGCTTAAGTTATAATAAGTGGGTTTTTGGGATTTATTTATAAAAGGAGTTATATAATAGGAAAAGGTAAATTGTAGGGAGTTAATACATAAGTTAGAGTTAATATGACAAGGGGACAATGTATATTCAAAAACACATAAATATAACTAAGAAAGTGAAGATTAAAAAGAAAATTTGCATTATAATAACTTCATCACTTAGACTTAGGATAAAATGTGATTTTGAGGGCTTTATGCTTTGAAATGATGTAGAAAGCTAATCAAATGAGGATTAGAGTATCTTTAAGTAAAAATGAAGTTTTACTTAGGATTTTTCAGGGGAAATGAGTGCATGAATGGTAAATGATGTGATTTAAAGATTAATATAGAAATTTCACACTTTCAACTGATCATTCATAAAACCTTGGGTCCGGTCCCAACAAAAGTCAAGGAAATGCCGTGAGCCTTTCTGACTGATAGTCTAGAATGTTTCATGACTATGGGAAGGGGAAGTTAGTTATTTTGCAGCCCATGATGAATGATATTTACATTGAGACTTTTCACCTTCTTCTACCTACCCATCTTACCATGCTAACATTTTTTTCTTCCTTTGTAGTAGGTGCATTTAAGCTAGCAACCTTCACAGCATTTATTCTTTCTGAAAGCAAGTAGAACTATCTAATTCTACACTTATTTCATCCATGAATCCAAATTAAACTGTTGGATTCACTTTATTTCTCTACCTAACTACTGAATTGTTAGGATTAAACTGTCTAACAACTCATTATTCTCTATCTATAACAAAGGAAATTGAAACAATGACAAGTTAAGATTGAACTGTTTAACTCATCATGGACTAATGGAATTTATTGACACTCTGCCATAGTCAAAAAGTAAAAAGTAGTGACATTTATGCTTGCTCACTTTCATTTTTTATTCATTTTTTCTTTAGGGTATCTTATTTTTTCTAAGTCCTTTGATTGTTCTTTTAGGACTTTTTTACCCTCTTTTTGATTTTTTAATTTTTTTTACAAAATATGTGAATACAACTTGCAGAAGGAAAAGTATGTACAAATTTACAAAATTACCAATAGTCAAGTCAAAATTATGACTCCTATATTATAGGTTTCTAACAAGGCCTATGCCATACCTTCTCGCATGCGGAACTTCTTCACTTGATGGTTCTAAACCATACTATAAGTCCCCGCGTTCTATGGTCTAATCCCCATCATACCTATCAACATTCAACCGCTCTTTACACACCCTGAATATAATGACTAGCCTACTCTCATTAATATATACCCCAATAAATACAAGCCACTTAGGAATTAAACCCCAAAACCTTGGGATCACTCATTTTACATATTTGAATTGATATTCGAATGTATCAACTACTCGACCCTCTCGTATTTCAACCGTGATGTTTAATGTATGTCGACCTTTTCAATTCGAACTCCATCACTTGGCAAACGCACGACCATTCACATAATTATACAATCCTTCTTATTATAATCTCCGCCAATCGTTAAAGATCGTAACAAATCTCAACTTTGGTCTATAACTCAATGGTCATACATAAACAATTCTTGGCTCCACAGTAATTTACCTCTCAATCTGACGGTCGATGGAGCATCGCGTCGGTTTGGAGGATCCAACGGACACAACGAAATCTCGGGTAACGAACACGCCAAAGGGTTAATCTGTGATGAGAACGGTTTTATAATTCCGCCCTCGGCCACGTGTCTCACGGAGACATATGTCGTGTCCTTTTCACCAATTCTGCTTGCCACCTCCAAACTTGCACGATATCACCGATTTTCCAAATGGTAGTTTTACTGTGCACTTCGGTCACGGTTCTGCCTCTTATCTTCCAAGTTCCGTCGAGCTTTCTTTTATTTTACTCTGCCTCCGCTCCTTTGACTTGCATCTTCCTATACTAGTTTTGTTTCTTCAATTAAGGACTCGCACTCCATGAGGTTCCTTCACACGCCGGTTCTATGTACGTGGTAGCACCGATCGAACCTTGAATTGAAGGCTCGAGCACAATTCTCTATTACACTATGGGGAGATCCATAACTTGGACCTGTCAACCCTCTCTACCATGGCATTTCCCACTGTATTACATGAGTCTCGACCACAACATTGCCATACCACTGGCCAATGCCACACCATCCACTGTCATGGCGCTTAACACGGGTTATCACACAAATTTATTCGTCCGAAAATTCTTACACCGAGTTAAACTAATATCCAATGGGTTTGGGAAAGGATAGAACCTCTCGCACAGAGGCTAGTAATTCAGGAAAGGACTCGGTTCCTCTTTCAACATACAGGACCCCATTAGACCAAAATTATCGAGTATGTATTCCAGAATACTATACAATTGATTATCGGGACACAGAAACCATTCATTCCATAATTAACTCGACAAATGCACAATACCATTGAAATAATTCTACATTTATGCAGTGAAGTACTTACAACTTTGGCTCGACCAGATCTTCGAATTACTTGGCCCTTCTCCTCTACTCTGTCTCTACGATAGTCCTACGCAGCCTATGTGGTTCTCTATGCAGGTCTACCTTATTATGCCTATAAGGCTTATTTTTATACAAACCATAAATTGACTCAACTCCTCTAATGCTAAAAACTCTTCATATCTCTAACTCTGAGACTAACCCTCTAACAAAAAGAGACAGACTCCTAAAATTAGCTTAACTTCTAAAACTGACTATCTCTTCAGGTGCCCATTAATCATTTGGGCAGTTACATTTTCTTCTCTAATTAACTAAAAATAAGTCAACTATGAATAAATACATGGGAAAATAAAACATGAGACCCCCCTTTACATTTATTTATGGACAAAGGTTGTTTTGAGCCCAATGCCCCTGCATCAACAATTGCCATCCAACTAATTTGTTTTAGGATACATGTGGCATTCCAGGGGTAAATTCCATATGATGTGTATATCAATCTATTAGGTGTTGTTAAGTTGTGAGTATCTAAGAAATGATAAGGAATATCCATTCATCATGATCTTGTAATGTGATTATAAATTGTGTCTATAATTTCCATAGAATGTATAAATGATTTATTTAAAAAAAATCAACACAATCAACCCTAAACAATGCTCATGATGTGTAATGTCATTGGAGAAACCAAAATTATGGTCACATGTCCCATTTCTATGGTAATGGTGAACATATATATGTTGTAGCGACACTTGATGAGTAATTAAATAAATCTCAGAGTGTGACTCATTGTGCCATATTTTTTTAAAGCATGATTTGTTTTCCTAGTTTTTAATAATTTGTTAACATATTTTATTCATTTGGAAAGCTAATTAATGATGCTTTAAGTAATTAGGACCTAATGAGAGATCATCTTCACATCTTCACTGAAATATATTTGGTAATTGTAGTCACTATATGAACCACACATGCATGCTACTTAAGAAAAATTGAAATATAAACTATAATACACATCTTATATCTGTCATAACAATTGTCATACAACTTATTTACTTCTAGATACATATGAAATACTTCAGGTAAATGCCATATTATGTGTATACCAATATAGTAGGTGTTGGTAAGTTGTGAGGATCTAAGAAATGATAGGGTATCCACACATTAGTGCCCTGGTGAATTTTTTGCATAATTTTCTATTTGTTGTAATTTTGTTGCTTGGATTTGTTAAAGATTTCAAATAATACAATTATCTACCAATTGTTCTTTATAAAGAAGAAGTACAATAAGTAGTCACCTAAAAGTGAGCCATGTGAAAATATTGGTAACATGAGTAACCTGGTAAGTTGTAAATGAAAAGTGAATAACCTCCACTCACCAACAAGTGGCAGGCAAGGTTGGAATTTGGATTTCTCTTTACCCGTCACACAATTTTTTTTGACGTTTTGGTCATTATTTTTCTAGTCAATAAATGTTACGTTTAAAATTTTGCACTTCATTAATGACGTTCTCATAATAAATTAACCCTTCACCAATAAAAGTTTGATTAAAAAAATTGAACGCTCTTCCATTTTCTTTGGATTTTGGAGTGTGATATATCTGTGTCATGGACTTTTAATACCTAAAGTTTTAAGAGAAATAAATGATTATTGTCAAACTAATATTTCCTCAATATATGCTATGATCTACTAAAAATTACTTCAAAAAGAAAGTAACCTTCCAATATAAAGAAAAAAACATGAACGAGCTTTCCCTAAATTGCAATAAATTTATGTTTATTATTAATATTGCATAATTTTTCTTATAAAAATTGCATAATCGGACTAAGAACAGATCCTCAGTGCATTTTGTATTGTTGTTGTGATTAAAATAATGAGCCAAAGAACGCTAAGACACTCAGGGAAATCAATCTATGTATTATTTCTCACAAAATCATGTTGAGTAGTGGAGACTAAGCTCTAGATTTTTTTTAGTCCTCAATCTCTCTATTAATTATGTCTATGTAGTTATAAGAATAACAGGCCAAAGAAATCTCAGGCTTCCAAAGAAATTAGTCTCTGTGTGCGGAAATTAATGATTACTATTGACTAAATGTTATACCATTTGAAATTGCTGAGAAAAATTAATCAGGCCATGATGTACCATTTGTCAGTATCTATTTTCTCATGTATGAAAGTTGATGTACCATTGAAAGTTTAATAATTCTATTGAAAGTTTAATAACTATAATAACTATATATATATATATATATATGTATATATATATATATATATATATTTTTAAATTTAATGATTAATAATAACTAAATTAAAATTCTTAAAAGACAAAATAAAAGCCTAATAATCACGAACTACTATGATAATTTAAAAATATAGAACTCAGGCTGAACATAGTTACAAAGGTACCAAGAAAAGAAGAGTGCATGTGCATGATAACCTCTTTCTCGAAAACCTATGAATGCCATTCTCAATGAAGACTCAAGACTCAACTGGATTGGATTGTGTATCAAAATAGTAGGAATGAATCAAAGTTCAATGAATGAATAACTTGATTGAGAAAATTTATAGGGAAAGGTAACTTGACTATCAATCCACTAAACCTCACTTCCATGATTAAAAAAACACCCCCACCTTCTCAGTGGTCCCATCATGGTCCGCCTATTGAAAAACAACCAACAAATATTATTTTTTATATATTTTTGCATGGCCATTGGACAATGATTTACTATGGTTTTCCTACTAAATTCCAATGGATGATTATTCAAAAATATTGAGAATTAGTTTAGTCTCAAGGCATAGCCAAGAGTATTACTAGATAATTATAGATTACCTCTCCATTGGATGATTGTACATTTTTCATCTACTTTTTCACGTGAGTTTCAATTGATGCTAGATCTTTGCCTTCTATTTCTTTAGTGAAGCTAAGAGTTAACTTTGATCTTACATCAATAACTATAATTGCATGAATATCCATGCTTTTATACTTCCCCACTGTGGTCAATGTTGATGTATGGCCTTGGCCCATTGATCTTACAATTAACTCACTATTCATATTCAATTTTATCCAGTTCAGCCCAATAAAATAAGGAAAACAAAAAATGAAGTCTTGATTTTTCTTTCCAGTGCTCCTACATAATAAAAATACTCGTAAAAACCAATTAATATATAAATTGTCATCAATCAAGCTAAAATCAATTTGAATTTTTTTAATGAATCTTCTTACAATTAATATATTACATTGCTCACAGAATAAGAGATAATTTAGAACTATGATTTCACAATAATAAATTACCCTAGGAGTTCAAAATTCAAACATACCTTATGAAATTAAAATATGGCAGGTTAATGAGCCAATCTAGTTTCCTCGGAGCCAATCTTGAGCTCAACCTAAGTCTGAATGCCTTGAGAGTGCGAGTGTAAGGAACTAGACGCCTAAAGCTTTTATTTTGTGCTTGTGTAATTCACTATTTGACCATCAAGCCAAGCCACCAGCTATATTAACACTACTTCATGTTGGGGCAGATTGGCATTCTAATTTTTTAGTGCTATAGCCATACTTTTTCACTACTTCACTAATCACAACCTTGGAAGTTTGCAGGGAAATGGGCTTTATTCTTTCTTTGGTGTTTTATGTAAAATAAAGGATTTGTGAACTTTCTGTAATAGGAAGGGGAAAACTAAATTGATTCTAATTTTAAAATATCAATAATGATAAGTGGTAATTTCTTTATTAAATTTTTAGTTTTGAGTGAGCCCAAAAAGTAACTTTCCTTACTTTTTGAGTACAACCTTGCAATTTCGAAGAGGACTAGTGTTGCAAAATTATTGGTAAGTGGAAATTAAAGGGTGTAAGAATGTTTTTGAAAAAAATTCAAACGTCAAAATTAAGTCTTCTATCCTTCCTAGCACCTCACGGAAAACGAGAATCCACAAATTCTAGTTGTCAAATATGTGCAAAATGCCTTATGACGGGAAAAATGGAGGACTGGTCCTATGCTGCTACATGAGTTAGGGTTTCATGTGGCAACATGGAACCTTGTATAGTTTTTCAAGGATAGGAAAGGAGAATATTGTCAGTTAATCATCACATGAAACTTCATCACCATTTGAAAATTGTGTCCTAATTTGAAATAATAAGACTACCCAAATATTTCATTATTTAATTTTGTTGAAGATTGCAACAAGAAACAGTGAAGGAGGCATCCTGAAACATCATTCCTGATCCTAGTTGGAAAGTGATCACCTAAACTAGGTGGGGCCCACACAGGTGATTTTTGTCGCAAAGTCTATTTTTAGACTATGTCTATTTTTAGACATGTCGATCATATTCTATGAGTTGCGGGATGCTATTTGTGGATGGTTGTTCAAGTTGGAAAAATAGATGGATTTCTATTTTTAGACATATTGGGCGGAATCTATTTTTAGATTGCCAGTCTAAAAATAGATATGTCGAATATTATTAGCTCTTAATAATATTTGGATTCTAAACATTATCTTATTCTCTTGGAGCACTTCAGTTAAGTGCACAGATGTGGCACAGGAGCTGACAGAAGGAATTACGCTATTCCTGAGGGTTAAGTGGAGCTATTGCATGGAGACTTCGGTTAGAACTCATGTGAGAGAGTTTGGTGGAGTTGATTGAGGAAGTTAATGGAGTTGTGTTCAGTTTAACTAATCTAAACATAGTTGAGCTAGTTGTATCTAGTCTAACTGATTGATACACTAGTGAGAGTGGTGTGAATTAATTATTAATTAATTCACCAAATAATAACTCATTAATCAACTAAAGAATACATCAGTTAACTACAGTGCATGGCAGTTTCAGTGGAGACCAGTGGAGAGATAGGTGAAAGGGCAAGATAGACTATCTGTTGTGACTATTAGTGATGCATGAATTGCATCTACATATACATTGGATTTTCCAATGATAATCACGCATTCAATGAGAGTGGGATTACATTGAATTGGTCTTTGTAATCAACTTGGATTGTGCAGTGATCGGGGCATGGATTTGCAAGATTGGGCCTGATTAGTGTATGAATATTGTACTGTACTGAGAGCTTGTGATAAGCTTTGTATGCTTTGTATGAGATTGTCATATGATCTCCATGTTAAATTATAGATAGTTGGGGTTTTCAGCTTCAGGCTTTCCTGTTAAACAACTGTGTTATGTGTGTTTTTATTGCTTCATGTGTTTTGCAATTGTTGATTAAATTTCCGCAAGAATTATAGTGGAAGGATTCTGTATTTTGCAAGAAGATAAATATTGTGAGATCAAGAGAGTCTGGATATATACATGCTTAATGTATATAATTTCTACAAATTTTGATTGTGTAATACAAAAAAATATCCTAGATAACTTAAATAATGTAAGCACTTTTGTAAAAATTTAGTGGAGAGAACCTTCAATTACATTTATTTTGAAGTTCCACTTGCATTTTAAGCCATTTTAATTAGTCTTTCATGGCTATTCTAGTAAAAATTTCAACCTCTTGTAGAAATTTTTTTGTCACTTGTATTATAAATGCAAAAATCAAATGTAAATAAAAATGATTTGAAATGAAAAAATCAAATGCGCGCTACATAAAAATGATTTTTTTTAAAACTACATTAACGTCTGATATCATGCACGCATTCGCCCTCATCTCTTGTAGAACAACATTCGCCCTCAGCTCTTGCAGAACAGCATTCGCCCTCAACATTTGCCCTCATCTCTTGCAAAATGGTAAGTTCTTACTGCAGGCCCTTCCTCCTATAGTAGGGTTGACCCTATTTGGGTTTTTTTGGAGCCTCTGAGAATACAAAGGTTGTGATTGATTACGGGGCACTGCCTTTATTTTTGGAACTTCTTACCTCTAGGAATGATAATGTTCGAGAACAAGCAACACGTTTATTTTAGAGGCATAAAATTATTCTTCCCAACTATCTTTATACGTCTGTAATTTTGGAATTTGATTTAAAAAACAAGTACCCAACTTTGAGTTCAACTGGTGTTCGTGTAAGGTTGTTTGGGCTTTGGGAAATATTGCTGGAGACTCTGCAACATTTATGGATATTTCCCTCAGTCATGGAGCTCTGAGGCAGGTGCTTGCCCAGCTGAATGATACTGCCAGAATTTCAATGATAAGGAATGCTACATGGGTTCTGTCAAATTTTTGCCATGGTAAACCCCAACCACTATTCGAACAGGTAAGTAGAATACATTTTCTACCTCTTCTTCTTAGTTCGCAGATACTGTGGATTTTTTTTATAGATCTTGGTGCTTGGTAGATTTGGACGTAATATGGACCTAGGCGCTTTTTCATTACAATGACTCCGTCATCAGGTTTTAGAAAATGCTCAGAAATTTGGGTTTCACAAGGGGATTACCCTTGCTTGCAATTATCGATTATCAATCACATTCAAAAAAAGTCTTTCATAGCATTGCTGAGCTCTTTGTAGGTGAATTTCTGAGGCAATTTCACAATATCTGAACTAAATTTGTCTGTCCTTTTCAATACTCTGTGCTTGTAACAGAACCAGACAAACAATCTAGTGGCCAATGCAACAACAACAACACCTCCTGTTGCAATGCCTGCAATTCACCATCTCTGCACGCATGAATGACTATGACACCCTCTTTTGTGAATAGGTACTGGAGCTAAAGGTACTTGTTTCCATTAGGATCGTGGAATTCAACATCCAAAATAGTATCAAATTCCACTGCAATAGTATTCCCCGGCGAGGGCAACAGTTCATTGAGACCTATTGGACTCATCACCCCCAAATAGCCTCCAGGGCTACCCAGAGTGTGATCATCTGGAGCAATAACAAATGCTGATCCATCCCCAATTTAATCAAGAACAAGACCCACATTGGTTACAGAAAAGGAGAAACACGTTTTGAAAGAAGAAGAAAATTTTGTATTAGGGTCCAGAAATCTAACTGGTCTATTGTACAATGCCCTACCTGCACTTCAAATTGGTACTCCCAACTCCATGCTAAGGCTCACTATGCCATTCTTCAGATGAGCATCTTAACCTGATGTTTAATTCCAAAAAACCTAAGTCCCCTGTTCTATGCCCAAGACCTCTGTTACAATGAGTAGAGTTCTAAGTGAAATACTTCACAATAGGAAGCAAAAGAAACATCGCAAATTTCTCTGCTTTAGACTGATAATTTTCTGTGTAAAAATTCAACTACGGATAGTAAAAACATAATATCAAAAACAACCAATCCACAATGTAATTTGAACATGAGGATTTATAACCACATAAAACCCTCTCCAAGTGAAAATAATTCCAGAATGGCTTTAAGATTCTACTAATGAGCACTTACAACAATGAAATCTGCTGGAAGCAAAGCCCTTGTACAGTTTCTACATTTCCACAGTGGAAGCAAGAATCTTGCTATCTCTCATGATTTGGTTCTGTGGTCAAATCCTTTGCTATGGCTGTCTTGTTCTACTAAACGTGGATCTGTCTTAGCTTTGGCTCTGGTTCTCATTTAGGATCGTGGCTATCTAATCTTGCTGTGGATTTGTCTATAAAAACTTGTTCAATAGGAAAATGTTGACTCTGCTATATACAGGAGCTTCAATGGGTGCTCTCAAACACTTTTTTGGGCAACTTTGTTTTGTCTCTGATTCAAGGGAGAACTATGTTGGCCTTGGTTTTTTAGTCCTTGGAACTTAGTTCTCTCATATTTTCCATCCTATCCCTAGTTTTCTACCGAGAAAGACAAAACTTCACGATATCAAAATTGACTATTTTTGGCCATTTATCTTTAGTAATGGTACAACTTTAATTTGGTGCATTCGTACAGTATCTGAAGAGCACTCTCAAGCTGTTATTCAGTATTTTAGCATAACTACTACATTTAACTGCCATGCTCTAATATTTATATCAGCCATAAGCATTCTTAAGGTAGTTCCACGTTTGTGAAGCAGAAGGAATGCTTCTGACAGCTTCTTATCATAGTGGTACAATTCTGTTCACAGTTTATCTTTTGTAAAAAGCTCACATTTTGTAAAAAGCTCACAATTTGTAAAATGCCCACTTTTATTTTCTTTTTGCTTATATATTGAGCTCCCATTGAGTTCAACAAGTCTTGGGTTTTTTACACCATTGAGAGAGATTTATTATTTTCTTTATAGGATAATTTGTATCAATGGAAGAAAACATTGGAGGTGGAAAAAAATTCAAAAGGGTGAAAGGGGTGATGGTAGAGTGTATTTCCCTTGTAAAAAATGTTGTATGAGAAATAATGTTAGAGTTTTAATAGCAACAACAACAATGCATTGTAGGAAATATGAGGACATTGATGGTGGATCGAATGACTATCGTCCCGTGGTAATTAATTATCTATCTTCATTTTGATTATATCGTAAAATTTTATATTATTTTAATATTTTTTATATGCGCACTAATGTTTAATTATTAATGTTTGTAATTTTCATAACGGCACAGTTTCCCCCCAACTTTTTGCAGATGATAAACCAGCTTCCACAGCTAAATAGTAGTAGATTAAATGATGTTGCGAATATTGCAGAAAATATTAGTATTGGAAATGATGTTGTACAAGGTGAAGAACATGAAGCGAATGATGAAGGTAATTTTAATGATCCCATGGAGGTAGATCATGATGACAGTAATGAGACATTTCACATTAATGATGGGACAAATCAAATGCTCCAAGACTTGTATGGTGAGTCAGATGATGATGGTGGAGATAACAGTGACAGTATTTATGATGTACCTCTGATTGAAAGGTAAAGTGAACGACTTTTTGAACACTCAAATGCAACTCTTCTCTTTGCTACATTATTGCTGGTGAACTTAAAGGTTATGAATAATTTGTCGAACAGATGTATGACACAACTCCTAAGGTATGAAATATGTATATATGATCACATATATGTAAATGTTGATTATTTTCCCTTTTTTTAGTTGTAATAAATGTGTAAAATAATAAATTATATATATATATATATATATATATATATATATCATAGTTATCAAAACCGGCTGGTCAGGACGACTGCCGGTTGGAACCGGCCTTGAAACTCGGTCAATAGCCTATTCTCACCTATTTTGGCCGGTTAACCGGACCTAACCGGCCGGTTAAGTATGGAATCGGCCGGTTTATGCATAAACTGGCCGGTTCTGTACTTAACCTACCAGTTAGGTGCTCCTCCATGAGTTGAAAATTCCTCAGTGTCTCCTCCATGAGCTACAAATTCCTCTATTATACTAGCAACAAAATTGTCTAATAACTCATACTCAACACCTTATAGCAGCAACAATACACATGATGACTGATAAATACAAGGCTGGCTAGCATAAAATCCCTGGCAGCATGCAACTCATCAAGTGTACTTGATGACAATTTTTGTTCTCAAAACAATCAGTAGCAACCTTATTTCACACTCAGCTAGGAACTGTCAGACCCTCTCTCTCTGCTCACACATAGCAGCAGCATAAATACAAAACCTTTCACATAGCATACAAGAAATTTGATCATGGCATCAAGACTGATGCAAATGGTCTGACGCCACTCAAGGGACAACAACATACAACCTAATGAAAATGTGAATGGCAATAATAAATTGACCACTAGAAAATTCCCGCTTGGAAATGCACTAAACTGGCTACTGAGTTTTCTGGGTTTTAATGAATCTTTTCAGTGATAAATTTTGTCAAACACATTGTGAGTAGACTGCTGAAGTTGTAATGCTCTCTCAACTTGTTACAAATAGCACTAATAGTGGGTTTCATAAACCAATTCAATACCTCTAAGTGTTGTAGATGTTTTTCTAGAAATTTATTGGCAAGCAAACATAGATAATGAAGAATACAAGATCTTCAAAATGTTGGTCTGATATATATATATATATATCTATATCTATATCTATATCTATATCTATATCTATATATATCTATATCTATATATATATATATATATATATATATTGAACCCAGAATTGTCTTTAAGGCTGATACAACGAATTGACAACAGATCTGAGCAGGGACAGATTGTATATTATAACATTAACTCAGCAATAAAACACAGTGAATAATATAAGAGAAACCTGATACATTACTTCAACAAGTTTGCTTATGTATTTTTCGATGATATGTATTGCATTTGGTGCCATTTTGATATATTCACCTTTGCATGGTATATAAATGAGCAAACTTTTCATATTTTGTCTCTATTGGCTTGGAATCATGGTTGCAAATCTTAAAAATAGTTTTTTTTTTTTAATTAAAAAATAATTATTTAATGTAATTTTTTTAAAACCGGTTCATTGAGATCTGACCGCTACCGGTTAGACCGGTTTCAGTTCAAAACCCGGTTCATTAGCTCCACTGGTCCAGTTTTAATAACTATGATATATATATATATATATATATATATATATATATATGATTAATAATCTTTACAAGACACTACTTTTTGTTTATGTTGTAGATTGTTGGGTGAATATTTGTTACCATCGCCAAATACTTTACCTCGAACATATCGAGATCTATGTGCTATTATGAAAAACTTTTGAATGGAATATAGCACTATAGATGCATGTCCTAAAGATCATATTATATGTTACGGAGAACATGCGTTGAAAACATAATGTCTGAAATGTGGTACTAGTAGATATCAAACATATCAACTAACCAAAAAGATGCCTCGAAAGGTTCTTCGTCATATTCCCATAATTCCACGTTTGCAGCGAATGTTTAGGTGTAACAACATAGCACAATTTATGGATTACCATTCAAAGAATATAAGTCAAGATGGTGTTCTTCGAATGCCTGCAGATGGTTCTGCATTTAGAGAAATCAAGGAAAAATATGTAGATTTTAAAAATGAACCTCGTAATGTCAGGCTTTCATTGGCAGCTGATGGTGTTAATCCATTCGGAGAGCTTAGATCTACTTACTCAGTGTGGCCTATTTTCTTTATCAACAATAACATTCCTCCTTGGATGTCAATAAAGAGGGAGCACATAATGTTGACTATGATTATTCCAGGTATTTGATACATTATTTCTTTGAATGTAACATTTTCATTTCTCTCGTTGTTTACATAAATATATATTTTATTTATTTACTTACTTATATATACATATATCATGGTATTAATTATTATGTACCATAATTTTGAACAATTAGGTAAGTACCAGGTCAAAGATATGAATGTATATATTGAGCCTCTTATTGATGAGCTAATACAGTTATGGCATGGCATCACTATGTATGACATCACTAAACCAATCAAGCAGAAGAGATTTCAATGTCGTGGAATGCTTGTATGGAAAATTCATGATGCCCCAGGACTAACACATGTTTGTGGTATGTAATATTTCGTTGCACTGTAATATAATACATAATTATCTAAATTAGATATACCATATTGCATGTTTTAAAAATGATCTCATAGTATATTAATTTTTATTGATCCATCTATTGGAGGTCTTCAAATAAAGGGTAGATTTGCATGTCCAGTTTGTGGCCCTAAGATGAAGTATCGTCATTCGCTAGACTTAAGAAAGATGGTGTTTGATGAGTTTAGGCACTTCCTCCCTAGGAACCATAAGTATCGTACTACTGAAAAACATCTTTTCAATGATAAAGAAGAAACTGGATTAAAACCATGAAGAATGACACCTCAGTTGTGGATGTTGGAATATAACAGAATTAATAATCGTCAAGCAGCTGGTACGTAATTTGTGTATATATATATATTATTTTTTTATGTAATGTTTGGAATTTTTGTTTTAACTAATGAATTTATTTTATTGTATTTTATAATTAATATTGTTCTGATTTATTTTATTCTTTGATATCAAGGTCATCGTCGTCGTGAAGGTACTAATATTGTACTTCCACTTGGAATGAAATGTTATCCTTCTCAATTCGCGAGGTTGCCCTACTATGAGGACCTAAAAATAGCTCATTTGTTTGATACAATGCATGTCGGGAAGAATGTGACAGAAATGTTATGGCAAACCATAGATGGTGCACATGATAGAGATAAAATTGACAAAATTTGTGCTGACATTGAGAAATCGAATCATGCAATGAAAAGTGTGATCAATAGATCAAATAACAATGGAGGTCGAAATTATAATAATATTCCATGGTTATTAACAGAACAACAAAGAAATGATGTAAAAGAGGTCGTTAGAAGAATTAAATTTCCAACAGGTTTTGCTTCAAACATAAATAATATCTTAAGAAAGAAAGGTGACTTCAGTGGGGTTCAAACACATGATTGGCATACCTTTGTTAAGGTAATTTTTTTGGTATACGTTTTTGTATGTTATTGCTTGAATACATATTTTAAATTTTCCTTTTTTCTGTTTAATTTGGAAACCAATAACGATTCATTTTTTATTGTTATAGTATGTTCTACCTGTTTCTCTCCCAAACGACTTCGACAACAATGTCAAACAAGTTATATATGGTCTTAGTAAATACATGAGCTAAGTAGTTTTGATTTATACGCAAAATCTAATTGCTACAATTTCTTTTCATACTTGATGAAATGATGTATTAATTTATTTGTAATGAAATACATATTATGTTTCATTGAAATAACCTTGCGTAAGGATTTGCAGATGGTTTTCATTGAAAGAAATCCATCAAGATGAAATAAAGTATTGGAAGAGAGAAATTCCTCTGCTAATGTGTGAAATGAAAAATTATCTACCTCCAATATTTTTCAATGCACAAGAACACTACTTGATACACCAAGTTGAGGAGATTGAAATGTGTGGACCAGTACACACAAGGTCAATGTGGATGGTCAAGAGGCACCTGAAATCCTTGAAGGCTTTGGTTAGACAAAGAGCACGACTTGAGGGTTCTATGGTGGAGGGATATGTGGTATATGAATCCATGGTGTATATTAGTCATTATCTTCCTATATTAGTTGTGCCAGCCATGAAGGAAGTGGATTGCATTTGGGATGTGAACTCCATCAAAAAAGTTGAAGTGGAGCACCTGTTGGGAAAAGGTAGAATGAAGAAAGTGAGAGGTAAAAGATTTATTATGTATAATACATATAATGTTTCATTTTTTTACATCATGTATATGATAATTATATTAATTTAGGTCTTATTCTTTCATATTTTATTAATTAATATAATTTACCATGGTTATAAGTAATATTTATTAATATTGGTGAATTATTGTTTTTTTTTTCAGGTGCTCAAGATTATGAGGCACTACTTTTATACATTGCAAACAATATTGAGTGGATGGGTGAATGGATTGAAACATGTAAAGCACGTAATGACGGTAGGTTATCATGGAAACTACTATCTGAATTGATTAGAGAAGTGTATCGTAGTGGAGTTGGAAACGTTACGGACAGGGAAATCGATTTAGCATATGGTTTGAAAGATAGAAAGGTAACCAATTAATTCACCTATTTTATTCATTACTTATTTTATACTATATTTATAATGGGACAAAAAGTTTGATTTTTCAGTTAATTTTCATGTTGTGTAAATTATATGATTAATTATTAATTGAGAATGCATCTTTTTCATGTTTGGAATATTGCAGTTGAAACACCACAAGGCTATGTGGTGCAATGGTCGTAAATTTCGCATTAAACAGTTGGATGATAATAGGAAAACTTCTGATAGTGGGATAGCTGCAGTATTCCAGGTCACTAATGTTTCCTCTAGGAGTGACAGACATCCTTGAGAATATGAAAATAGATATTATGGGTTCTTAGATGATATAGTTGACTGTGACTTTAATTCCTTCAAAATAGTTTTGTTCGACGTCAAATGGTATAGGATACGAATGAATGTACGTGATGATGATAGAACACTTATTTAACATGAAAATGGATTTCCAATGGTTAAAACATCGCGGTTTGAAGCAAGAAAAGATCGCTATGTTTTTCCAAGCCAATGCAAACAAGTCTTTTACTCAGAGGTTCCAAGTGAGAGCGAATGGTCATTTTCTATTAGATATGATCCAGGAGGAAGGGCAATAGAGTATATTGTAGAGGAAGAAGATGATATTGATCAAGAAGAAGATGATGTAGTGGAAGATGAGCAGGGAGATGCATTGACAGACGAAGAAGATATCTTAGAAGATGAACCATGAATAGGAGATGAGGCAACAATTATTGATGATGATGTCGATGAGGATATTATTGAAAATGACATAATTGATGATGATGATGATGACATGGTCGATCATTTCAACACCGTTTCTGAATCAGATGTTGATATAGATGTCGATCAGTTGGATGAAGATCAAGAAGATACAGAAGAATAATATTGATACAGATGTTATGTTCGAGTATGAGCTGGTATGTTATAACTTTATATTTTAATATGTAGGAATTATTGTCTTTAAATAATTTACTAACTATGTGGGTTTGTTGCATGTTGTTTATTATTTCAAACCAATAAATAATGGCCTTACTATTGTTTATTATTTCGCAGGATTCGCAGGATTCATTTGATTCTATGGTCAGGTCTCTGGAAAAACCAATTAAACGCTTAAATAGTCAAGATCTGGAAGACAGGCTTTACCCCCACCATAAATTGTTGAAAAAACGGCCTTCAGTTCAGCTTGTTGTGCTGAAGATGAGGGTGGATTTGCATGATCAGTTGATTTAAAATGAATCAGATATTCGAGATGTTTTTTAGGGCAGATCCATAAGCCCCATAGATGAAGATCCCATTGCTGCAGAATTTCTATTTGCATTGAAGCACAAGTATAGTGTTGTATTGGAATACAAATCAGAGGAAAACTATACCAAGTCTAAATCAACTGAATCCAGTTCTAGTGCTCTTGAACTTACTGAAATGAAGCCAAAAGAAGGATTTACAATCTCTAATGGGAATGGGTATGGAAGTTCCAATATTGGATTAGATGTCCGGAGCTCTACAATAGGCACTGGACCTGATCGTAATGAACCCCAACTAATTCAATGTGATGAAAATATGGACTTTGATGATGATCAGGAAAACAAGCCAAAGCATTTTGGCAATATTGAAGAAACTAAAGAGGTTTCCTGTTATCGATTGAATCAACTAAACCATAAGACATCTACTGCAGGCTGGTTTGTATAAGAAGGAGAATTGGTTTTGCTTTCCCATGATGATGGATGTTGCTCTTTTCACGATATAGCAAATTCAAAGGTGTGGAGGTTTTAATTATTGTACTTAATTTTTTGGTTTATGGGTGTTATAATTTATACATTTTGGGATTTTCTATTAGAAGTAGGGAAAATCCTAGGGGTTAGATTATTCTCATGGTTTAAATTTATATATTTGAAATAAAATTCACCAATTTCTATTTTAAAAAATGATTTTCCTAAATATTTGATGTAGTTTAAATAGGATGTAGTTCATTTCAAAAACTGTTGAAATTTTCTAGAAACTATGATTGGGATTTCAAGAATATTTATGCACTCTTTAAATTTTCCCCTAACATAAAGGGCAGTTGATGTATGAGTAATACTCAGCATTGTTTTTTTCCAATCTCCAGGAGAAGGCTAAATATAAAGCTCCATATGGGCTAACCCAAACATGTGGAGTGATTGCTGGTTGATCAGAGCAGCTAGTTCAGATGGTCACTCTGGTAAATATGTTGTGGCAGCATCTGCAGGTTGTACATTGGACTCAGGTTTCTGTTGATGGGAATTTTATAATAAAGAAATTATGGCATTCCATACTGAATCAGAGGCCTTCACTTCAACGTCCAGTACCATATCTCTAGTTTTGGCAGAGAGGGATGTCTCGGGGAGAAATTTTTTCTTTGCAAATGTTGTGCCAGAGAATCAACATTGGTGGTACAGGCCATGTGGGCCTATTATGGTATCTACTTCCAGTGCCCAAAAGACAGTTAATATTTATGATATTCGTGATGGAGATCCTGTGCTTTCAATGTGTTTGTTTTGAAAGTTTAGGTTTCATAGTAAATCATCAATGGGCTCTGAAATAAGGCACATTGGAATCTTGGATACATGTTTCATGCCAAAATCAGTTGTATCTTCCATAAATACACAATCTTGGACCACTCTATATAAATCCTCTTCTCAGAAAATATTACATCTCCCTCATTATACAGGTGGTGTTCTTACATGCATAGCAAAGGCATTGTTTTGGCAATCATTTTATAAGTCACTAGATATTGTGGGTACAAGGATCTAGGGTCTCCACATGAAACTGTGTTGCCCAAAGACTCACTCTGCCTATCCTTAAATTTTTAAACATAGTAGTATGCCAATGCTTCTTTCATTTTGTATGCATAAGACAATTTTTTGTCAAAGTCCATAATTTTTTTTTAAGTTTTATCCATCCCAGTTTTGTTGTGAATGCACAGGTTTTTGGCTCAACACAGATATGTTATATCTTTGTACTTTTCCTTTACTAACTATTTTAAATTTCTAGTTATATTTAGAGGTGTCTTTTAAGGGATGAGGGGAATTACTTGGATTTAGTGTTGCCCACTCTCAATAGAGGCTTACAGTAAACTATGACACATTGTGATGTATATCAGTGGTAGTTGGGGCAGCAACAAAATCAGTTTCATGCTTTAGTAGATTTATTCTTCTTGGAAAGCTTTCAGCTGACAAAAAAAGGGAATGAAACATGCAACCAGTCCCCTTCCTTTTATTGGACCACCTGCTTTCTTTTTATGAGAGCATATACAAGCTAAAGTTACTAGAAGTGGTCAAAAGTGAGTTTTGTTAGTTGGCAAAGTCCAACTATTCTTAGCCCTCAACAATGTTTAAATACTTCATAGGCATGTTAACCCCTCCTAGACTGTGTTGCGTAAGTGGGTTTTGCAGAATTTTATGCACTTAGGGTTAGAATCAAATTTTAAATTTGATGTAATTAGGATTATATTCAAGTGTTGGTCAAATTGGTAAAATTGATACTCAGCCATAGCTGAAAGGTAGTAATATGCAGTGGAGTCATTCTATGAAATGATTCAATTTGGCATGTGAATCTCACATCTAAGGGCCATTAAAATCCCATGGATGGAGACTGATCAGGATTCAACATTGTTGTTACTATTAGTGGAGTTGGGTATGGCACAAGTACAATAAAAATACTGGCAATAATAGTAACATCATAGATTCAGAATCTTAATCTCTATATTAAATGAGCATTAGAATGTAACTTGATTTCAATAAAATCTCTAACAGTTTTGTTCTAAATTGGACCTGAAATGCTCACTTGTAATGATGTTTGAGGCTTGAGGCTGTATGACACTGCAACAATTGACTTGTTGAGTACATGATGACATTAGGTTATTGTGAAACTGAATATATGCTACTTCGGTATGAAGATTGATTGCACAAACTGTGTTTTCTAAATAATGTTTCCAATGAAACTTAAAATGGATCTTTTTATGCTGAAAACATCTGTCATCTTTAATCTACTATCAATTTGAGTGACAAGGGTAGCTAAACCACATGAAAATGCTCCGAAGATGTTACAGATGCATGGAAGCTCTGGAAATTTAGCCCCTCACTATGTTATCTGATGCAGGGGCATTAGGCCGAAGAAAAATTTTGTACATTAATAAATGTAAAGGGGGGTCTCATGTTTTATTTCCCTATGAAATTATCCATAGTTGAGCTAATTTAGTTAATTTGTAGAGAAAATGTAACTGCTCGAATGATTAATGGGCACCTAAAGAGATAGTCAGTTTCAGAAGTTAAGCTAATTCTAGGAGTCCATCTCTGTCTGTCAGAGCATTAGTCTCAGAGTTAGGAATTTGAAGAGTGTGTGAGTCATCGAGAAATTCAAATCGATTCATTGTAATTGATATAAAAATAAAACTTCGTGACAGAGTCGATAGACCTGCACAGAAGACTTGCAAAGAGAACTGCATAGAGCTGCATAGGGAAGAGGAGGACATTGTATCGAAGATCTGGCTGAGGACCAGGAGACTGTAAGAAATTTCATTTATATAAGGAATCTGTTAGTATTATATGTGCATTGATTGAGTAAGTTTTCTGTGTGTGAATATATGTACGCATCCTGGTGAAAGATAATTGAAATCCCATGGTAATTAAGAAACCCTGTGACGAGGTTATGTGCATATAGACTGGTTGAGTTCTCGGTGGAACACGAGCTAATGACTCAAGACTTATGAGAATTGGTGAATTCCACAAATAACTGTGTCAAAAACTTGGGGAATTTCTCTATAATCAGTGGTGTGAACAGAGGGTGAATTAGGTTAATGACATTCTCGTGCGCCTGTGGTAGAGCAAGAAGATGCTGTGCTCGAACCTCCATGAGCTAGGTAAAACCTCGTAATGAGTGTTGTGAATGTTTAGGTGATTGAATGAACCAAGGACCGGTGTATCGATTTGCAGAGTCGATACTAACCTTGTCGGAACCATAAGACATAAACTGTGGCATATGTAATGCGTCGTGTATCCTCAAAATGGTCATGCCTGAGTTCGTTTGGTATGGCCACGCGAAGGATGAACAATGAGGCAGAGTTCAATGGCAGTAAGGCGTTGGTAAGTAGACGGAACCTGGAGTAAGAGTAGTCGGAACCTTGAGGACCGCACAGTAAAGACAGGTTTCTGGCATATCGCACCACCTTTGTACGGTAAGCGGTATTCCCCATTTGGACGCGATCAATGTCATAGGCCGACACATGGCCTTGAGTGGTTTTGAAAACCCACTCTCATCGCGATTTAACAATCATGCAACTAACTCGAGCGATATCCAGTTGGATCATTGGATCATCAAGGCTAGAGCAACGTATTATCCACCGTTGGATGTGGAAAGGCCACTAGTGCTAGGCCCCACGCATATATACGTCGAATATTGTTGTCCTAACTAAGGTTCAATGGAGGCATTAATATTTCACGGTCGAATTATGTTCATAGCAATTGGAACGCCTACAATTCATAACAAATATTGGAGATTTACTATGCTATTTTAAAGTTTCATTTTTATTTTTTTTTAAATTGAACCTGCCGTTGGTATATCGAAGCTTCGTAAGCGTCGCTCTTCCGACGCCTTATAAAAGTCGGTCTTCTGATGCTTTTAACGATTTCCATTTTCATCAGTCTTGTGACGTCCGTCAATATTGTGACAGTTCTTCCTGGCATCGGTATTGCGACGCATTTGAAAAGCGTCGGTATTGCGACGCTTCTAGAAAGCGTCGGTCTTGCAACACTTTTGTACGGCGTCAGAATTGCGACAGTTTAGAAACGTCGGAAGAGCGAAAGTATAAAGACGTTAGAAGAGCGAAGTTCAAAACTTTGGACCACATTTCGTCAAAATTGCGACAGTTCTTCCTGGCGTCGATATTGCGATGCTTTTGGAAAGCGTCGGTCTTGCGACACTTTTGCAATCCGTCAATATTGTGACACTTTTGTACGGCTTCAGAATTGCGACAGTTTGGAAACGTCAGAAGAGCGACAGTATAAAGACATCGGAAGAGCGACGTTCAAAATTTCGGACCACATTTCGTCAAAATTGCGACACTTTACAAATGTTGGAAGAGCGACGGTTTGGTAAACTTCGGAAGAGCGATGCTTGTTTGGAAGTGATGGAAAAGGCGTTGGTATTGCGACACTTTGTCAAGGCTTCGAAATTGCGACGTTATGATGAACCATGTTTTGTCCGTCCTCAAATTGTCGCTCTTGTGACGACTATGTGTCGAAATAGCGACGAAGTTGCCGTCAGAAATTGGGCCAAATTTTCTAGTGATGGGTGATTCAGACCTTCCACTCCTGGAAGGTGAGAACTGGGATGAAGCTTTGGGTAAAGACTCATTTTTTGATTTCGATGAGTATTATTATTTTTTGTTTATATATGTTCTGAAATTTATCCATGCATTGCAGATGTTAGCCCAGAGAGACTTGCAAGGATGTCCCCCATAGCATAAAGGGTCCCACACGATTTCGAGGCAACCCCTCAAGGTGAGTGAGGAAGAAGAGATGCATGCAACTTGGAGGGACTCACAAGTGGGATCCCAGATTATGTGAGACTTGAGGATGTTCCTCATGCATATCAGAGGCACACTGCAGGGGTGTCTAACTGCATCCACCGATTACTAAATTGGGTCATGCGTGCAGTGACATGCTATCATGATCACCATGCTGATTAGACGCCTAGGTTTTTTATTTCTACATATTTTGAGAGACATGATGTCTCGGGATGTAACCAAAACACACATATTTTTTGAACTTATGATGCACATGGATGCAAATAATCGATATATATATATATATATATATATATATATATATATATATATATATATATATATATATATATATATATATGCTCATTTTCCTGTTTAAATCTTATTATGCAATGATGAATGTTTTTACAAATTTCACAAATGTCTATCTAATACAATATTGGCTACTGCATAAGTTAACATATTCATTCTTCTAGGAATATGTTTATATGTGATATAATCAAAATTCCTTTCTAACAAGCTAAGACGCAAATATAACCTTAAAATTTGAGGGTTTCTAATAGAATAATTCCCATTGAGCTGGAGAACAACAAGCTGAGAGTCTAGGTTCATGATTAATTCATGAATGTCGAGAGTAATTTCTTCGGTTAAGATTTCAATGCCTACACTATTTCAGTGACATTGTTGGTTGTTCATCCTAGAAAAATACCTTAAAGGTCTACCAATTCACCGTTAGGATCATAAATGACCTAGGCTGCTAAAGATAGGTTCCGGGTACTGTGGGAGGCACGATCAACGAAACTGACATAAGGAGTAATAGACATCTGCACAGTAAGAAAAGACATAATAAGCAGGAAAAAATGCTCGCAAAGCAACCAAGCCAAAAAATATACAAACTGAAAAAACACACTTATGTACAAAAAGACATGCATGAGGGACTCATGCATAATATTTTTTGAGGTACAACCCATTTATGGGCTGATTCAAAGGATAGCCTTCGTAGTCAATTAGCTCATAGGCCCCATTTTGAAAACTGTGCTTAACAATATAGGGCCCATTCCATAGGGGTTCGAATTTTCCTGCCCCCAACTTATCATGAGCTTGGTCAGACAAGAGGACTAGGTATTCTTCTACAAAGGTTTGAGGAGAAACTGTCTGATCAAAGTGAGCTTTGACACGCTTTTTTTGTGCCTCTATGACTAGAGCAGCAAAGTGGCGAGTTTCATCTAACCTCTATAAATAAAGAAGACGCTCTTCCTTCGGCGAGGAATTAGGCAATAGTTCAACAAATATCTTGACAGAAGGGGATTTTCTTTCAATCGGAAGGGTAGCCTCCAGACCATAAACAAGCTATAATGGAGTGAATCTGGTTGTGCCTTTTACCGAGGTTTGGTAAGCCCAAAGAGCTGAAAACAACATGAGATTCCAGTTGGACTTATGCATCCCAATCGTACGTTGAAGCATAGTGAATAGAACCTTGTTCACGACTTCAACCTGGCCATTGGCGTGGGGTAGTATGACGTTGAGCTGTCATGATGTAGACCCAACTTAGTAGTCAACTCAACCATCATATAATGGCGAAAATGAGATCCATGATCAGTGACAATGGCTTGAGGGACACCAAACCTAGTAATCACATGATTGAAAAGAAATTGTGTAGTCTTCTTACCGTCAGATGTGAGTGTAGGCATTGCTTTGGACCATTTAGTGAATTATTCCATAACTACAATAATATAAGCATGCCCCCCAGCCAAGTGAGGTTTACACATCATAAAATCGATGCCCCCACTTCAAAAAGGGACTAATGGTAATTACGGGATGGAGGTGTGCGGGTGGCACACACATCTTATGTTGGTAAATTTGGAAATCAAAAACCGTCGGTTTAACAGAGATGTCAATAGGCATCGTTTGCATAATGTTTCCCATGTTACCTTCCACAAAGACTCCATGTGTCAAGATAGGTGTTTGAAGTGGATCGGAAGGAGCTTGGGAAGCGAATTTCTCAAGACAAGTGGACATGGCCCCAAGGCTAGGAATAAAGGAGGAACGATGATGAATATCGTCCTAGGGAGGATCCCCGAGAGACATCGTTTCCAAATGGCTTCATCAGTGGGAAACATCTCATTTAAGGGATCAGGAGAATCTGAAGCGTCGAGCCAAGGGGATTGAGAATATGTGTCGAGAGACACACTCAAAGGAGTATGATCAGAGGAAGGAGGAACCAAAGCGGAGACAACTTCAAAATAATAAATTTCTATTGGCCCTAACGGCATCGCGTCACCAAAGGAATCAAACTACTCAGGCGAAGGGATGATCCATAGATCATAAGACGTGGAGATCATATTGACTTGAGCAGTATTGTGCAGAGGAAGAGAAAAAAGACCCATAAGGGCGGGATATTTGAAAATTATTGGCCCTATGCTCTCATAAGGCATAGGAATATGATCTACATATGGAACGTTTCTCTTGGAGGATGTGGAAGTGAAAAAGGACAACTGATCGACAGTGATGATCTTCCATTCGTGCGGAAATCAAAGAACATGAAAGGGAGTGGATAGCACGCATAGCATAGCATGAGTCCAACTGTGACCAAGGAGAAGATTATAATTGAGCTAGGAGTCAATGACATCAACCTCAACATTAACCATTTTTTCTTCCAACGTGATAGGTAAGCTAGTGAGAATGCCAAGAGGGTGGGATTCCCTTCCGTCAAAACCTTCTAAAGCATTTGGAGACTGATTAAGGGCCAAAGAGCCAATCACTTTCCAGCATGCAGAAGACATGATGCAAGTAGATGCACCCTCGTCGATGACCACTCTATAAATATTCTTTCCATTAATCCCAACTTGGATAATTAGTGCAAGCTGATGAGGGAGACGTGGAACAAAATTTTCCAAATCGAAAGTGATAAGGCTGGAATCAGCGGGGTCAACCCCTCTGATGGTAGATAGCAAAGCTTTCCATTACGACAGACAGCTCTAAAGTAATTCCAATACAGACATAGCGGATGGCGCCTGAGCCAAATCCTCAATAATACTGTAATGCTGAGCGGAACAAGTGTTTAGGTTAGAGGAATACATATGGAGTATACCTTTGGAAGGTGGTCGTACAATGGGCTGAGGACTGGGCCTTTAAATGTTAAGAAGGCCAGAAGCAGGTGGGGGAGGAGGACCATTGCGATCTCTTTCCTTGCTATCTGACGCGGTTCGGTATAATCTTTCGATATGATAGCAAGAGATATGGGTGAAACACCATTCATCATGAAAAACTGAGAGCCAAAAGGGGCGAGGATTGAGGTTGCTCCACCATATAAGTTTTCTACGATGGGAATGGTTTTTTAAGAATAGTTGGAGTGCCTTGAGTGCCTTTGAGCAGTCGACTCACCTCGGCCCATCGTGGAAAGTCCTCGGTGTTATTCTCGTCGTCACAAATCAGACAAGTGTACTTTGGTTTACATTTCAAACCATCATCAGCATTGGGTTTAGGAGAATCTTGTTTCGGGGTATCGACTTTGGCCTTTCCTTTACCCTTCTTCTTACCTTTGGAAGCTTTATCCATAAGGGTGGACTGGACGACATTCACTTCCGCAGTGTTACCAGGATTCAGAGGTGACTGAGAAGAAGTATTAGTGGAAGAAGTAGATTTTTGCTTCGCAGGATTTGGAGAATACTTACGAGAAGTCTAAGACATAGAACCGATGATACCATTGACAGATGGTGTCATTGGTGCTTTGGTAGTTCCATGTCGCGAAGCATCGGGAAAATTTTCATACAGCTTGCCAGATTGAGACTACAGAAGGTCGAGGTACTGGGCAAGAGCGATGGTTTGTTCCTTAGTGAAACATGCCCCCATAGCTATGTCCTTAGCAATCAGACTGATAAAAGAGGTAGTGAACCAATCATTCAAAAAAAATTCAGGAATCTCAAACTTAATCAAACAATGACGTCACCTCCATTCATGAATATGATCAGAGATATGGGTATCCCGATATTGTTTCAAGGATGTTAGGAGGTGTTTCCCAGTTTCATAATGTACTGGCAACTAAAAGTGCGTGAGAAATGCCATGGTGATAGAGTTGAAATATTGAAATATGTCCCGGGAGAGTTTAATGTACCACTTTGCAGTGGCACTAGTGAGGGTCCTTTGGAAAATACGTAACCAAATTGAATCGTCAACCCAAGAGTTAGAGGAGCACCAAAGATGGTATGTCATAACATGCGCTTGGGGGTCTTCTCTGGACTTGCCTACAAATTTGGACAATCGCCAGGGATTTTGGTAGGAACCAGGGGCCAATATGGGTTATGAAGGATAGGATCATTCATTAATTTTGACACATTGGGCAGTTCCAACATAGCAAGGAATTGAAATTGTGGATTGAAAAGCATTTTAGGCCTTTGATAGAGACCAGTATTAGGACTCCAACCAGGTTGGGAGAAATTTTGACCCCATATGTTTTGTCCCATAGGATTTTGTCCATAGGGTTATAATTTTGATAATTCTGCCCATACACTGGTTGAGGACCAGGATATTGATTCTGAGTGAACCACTGAGGTCTTTTGTAAGCAAAATATCGATTCTGTTTTGGAATGTAAGCAGTGCCTTGGGGTGGAACTTGTACCGTTGAAGATTGACCTTAAGGAATAAAAGGTGGGCCCTGAGGCTGCAAAGGCTGCCCTTGGAGTGCAGGTTCAATTGGATGTTGAGGTTGGATAGGTTGTCCTTGGGGTGAAGGTTGGATTGGATGTTGAGGTTGGATAGGCTATCCATGGGGTGCAGGTTGGCCTGATGGTTGAGATGAGCCAGGTTTCCCCTGAAGACCACGTTGGCCCGATTGAGCAGTGGAGGGCTGAACTTGCTGTAAAAAAGTCGAGCCTTGCTGAATGTAAGGTTGGTTTTGTTGCACAAAAGGTGGTCCTTGAGAGGATAGGTTTTCCCCTGGGTAACATAAGACACTCCTTATTGAACATGAGGTTGACCAGCAGGACCGTAGGGTTGTCCCTGTTGGAACGAAGGATTTCATTGAAAGGTTTGTCCTCATGGACCATAGGGTTTTCCCTGTAGTTACGTAAACTGGTTGAGGTAAACCAAAATTTGAGGGGTTTAAATATACAATGGACCTTGTGGGTGAGGCCCATAGTGATAGATGTGATTTCCATGCTCATCGTAGCAATGCAGAGGATTGATGGGAGCTTGAACTTGCTGAGAACCTTGGGGAAGTAATTTCGTTGTTGAATGGCCATCATATACTGGTCGTACGTCAAACCTCTATGAATAGGATTAGAGGAGATAGGTGCACCACTAGTAGGTTGATGGACTCCTGATACATGAGGTTGTGATCCACTCATGGCAGATCCAACAAGTATCCTAGAAGCAATAGGAAGTGTCCCACGAACATCAAAAGATGGTGGCAATGGCAGAATCAAACTAGTGGATAGTGTGGAGGAAGCCACACAAACAGTGGGCTGGGTCGGTACAGATGTAACGATCATCAAATGCAATGGGATTCGAAGGGGATGGTCCTAATACAAACGACCCTTCCGAAGGAGCTGATGTACCCAAACATATCGGGTTCTGATACAAAGATGTAGCACTAGAAATCATCTGATTCATTGAGCGACAACCAACCGGGAGAGATGAGGGTTGCGAGGAAGGTTGATTCGATACATAAGGAAAATTCTCTAGAGGGAACTGATATTCTCCCATATAAACATAAGTCTCTTCACTACTAATAGGAGTCGTGGCATCCATGTCGAATGAAGACATGCTATCGGTGAAAAGGCGACGAGCAATGGAAAGCAAAGCACATGTTAATGGTGATTCAGGCAGCTGCGAGGAATCTTCCCTCAAAAATTCCCAAGAATCTGGAGGTTGCCAACTGATATAAAATTGTTCCTCAGGAGGAGATCGATTGTCAAGAGGTTGAACACTCGGAATTATAGAATGCCAGTAGCCTAGAGTCCTAACAGACTGAGATGTCTCCGAATAAAATTTGGGGGAAGGTTATTCACCATGAGGTAATGAAGGGGATGACAAAACTGGTGGTTCTGCCACCGTGACTTGGCTCAAAAACATGAGAGAAAAGAGATAATCAATTCGAGGCTTCAAGACCAATCACTAAGGAATTACTTCTGAACAAGCCAAGTTTAATGGGCATGTGATTGTAGGTAATTAATTTTATGACAATGAAACAAAACTCCACCTTTTCAAATTTTAAGAGTTGAGAAAAGGGAAAAAGATGACTATAGTCACTTTCAGGTTGGATGAGCTTGAAAGGAAAAGTGCTCGATGATCTTTTCAAATTTAGAGAGTCATGGAAAGATCAAAATGACTACTTAGGAAATCTAAGCAAGAGGGTGTACCAAGCTCCCATGAACTGCAATATACACCTTGGTAATCAAATGAAAGAGAAATGACCAAGGACTTAATGTACATGAAAGAAGTCTCCACGAATGCTATGTTCAGTGTATCATGGTTACAAGGAGGAAGACTCGTATTCCTATGTATAAAGGATTGCAACCTATGAGGGTATCCCTTTATATACACGACAGCACGAGGAGCACAAGTCCGTGCTAGTTCTTTCTAATACCAGATGGCAAATGACAACTACTAGTTTTAACAACGCCGGAACACGTCACTATCCTAGACTTCTAAAAGTGAGCGTTAAGTTTCAATGCTTCTTTAGGTTGATTGAGTTCATTTTAAAGTTTATCTTGAAATTATGTTTCAGTTTCAAGGCCTTACCGGATGTAATCTCAAATATCTAATGCACAACTACATGAGAAATAATATCGTTTCAATTCGATGAACAACTAGCTAAGAGAGGGATAGGAGTTCACAACAAAGCAACAATCAATAGAATATAAGAAGAAATTTTTCTAATGCCACTAACACAACCAAAGAAGAAAATGAAAGGATTTTCTTTTTTGTTCAATTTTTAATGAGAAATCTACTAATGCAAAATAATACTTTTCATTTTCAAATCAAGATAAAGAATGCAAATTTTGTTCTTTTAGATGAATGAGAAGAAATAATGAATTGTTACACTAAAAGGACAAAATGAAAATTAGTTTTGAGCAACTCAAATGAAATGATCAAACACGAAGATACCAATCCAACACGAATGTAAAACACACTCAAAACATAAATGTATTCCTTCACGCAGAAAAAGGACTTTCAAATCGACTCAATAAGCAATGTGATCTATGCTCAGGGTGACAGATGGAAGGTCAAACAAACACCAGGATGATAGTTCGACGACCCAACAACACGCAAAATCGAAAGAAAGACCAAACAATCAGTCAACAAGATGAAAAGATGAAGGAATAGATTTACCCATACAGAACTCAAAGGCTCAGTGAACATGCGGCTGAAATAGCAATCAAAGACACCTAGAAAACCTAGGATGACAAGCCACACTAATCAGATGAGAAACAACCAACTGAAAAGAACAAGACAAGGAAGTAAAAAACAATCCACATGAACTAATCCAGAAGGGAAAAACCAATCTAGATGGTAATATGCACTGGAAAACTCAGGGAAGAGGCCTAAATCCAAACCTACAGGATTCAACGTGACTGTTCAACTGTAATCCACACTGAATAGGGGAAATCACACCTGTAAAATAGGAAAACCACGCCAATCAGCGTGATTGTCAAAGAAACGACAGTGCCAAGTAAGGAAACCAAGGAAAGGAGAAAAATTAGCTAGTTAAAATCTAGGCTTAACACTCTAAAAATAGGTGAGATGGCTTGAAACAGTCAGATAAGCAAGACAAAGTAGAGAAATGGCAATACGACCAAAGTCGGATAGAAAAACAAACTCCAAAACGAATCAACGAGAGACAAGAGACACATTGATCTTCAGTATGGTCGCCAACTTGTTGACAAGGAAAATCCTTTCTGTGGACAAAGGCGATCCCTCTAGCCCTAGGGTGGGTCTAGCGACAAGGGAATGTATTGGGCTCCTAAATGAAATATGAACTGGAACAGATATCCTACCTCAGTCCAATGTTTTTTTCGTGGCATGCAGTAACGATCCTTCGATCTTTGTCTTCACGCCTTGCGCTCCATGTTGGTGACGATGTTCACGCATCTGTAAAAATATCAAAAAAATGATGACAACAAACAAGCATATACATTCATCTACAACTATTCAGCTAGTCAATGAGAGCTAAACACTTTGCATATAAATGGAAACAAAGTTGGAACCAGAAACTAGTCATGTATTATTGATAGAGAAAAAGAAGTTTACAACCTTATGCCTTGACATTGCAAATCTCCTTCGATGGGTTCAGTCGGGTGCATCTCAGGCATTCATTTGGGATTCGACTCAATGAGGCAATGGGCTTAAAATCTCTCTCAACAATGGATTCGTCTCTTCTTTCTTCAACACACCAGCTATAGTAATGATTGTTCAGCTAGCTGAATCAATGTGAGGAGGAAGAATTTATAGGAGAGGAGGAGGTGGTTTGGGATCCCACATAAGGTGGAGGAGAGGTCTATCCCTTTGGGGGGTTGCATAATTGTAGGAACTGACAAGCCAAAGGGAGGAACTTGACGTTATTCAGTCAAACAAACCATGATGACTACGATCATGAATTTGTTAAGCATGGAAGCTTCTTTTTTATTTTAAAAAAATTTCCAAAAGCAGCTCGGCGTGGGTGCTCTTCTGAGATAAAACGCCAAAGGGCATGAGGCCCAGTGTTAATTTCTCCATGGGTGCGAGGCCATAATTTCCTACCATTTCCAACCCAAAATCATATGTTTTTGAAGGTCTGCTTGAGGAGTGATCAACATATATTATGATCCTGACATGCCAAAGGATGAAATGACATCTATGGAAAGGTATGACAGTTCACAGAGGTCACTGAAATGGTACTCCAATTTTGGGGGTGGGGATTGCAGGGATGGTGACAAGATACTGTGTAACACCCATGGAAGATGTCTTTCTTGATAAGAATTTGTTCACATTATCTACTAATATTCCTTGATATGTAGATATTTCGAATTATTTGGTTGCAGGGAAGCTTTTGTAACACTCCTCACCAAGAGAGCATTAGAAAGTTATATGACAAAAACCTATGTATTCTTGGGTTTTGGGGTACTTATTCCATACAGAGCCAGATCCTGTGATCTGATGTTGTGTACGGGAGGATGAGATATATGAAATTATGAAAGAATGTCATGATGAGCCATGTGGAGGATACTTTGCATATAAGATACTTAAAATAAGGTTCTATGACTGGGATACTACTTGCCTACCATATTTCGGGATGCCAAGAAGTATGTTTGTACTTGTGATAAGTGACAACCAATGGGAAGGATTTTACAAACAAATGAAATGTCACTGCAACCGCAGGTTATGATAGAGCCCTTTGAGAAATGGGCCCTCAATTTCATTGGTCCCATCAACCTAATATCAAGATAAAATACATACATATTGGTATGCATGGATTACATAACCAAGTGGGTTGAGGCAAAGGCCCTACCAAAGGAAACAAAACAAGTACTGGTTAAGTTTCCGTATGAGGATATATTTGCCTACAATGATGTTCCATGAGATATTGTTACAGATTAAGGGACTTAGTTTACTTATTGAGTGATTAAGTCCGTTACTGAATAATTTAAGATCAGGCATCAAATATCCACTCCATACCATCCACACGCAAACGAACAAGTGGAAGTTACTAACAAATTGTTATAAACTATTCTAACAAAGACGATCCAACAAAATCATAAGGATTGGGACGAGAATTTAGTAGATGTACTTTGGGCCTTTCGAATCACCTGGATAAGTACTATAGGACTTACTCCTTATGATCTTGTGTATGGGAATCATGTAGTAATCCAAATTGAATTCAAGTTCAAAAATTTTACCACACTTTAGGTTGGGATGGACCTTATAAAGGCACAACAACATCGACTAGATCAACTTAATGAGATTGATGAGCTCTGCCAAGATTCCCTTCAACAAGTAACTCTTGTCTAGTAGTAAAGGGAAAAATGGCATGATGGATTCATCAAGGAAAATAAGTTTAAGGAAGGATATTGGGATTTTTTATTTGATTTCAGATATAAGGATTTCAATGGAAAATTTTACAATTGTTGGCTTATGCCATATGAATTTGAAATAGTATATGACAATAGTTTCGTTAAATTTTTCCCCATTGATGATAATCAAACTTCGATTATGACTAACAGACAAAACATAAATCTATACCGAAAGCCTCAATTAAAAGAGGAATTCATCGGCACAACCTGGTGAAACAAACCAACATGCAAACTATCGATAAGGCAAATTTTCTACCCAAATTTTCACCACTTTGATCCTTCTTTGATTGCAAGTGGAAAAAGAAACAGAGAAAGATCTGGAAACGAAAACCTAATCTTGGGTGCTTCCAAAACCTAGCAGTATTGGAAAGCCAGTTTCTTTCCAAACCACTAGGGATAAAAAAATCTTTTCTGCTGTGAAAACTTTCTTGGAAGGCACAATTGGAAAAAATCTTGTTGGAAAACCAAGTAACTGACTGAAAAGGTTTGAAGAAAGAAAATAAAAATAAAAATAAATGTATATGGATATATAATAAATTTTTATAGAGTTATGTATTCCTATATTATCTACAAAATGCACCTAATGAATCATGGAATCATGGAATTATGGAATCATGTATATAGAATGCACTATATATCAAGCAAATATGGCAATGTCGTATTTCTGCTTATAATCTAGGTGCTTTCTTTTTCAGTCTCTTGATTTATTTTCTTTAGTGAAGGTTTTAAAGAAACTTAACAAATATTTATATGTACCTGCATCTTTTTCATCTCAGACATTCTTAAAAAAAAATCCTTTTTCGGCATCCTCATAAGAAAGGAATATTATCATCATGAAGCTTACCTATCATATTCCTTATCTCAATAGAGACTAAAATCATTTTTATCCCCACCTCTTCATTTTATTTTAGTCTAAAACATTGTATTAAAAACAAATCAGTGAGAAATATTTAGCCTAAATCCTGTCCAAAGTCATATTCCTAATTTTTCCCATGAAAACATTTCCATCCAACCTGATAACTATAGTGTTCATGCCCTGATGTTCTCATGACCCACTCAACCTCATACATTAAAAATTATGCTTGTGTAGCACACTTTATTCACCATGGACTTTATATCATTTCACATATGGGATAATCACCTAACCATTCTTGCTACCAACTCTTGTAGCCAGAAAACCCCCATATTATTTGAGTAAGATATGGGGACCCTTCATGTAAAATTGTTTCTAATTTTGTTTAAGTGTCTTTTTTATCTCGATTACATTCGTGTACATTTTCATTTGTTGCTTGATGACACTTCTTCTTACATGACAAAACTTGTGTCACTTCATATTATCATATCATCCCATCGAACGACACTTGAAACACTTTGTCACTTCACCCCTCTCTACAAGGTTACGTTTTTCCATTCACATTTTTCATAACATCTCGCACTACACATTGGGATCACATATTCGCTTGGTACACCTTCTTAAGAGAAGTGGTCAATTCATTGATCCGGATCTTGGGGGGGAGGCCCCCAAGATCTAAAAAGTTGAAATAGATTTGACAAGATCTGCAAAATTATAATGCCAGAAAAAGAGAGAGAACACAAAGAAAATAAAACCACAAAGAAACTTGTTTTATTAAAACAGAGAATAACTGTAGAAGCTACATTGTGGCGGACAATCTGTCCTTTTACAAAGTGAGGCTTGTTATTTATAGCATTTTTTGAGATACAATACCATAGGTGGATACCATGGGCCAATACCATGGGTAGATACCACTTACAATACCATGGGTAAATCCCATGTGTGGATGAATACCATGGATGGATACATACCATGGGTCACTTATAATACCATGGGTGAATAAATATCATGGGTGGATGAATACCATGAGTCGATGCCATTTACAATACCATGGGTAAATTCCATAGGTAGATGGATAATATGGGTAGATGAATAACATGAGTTGATGCCATTTTCCATTCGGATCATTCCTCCCTCCTTAAGAAGCAATGGTCTCCATTGCGTGAAGTTCCCTCCTGAGAATCCTTTGTTGAATATGAAGAACCACTGAAGAGAAGGGTTTTTTGTAGTTAACCCATAACCATGATGAACGAAGATCCGAGGATAGAGATACCCTGTAATGCTTGTGACCAACTGTGATATTGACAGTGTGTGGCCTAGCAAATGGACTTCGATGAAGTGTGGGTTTGTGGATGAACCAAAATCATGACAAATGAAGATCCGAGGATAGAGATACCCTGTAATGCTTGTGACCAACTGTGTGACTAACAGTGTGTGACCTAGCAAATGGACTTCGATGAAAATGATTTTGTGTAGTTGACCCATAACTGTGATGCTGATTGTTGATGAAGTAGCAGGTACCTACATAGCTTGGGGTGGGAGGGCACGTCTCCAAATAACCCAAGCCGAACGCTGCTATGATCAAACTGATGAATGTGAAGCAGGTGCCTACTAAAGCGGGGTGGAAGGGCACGTCTCCAAAGGGAACCCGCTCCGAATGCTGCTCCAGATTTAAAATGAGCATAACTCAGTCAATATAACTCAGAATATTTATTATAACCTGTTTTTTGAAATGGAATGATCATTCTGCATCATTTCATGTGTTTGAAACCACTATCTGGAGACTCTAGACTCTCAGATTTGCGCTGGAACTGGCACGCCGTCACAAAATTTCTGAAAAAAGTAGTTGATTTTAAATCAACGATAACTCCCACATCCGGACTCTGATTCAACCGATTTTTTTTTTGAACTTGGGTGATTTTTCAAGAGGAGCTCAGATCTATCTCCATTTATTTTAAATTTTGTACTAAAAATGGCGAAAAATGACAGGAGAGCCGCCGTCCATGAATTGTCGTCAGAAAAATTGCTTCAACATTGCTGATTTTGAATTAGCAATATCTCCCTCATCCGAACTCCAATTTGGCCGATTTTTTTTTTGAATTTGAGTATTTTTTCGCAAGGAATCCAGATATGGTCTTTGTTTTTGCAAATTTTTTACCAAAAGTTTCAGATCTGATCTGAAAACTCGCCGCCCAAAAACATTCATGGATTTTGCTGAAGATTGCTGCAAAACATTGAAGCTGAAATATGTTTCAAACCCTCATTCCCATGGAGGCGTAACCTGAATCTGATACCACTGATCTGGATCTTGGGGGGAGCCCCCCAAGATCTAAGAAAATTGAAATGGATCTGACAAGATCTACAAAATTATAATGCTAGAAAAAAAGAGAGAACACAAAGAAAATAAAACCACAAAGAAACTTGTTTTATTAAAACAGAGAATAACTATAGAAGCTACATTGTGGCGGACAATCTGTCCTTTTACAAAGTGAGTCTTGTTATTTATAGCATTTTTTGAGATACAATACCATAGGTGGATACCATGGGCCAATACCATGGGTAGATACCACTTACAATACCATGGGTAAATCCCATGTGTGGATGAATACCATAGGTGGATACATAACATGGGTCACTTATAATACCATGGGTGAATAAATATCATGGGTGGATGAATACCATGAGTCGATGCCATTTACAATACCATGGGTAAATTCCATGGGTAGATGGATAATATGGGTAGATGAATAACATGAGTTGATGCCATTTTCCATTCGGATCAGTCATATCATAAATAAATTGTATATTGATAGAAACCTTTTAAACAATAACTGTTGTCTCCGTGAAATGTGAAATGATTTCGTTTAAAACATATATCCTAACACATTATAAGGTTGATAATTGTTTTTGTTCTTTTAATTGATTTTTTTCATTTTTTTAATGTTTATGTTTTGTTTCTCCGGATGCGGATGATTGAGTGGCATGATGGGACATCCGTCCCTGGACATATCCCAAGGAGACTCGCATGGGATGGCCATATGGTCCCCTGCGGCTCCATTAAATTTGACATTAATCTGCCAGCTCTAAGAGCATTAACTCTCCCTCACCGGCACTCTCTCCTCCTCGTCTTGCTCAGTGGGTTCATTATGGCTTTTGTCTCAGGCTCTCCAGATCATTCTTGCTCTGCCTGCCGCTCGATGCATTTCATATGCAGCGCATGCCCTAATGCTTGTGCCGAGCCCAGCACCCGCACACAGACAGGGCGTTGATGCTCTCTGTTCAGTTGTATTGAAACTACGTCTGGTTGTAATTTTTCACACAGTGCTTTCTGTTATTCCAACTCCAATCTGCAGGTTCCTCTTGGCATTCACTGTGGGTTCGCTCCAGCTCCGTCTTGTTCTACTTGTCTCAGGCCATTTCAAGTTGTTGCGCTCGCCATGCCTAGGCTCCGACACTGAATGAGGTGCCGCCGGGGTGCAACTTGTGGCCGGCCTGCGAGCTCGCGTCCCTCATCTAGTCCCGGCGAAGAGACCTCCTCTGAGGATGTTGAGTGGAGGCAAAATCAGGACACTCGCAGCCACTGGGGGCGTGATAGCCCTCCTGGCTCTACTCATGCTAATCATCCCTCTTCGCATCCTTTTGTTGTTCCATCGAGACCCGTTTCCCCTGCCCCCCGTCCTTCAGGCAGTCACATTTTGCAGCAAACCTCGTAGAGGGCGGAGCTCCACTTTGATTGTTCTTATAAGCGACCCACAGTCACTTCTTATATTACGGTCACCCTACGAGAAGAGTCGACTCTCTATCCTCCTCCATTGCTCAGTCCATCCCCCTCTCCTCTTGGTCCTTGCCCTGCCCCGGTTGCGATCTCTACTGAACGTCCGGTTGCTCCCCCTGCTTCTGCTTCTCCCGACTTGGGTCAACAATCAATGCAGGTGGACGCAAAGACGTCAGGCAAAGATGGTGATCAGAACGATGTTGCAGAAGATTCGGAGGAAAAGTACTGGTGTCGCATAGTGGAGGAGCCACCTTCTCCAGCCCACGCGCAGTAACTCCGATTTGCCTTGGTTCAACATGGTACATACGTTCCACTATTTTGAAAGATACACTGTTTTTTTGGTTTTCCACAGCAGTAGAAGCTGCATGCTACTACAGTTTTTTTTGTTGTTCTCTTATGATGTATGTAATGGACTATACATTGGTTTCCCTTTCAAGGGCGGTGAAACTTCTCCTAAAAAAATTGGTTTCCCATTCAGGGCAGTTCGTCACTCTGTTAAAGCATGGACATCAAGCCCAGTCTTCAGACTCCCATAGCTGAACTGAGGCAGTTTTGTAACAGTATGTTTCCATAAATAGAATTAGCATAATTTAGAAAAAAAAAATGTTTATGTTTTGTTTATAAATATATTTGTTTTTATGAAGAATTTTTTTGGTAATAATCACATTAAAATGAACATTGTCGACGCGTTTCGAACCAACCAGTGTGGTTCATCATCAAAACTAGGTTGGTTCGAAACACGTCGAAAATGTTCATTTTAATGTGATTATTACTGAAAAAATTCTTCATAATTTTACAATCACTAAAACCAAAATTCTATAAATATTTATTTTTGTTTTCAAATAATTTTGATAATAAATATTTTGTTTGAATTAACAAATGTTTTTTTGGTTTATACATGTTTCGTTATTATATAATATTTTTTTTTGTTTATTTATGTAATTATTTTTTATTATTGTTTTTTTTTGGGTTTATTATTGTTTTTATTTAATAAATATTTTTGTAAATATTAAAATCAAAACCAAACCATCAAAGGGTATTCTCACTTCACATTTCGGTGACTTAAATTCCATTGATTGGAAATCTTAAATCGAATGTATTTAAGGTCCACTTATGTTATGACAAAAAAATACAAACGTTGGTCCACATACCAACGTTGGCCCACAAACACAATGATCTTACTCAACTCGTTACAGTATTCCAGTTCAATGATGGTTTTCGGTCATCCTCTCCACAATAGCTCCTCCGTTTCCAACGTCGATGCAACGTAAATGAATATGCCATTGACCTTGTCTACATTTCTGCTAAGCAATTTTCATATTTTATTGAATGAAGGGCCGCCAACGTTGTGTTTTCACCTGCAAGTAACCATGGCGTATTTGTATACTTCACACATGTGATGATTGGTCAAATCTCTAACTAAACACCAATTTTTACCTTCGAACCAATCACTTCATGACGACTTGACACTCCACATTATTTTTCAGCGACTGATATATGTTGTGCGTTGAATTTTATTGGATAACAGTTTGATAACATGCTGCAAATTAACAAGATATCGCCACCTAAACAAGAATGAATTCATATCAGTCTTGACAGGATCTCGATATCCTTCCTGTTCTTAGTCAAGTTGTTCAAAATGCTGATTAAAAATTAAACAAATATCTCAACAGTATGAATATGCCATTTTGGTTGATGACGCTCTCTTCTCATTAATTCTTAAGCTTCTATTTAGTTCCAGAAGATCCCTTTCGAAATCGCATTTCTCTGTAATCTCTATATAAACCGAGCTTGATCTGTAGAGGTTTGGAGTTCGTTTGGGAGGGTTTCAAAAATATACGTAGAAGGGGAGTTAGGCAGGACACAGAGAGGAATCAGAAAGGGGCAGAACACAGTGAGGGCAGGACAAAGTGAAGGAAGAATGCAGTGAGAGGAGATGTCAGATCATCTTGCTGAGGATCGAATTGGCTTGCTGGGGCCGTGCAGATTGCATTATGTCGTCCATGGCATACCTTGCTGCAAAGTCATAATCTCTATGGTTTTGGTATATAGTGACAAGAACAAAATTATCGCTTATGTGTAATGTTTTAATATATGATCCATGTAATTTCCATGTCTCTTATTAAATTATAATATGTTATGTTGTGATATATATATATATATATATATATATATATATAATTGCTCTCATATACATGTTAAATGATATTTTCTTGAATTTAATATTTTTGGAAAAAGAGCTTTTGTTTATACAAAAGAAATGAACAAACGGTCATCTTGTTGTTTATTTCAAAAACGTGAGTTAAATAGGATTTGTTTGTAAGATATATAATTATTTATTTTTCTTTACAAATTTTGTTTAGATTTTCCTTATATCTAGTGGAGAAGATTATTCTTTCTGCTTATATAAAGTTTATAGTTAACTCATTATACAATTCATCATCTTGATAGTTTCCTATCATGGTTATTTTTCTTATGTTTGTGCTAAAGACATTCGTACATCTACATATTGCTTTGGGATTTATGAGTGAACCTTCATCCTGAGATCAAACACAATCCTTCCCCTTCCTATTAGAACACTTTAGCTCTTGGCTAGGGATGAGGCGATCATGTGCTCAGTCAAGGTAGGTTTCCTTTTGCATTATAAAACTAGTTGCATTTGATTATTTTATTCTTTAAGTCTCCTTATGTAGGAGAAAGCCTCATAGTAGCTTGACTGAGCCCTAGTTTCAATCAAATCATAAAGGATCATATCACCTAAATGATATCATACTGATGACTCATTTTTCCCTTCAACTTGTTAACCTTGATAACCATCACTCGTAAACAAATTGAAGATTGCCCTTGTGCATATTGTACATACTAATTAGTATAGGTTAACTTAAGCTACTTCTAGGGCACGGGTAAATGGAAACCCATTTCAACCAGTTAGGATTTCCATCACAATGGAAAAGAGTCTAATTGGGACTCCGACCAGGAAATTTCTCACATGTTGAACCAGGACATTTCCAGGCATCAACACCAACTAAGTGACTCGTGATCAGATTCAAAACACCCCAACTCCTTAGTGTGATACCACAACATCTACAATTGTCAGGCTAGGTATGCATGCATCACGTACTGACAACTACATCAACATCCAATTGACGAAGTGAAGCTCATAATCATGCACAATTATGGAATAGTTTTCCACCTTACAGTGTCATCATTCTGCAACATCTGAAGTGATTGTTTCAGTAGCTAGAGGAAACTAGCCATTATTTTGATTTTATCCATTGAAATGATTATCTGGAATAGGTTATGATTGCACAGGCTGCATTATAGTGCAGGGAATGAGTTATATATCAAGGAACCATGGGAGGAGATATTAACCAATTTGAACCAAAGAACATCGGCACTATTCAAATCATATATGAGATTTGGAATGTTTTTGTGGGAGCAGGAAGGGTTGAATTTCTCAGTCGATTCTAGGGTTATGACACGATTAATGAAAAATTGGGAGAGTGTATTTGGAGTGAAATTTATGTCTCATAAGAGTTCTATATCAAATTCCAAAACTTCTGCAATCCACTTCTATTTCTTCATAAATCTATGTGTGACTGTGTTTTTTAATTAAATGATTCGAAATCCATAATATCTTCCAGATCGAGTCAAAGTAGTTGAAGGATGGAAAGGAAGAGAGAGGATTCTCCTAAGGAGTCACAAAACCAGACATAGGAGTTATAAGAGCACAAAATACTGAAAGGAGTTGAAATAGCAAAGGCATAAATAAGCATAAAAGGCCAACACTTAGTTGATTTTGTCTTTTTGGAGAATTTGACAATTTCTGGAGCTCGGGACTGTATTTTAACAATCTCGTAATGGAGAGATAGTCAAAACGAAACCCTGGAGGATCGAATCCTATAAATTTAATTAAATAAGTGTCAATATTAGGAGCCGGGACCATCAAGTGCCAGAGACAAAGAATTTCCTGTCACCCGAATCCATCAGTTGGAGGAAAATCTAGCTCAAAAACCTCGGAGGCCCTAAAATTCTAGACAACTTGTAACCCATAAATCTTTTTAGTAAAGCGCGGGGGAAAGTGTGTCAACAGACAGACACAGGGAAGACAAAAAATTCTCCATCACCTGAATTTGTCGATCTCAAAGATAATTAAAATAAAGCGCTATGGTGTGGTTCCCAAATGAAATGGGTGCGTTGTGCAAGTTTTAACCCTATAAAAAAATTACATGCAAACAAATTCTTAAACTAAGATAAACAATGGCGACAACATAAAACATAAAAAAATATACACAGACATTTCCCCTAGATCCAAAAATCGAGACTACCATATTGATTTTTCATTATGTTCCTCTCAATGTTACAATACATATATATACATGTTGAATTATTCATAAACCCCAATCCATTAACCCTGAATTATAACATAATTGTAGTTCCCTTGACCGAATCTACAAAATACCATGGACAGAAAACCATCATGCCCAAAACCATGTGCAAAATCCATGTACAAAACCATAGGTAGGTGTGCCCACCCATTATAGGGTCCCAAAAAAAATTCCCAGGGCACTACCCCAAACCCGATTCAGGGGGGCCTACACCCCCCCCCCCCTGTTACGCCTGACGCAACGAACATGGGGGGCTATCACCACCCTGTGACCCCCGTGCGTGTGACTAGTCATGGAAAGAATATAACATACACTCAACATTCTCCCACTTGTTGTTTTCTTTTCCACACAGGGGGTCACAAAAGAGCTTAGTCATTGGTCCAGCTCAACAATTCCCATTAATTATCTACACCAAAAAAACTTCTCAGTGCTCACATATTTTGTTAATGCATCTACAACATTCTTCAAAGTATCCACCTTTACAGCACCACCTTTTTGTCCTCAACCATATCCCTCACAAAGTGATATCGAACATTAATGTGCTTTGTCTTTGAATGACAAGCAAGGTTCTTTTCCAAGAAAATTGCAATTTGGTTGTCACAGTCTATCCTTATAGATTGTTGTATCAACCCCATAATTGAACACAATATCTGCAACCAAACTGCTTCTTTGCTTGCATGAGTGGCTGCCATGTTGTAATATTCCTAAATTAGCATGCAGCTAATTGGAATATTAAAATCTAATTTTTCCTTCTTGTTTGATGAATAAGTGGGTAGGGAGACCCATAAATCACTTTATTAGGAATAAAAGCACTTCTCATGTGAAAGTGGATCATCTTTTCAGCTTAATACAACACCCTTACGTGTGAAAAGGGGCTAAAGCATGTGGACTAGGTCAACCTTGACCAAATCAACAACATTGTCATGGAGGAGTGACATTCAATGAGGGACAGCACAGTTTTAGATGGAGACACATTGCATGGAAGTAGTGTCATTAATGGATGGGGCTTAGGGTTTTGGAATCTCATTTCTTATATAAGGAAGAGGATGGTAGCCATATTGATTATGTTATGATATGTTATGTTTTTTATTATATGGTCTATTTAGACATATAAGCTTTCTTCAGCTCTTTAGCTAAGATTGCAGTGTTGTTTAGCATGGGGTATTCCTGATTTGGAATCTAACCTTTATCCTTGAGAGGCCTCTTGGAATAGATTTGCACTACATTTCCACATTTAGGTTTTAGACCGAGCTTCATTCTTGTGGTACAATGCAGTTTCTGTTGAGAGATGTGTTAAGTTGTAGGGTGCAGCAGTGGAAGAACTTGTTGGGTGTTTCCTAATCTAGTTTTGTAGTGGAGGAAGGTTTCCTTCCATTGGGAGGCCAGTAAAGGAGCCCCTTGGGCTTATTTGTCATATTTGGCATCAGGCCAAGTTGATTTTATCCCCTACAGCATAGTTCTAGTCTAGATCTATGTTATTTTAGTGATCTGTTGTAGGGGCAAGTTCAATGCTCCATTTTGAGTGTTTTCTTTCCATTGAAGGGATCAGCTCTTCATTAAGAGAGTTCTTTGGAGGAGTTATTTCATATCCACATCAGATTCAGGCCCCTCCTTTTATGTGCTTCAGTTGCAGTGCATCTTCAGCCCTAGGGCTTTAGATCCACCATTCATATTTGGTGTATTTCCAGAAAACCTTCCTGGGTTATCTAGGAAACGTGTATGGGAGCACAGATTTCCATTTTTGGCCTTGTATGAGCATGATCTTTTCAGATCCATTTTTTTATATGTCCCAGCTGCAGTATTAGTCACTAAAATTTCACTATGCTTGCTTCAGTATTTTGTGTAGCAGTGTATTACATGTTTTGGGTGCATTTTGGCATTGGAGGCTTCTTTTTCCTATCTTGAGGGGCTAGATCCCCAAGATCTTGTACTTATTTATTGTTGTTATAAATAATACCATGGATCTATCATTTGGCTCACATGTAATTTGTTGATACTTGCTGTTGTTTTTATATTCATGTACTATATTCCTGCTTTTCCCATTTGGGAATATTACAGTGGTACCAGAGCATAATCTTGGCTAAGCTTGTGAAGACATTGCATCAATGTTATCAGAAGAAGAAGAAGCTTCTCATAGAAAAGAGAAGACTTACAGATGAGACAAAGGCAAGTCTCCATTATCTGGAGAAATGGAGGGAAAGAATTTTTCAGAACTTCTTCTCCAAACTATGAATTAGCTTAAAAGAGAAATCAAGGGAATGAGGAGGGAAAGACATGAATATCCCTCAAGAATATTTACGCATGAAGAAAGCTCCAGTTATTCATATTATGTGTGTGAGCATTTAGCCACACAATCAGATCTACAACTTGGTACCATGCCTACATTCTTGGCAAGAGAAGAAGAGGAAGGAGAAACACCAAAGGAGGAGACTCTTGGTGACTATCTCAAAGATTATGAATATCAGTCTAGAAGATTCAAGGAGCATCTAAACTTCCAAGGATTTTTTCAACTCAAAGAAGAGAGGAGATATAGTAATCACAATAGAAGAAGAGGGTGCATGAAACACACTTTGGGTAGATTCTTTCTACCTACTTTTGATGGGTCACCCAAGAGCACAGCCAAGGCTTGGATAAAGGAGCTAGACACATATTTCTAGCTGCATCAAGCTTCAGAAGAGGAATCCATTAGAGTAGTAGTGCTGCATATTGAAGGTAAGGCTTATGCTTGATGGTTATTTGAATCTTCTTCATTGAATAATGCAAATATATATACTTATGCAAATTTCACTAGGAGGTTAGTGAAAATATTTGATTTGAAGCAATCTGAAACTTCCTTGGGAGAGCAAACCAAACCCAAGAAATCAGAACCTTTGTATGAGTTGGAAGGATCCATGAAACCAACTCCATTTCAGAACATTGTTGAGGGGGTTAAACATCTACAACATGCTTTGCCTAGGGAAAAAGCCCCACTTCAACAAGAACTTTTTTCTCAAGAGGAATACTTGAGGATTCCTCCTTCAAAAGGAGATCAAGACAAAGGATCTCTTAATGATGAGGTATTTTCCATTGATGAGGAGAAGGGAGAGGAAGAGCTGGAAAGATCCTCCAGTGCTGTGATAGCAAGAGGAGATATACTTCTATTTGGATATGGAGATGAAGCAATTTCTTCAACTAGAGGAGCTATTGTATCTTTGCAAGAAGTTCCAAGGGATCTTACATATGGATATCAGGAGCAACATGTGTCTATGTTGATAGGAAATGAGACCAAACAATGGAGGAGGTGTTTCCCAACATTGAATACATTCTTGGGGACACACACTATGATATATCATCATTTTTTGATCAAGACTCTTGACACCAAGGAGATGTTGGGTGTACATGGGTTGATTACATTTGAAGAAAACACCTTAGACTATGAGATCTTGTAGGAGGTAGGAGAATATGAGAAGGAGGGCCAACATATAGTGATTGGAAACACACACACCCATCCTTTTCAGGAGGTTTATCCATAGAAGCAGGAGGATGATTTGCACAGTGAGGGCAGGGACAAATTAGTCCACTCACATATATAGCCTGCTCTAGGCCTTGATTTCTCATTACATGGAGGCATTCCATCAGGGAGAACCCCTAATTGGAGGAGAAACAAATAATTCTCTCAACATGTTGCACCACTCATAGATCCAAGAGAAGTGGGGGCATTGGAAGATCATTGTACAACGTTGAGAGTCTTGGGTGGACTCAAGGAGAAGGGAGACATGCTCCCAACATCATCATTACCTACTCTCATTTCAGATTCCACACTGATAAAGGAGCAACAAGGCGAGGATAGTAGCCTTCCAATATGTCACTTTGGCATGGGAGATGTCAAAGAGGAGGACAATTACATGATAGATGCTTTCTATGATAGATCATCAGCATTTTCACTTTGGAGGATAGATCCATATTGGAAATCCCAGCTACTGGTGGATTATTCCAAGGATCTTTTCACCTGTATGATACTTGATGACCAACTACAAGAGGTGGGATATTCAGTCAGAGATGAGTTTGTCTACTATCATGGTAGGATCTTCTTGTCTAAAGCTTCTAAGCTCAAGGAGAATCTACTGCAAAGAGCTTATGAAGAATTTCTCTTCAACCACACGTATTCCATGATAGCCTACAACACCATCATGGAGAGCTACAATTGGGAAGACTTTGAAGAGGAGGTATATCAACATTTTAGAAGATGCATGGATCATGTGGAGATGGGGGAGATACATAGCTCTATGGAAGAGTTATCACAACCACCTCTTTCCTCTTTTGGAATGAGAGGGGATCTATCTACGTACCACTCCATTTTTATGAGCAGATATTATGGTAAGGAACATATTTATGTGCATGATGCTTTACTTCATGATTATTTGCGCTCCTTTACCATGTATATGTAGGCCATTGCTCCAAGTAGGAGCATTCTTCCTTACAAACTTCATGTCCAACTTTGGGCCTTACACATTGATGAAAATGGCCACTCCCTAGGAGGATATAGGGAGGTGATATATCATTCTGGGTGTGCACCAAAGGCACCAAACATTTCTCACATTTTCAGAACTTGTGAGAAAACTATGGCAGCAAGTAAGTAGTGGGGAAACCACTTACCATATCATGATCTGAGGCATTCAGGAGATAAACAGCCCTAGTTCCACATGTGGGACTTTGATCCACCTCCATTATTGCATTTTATTGTTTATGTATCACTGGTTTTAATCCCATATATTGAGGATGTGCTTATTCTTTTTATGGGAGTGATTAGAGGGAGGATGGAAGGATTGGATGTGCCTTTTGGGAGAGAGATTCTCCATGGTTCTTATGTTTCATAATTCTAGGAGAGCATTGGACCATCCATGATTGTTAAATTGGGTCTCTTGTTTCCTTATGGGATGAGCCATTTGGTTAACTTGAGCACTTGGGAGGTGCCTCTCATGAGTAGATGGGAGGAGTTTTTCTATGAATTACCATTCTAGAGGGTGATTCATTTTATATGGATGATAGCTTGGAGGATGGAGCTTCACATGGGGATGAAGGTTCCCTATATTTTTCAGATCTATCCTTGTAGTTGCTTGAGGACAATAAACATTTGGGAGGGGAGGATTGTAATATTCCTAAATTAGCATGCAGCCAATTGGAATATTAAAATCTAATTTTTCCTTCTTGTTTGATGAATAAGTGGGTAGAGAGACCCATAAATCTCTTTATTAGGAATAAAACCACTTCTCATGTGAAAGTGGATCATCTTTTCAGCTTAATAAAACACCCTTAGGTGTGAAAATGGGCTAAAGCATGTGGACTGGGTCAACCTTGACCAAATCAACAATGTTGCCATGGAGGAGTGGCATTCAATGAGAGACAACACAGTCTTAGATGGAGACATATTGCATGGAAGTAGTGCCATTAATGGATGGGCTTAGGGTTTGGAAGTTAATTTCTTATATAAGGAAGAGGATGGCAACCATATTGATTATGTTATGATATGTTATGTTTTTTATTATATGGTCTGTTTAGACATATAAGCTTTCTTCAGCTCTTTAGCTAAGATTGCAGTGTTGTTTATCATCGGGTGTTCCTGATTGGGAATCCCACCTCTATCCTTGAGAGGCCTCTTGGAAGAGCTTTGCACTACATTTCCACATTTAGTTTTCATACCAAGCTTTAGCCTTGTGGTATAACACAGTTTCTGTTGAGAGATGTGTTGAGTTGCATGGTGCAACAGTGGAAGAACTTATTGGGTGTTTCCTAAGCTAGTTTTGTAGTGGAGGAAGGTTTCCTTCCATTGGGAGGCCAGTAAAGGATCCCCTTGGGATTATTTGACATATTTGGCATCAGGCCAAGTTTATTTTATCCCCTAAAGCACAGTTTCAGTCCAAATCTGCATTATTTTAGTGAGTTTTTGTAGGGGCAAGTTCAGTGCTCCACTTTGAGTGTTTGCTTTCCATTGAAGGGATCAACCCTTAATTGAGAGAGTTCTTTAGAGGAGTTATTTCAGATCCACATCAGACTCAGACACCTCCTTTTATGTGCTCCAGTTGCAGTGCATCTTCAGCCCTAGGGCTTTAGATCCACCATTCATATTTTGTGTATTTTCAGAAACCCTTCTTGGGTTGCCTAGGAAACGTGTATAGGAGCATAGATCTCCATTTTTGGCCTTGTATGAGCATGATATTTTCAAATCCATTTATTTATATGTCCCAACTGCAGTATTAGACACTAAAACTACACTATGCTTGCCTCAGTATTTTGTGTAGCAGTGTATTACATGTTTTGGGTGCATTTTGGCATTGGAGGCTTCTTTTTCCTATCTTGAGGGGCTAGATCCCCAAGATATTGTACTTATTTATTGTTGTTATACATAATACGATGGATCTATAATTTGGCTCACATGTAATATGTTGATACTTGCTGTTATTTTTATATTCATGCATTATATTCCTGCTTTTCCCATTTGGTAATATTACACATGTATTCAGCCTATGTAGTTGAAATAACCACTACAGACTGTCTTTTTCTCATTCAACTAACTGCTCCTCCAAATAGGCTAAAAAAAATCCCACTTGTAGATATTCTCTTATCTAAATCTCTAGCCTAGTATGCATCAGCAAAGCAACAAATGTCCAAAAATCTGTCCATTCCTGGTATTCCTTGGTAGCACAAACCATAGTCACTAGTGCCATGAAAATACCTAAAAAGCCGCTTCACTGATGTCCAATGATTCTTCCCTGGTTTTGACATAAACCTCCTCAATACTCCCATTGCATGTGCAATGTATAGGCTAGTAATGACCATTGCATACATCTGACTACCAACTGCACTTTCATATGGAACACGAGACATGTCCTCTTCCTCTTCTTGTTTCTTGGTACATTGTTCAACAAATAAATTTACACCTACATGAATAGGAACCTTCACTAGTTTACTATCATGCATATTAAACCTCTATAGTATTTTCTCGACATACTTCCTCTGGTTTAAAAAAATATTACTCTTTGCCCGATCTCGTTTAATTTCCATGCCAAAAATATATTTTGAAGCACCAAGATCATTCATGTCAAACTTGGAGGAAAATTGGGTCTTCAAATCCTAGATAATTTCTTTGTCATTTCCAATTAGCAACATATCATCCACATACAAGACTAAATAAATAACACAGTCACCAATTAATTTAAAATACACACAGTGATCTGCTTTGATTCTAGTGCAGCCAAGTCCCCGTATATATGTATCAAAGTTCTGATACCACATCCTTGGTGACTTTTTTAACCCATACAAATACTTTTTTAATTTGCATACCAGTTCTTTCTTACCCTTCACTGCAAAGCCTTCAGGTTTCTTCATGTAGATCTCTTCTTTCAGATCCCCATGAAGAAATGTTGTATTCACATCCATTTGTTCTACCTAAAAATAAAAAGCAACAAAAATAGATAAAAGTAATCGAATATGAGTTACCTTGGCAACAAGAGAAAAAATATCACCAAAATCAATTCCCAACAATTGGGAATAACCTTTTTCTACCAACTGAGCTTTGTATTTCTCTACCTTTCCTTTTGCATTCATCTTCTTCTTAAACACCCATTTTCTTCCAATGGGTTTCCTTCCAGCTGACATCTCCAACAGATCCCAAGCCTCATTTTTTCCAAATATGCCATTTCATCAATCATGGACTCCTTCTAGAGTTTTCCACCCTTTGAATATACTGCCTCCCTGACAGTTCTAGGATCATCATTAGTAATAAATAAAGAAAAATTTTAACAGAAAGAAGATGGATTGATACCTTTCTGGATTCCTTCTTTCTCGAATTGATCTTCTCAAAGTTGGATTTTGAGGCTTTTCCTCTTTTGTTTCATGTTTTTTTTTAGATTCGGATTCTTCCTCCTCTAGCTCAAACTTTATCTTCTCAGGTTCCTTTGGTAGGACTTCATGTTTAATAACATATTTCACCTCTATAAACACCACATCTCTATTGTAAACAACCTTATTTTTTTCTTGTTTCCAAATCTTATAGCCTTTTAAACCATCCTTATACCCAATAAATATTCACCTTTCATATTTACTATCCAACTTGGTTCTTTTCTCATTTGGAACATGTACATATGCATCACAACCAAATACCCTCAAATGTGAAAGAGATGGTTTCTTACCAGTCCATACCTCATGTGGAGTCTTATACTCCAACGTTGATGAAGGTGATCTATTAACCAGGTAACATACAGCCTCCACCACCTCTGCCCATAATTCTTGTCCTAACTTGACACCACTGAGCACATTTCTTTCCTTTTCCATCAATTTGTTGTTCATTCTTTCCGTAACTCCATTTTTATCAGGTTTGTATGGAGACGCCTTCTATCGTGCTATATCGCACTTCTTACAAAAATATTGAAACTCCTTGCATAACTCTCCACCATTATCTGTCCTCAACACCTTTATTTTCTTTTCTGTCTGGTTTTCTACCAGAGCCTTAAATTCTTTAAACCTGTCCAAGACTTCAGATTTCTTCCTTAGGAAATATATCCATGTATTCCTTGAGAATTAATATATAAATCATACATAGTACATAGACTTACCCAATGATGGAACCAACATAAGTCCGAACACATCAATATCCACAAGCTCTAATATCCCTTTCTCCCTCTTAGCACCAGAGGGGAAAATCACTCTATTTTGCTTCCCACGCACAAAATGTTCACGTAAATAAAAATCTAAAGAGAAATTAGAAATACCTTCTACCATACCATTACCATGTAGTATTTTAAGGTCATTCTCTCCAATATTTCCAAGCCTTTGATTCCATAACATTGTCTTTTCCCCAAAGACCATAAGTTTTTTGCTCCACTTTCAGGAACCACAAAATTGTTGCACCCATCAATAACATTGTTACCCATAATCTTGTATAGAGTTCCAATATAAAATCCCTGCATCAGTACCAGTGATCCTCGAACCATCTTGTAGGTATCCTGATTGAACACTATTTTTACACTTGCACAATCCATCTTGCCTACAGAAATCATATTTCTAACCAATGTGGGAATATGCAAAATACTAGGAAGTGTTTTAATCCTTCCACCTTGCAGCTTTAGCTTGACTTATCCATGTTCGATGATTCTTTCCTTCCTATCATCCCATTATAATACATCACCACCATCACATTTCTCATACTTTCAGAACCAATCCCTTTGGGGAGTGAAATGAAAATATGCACCTCATTCAATCAACCATTCCTCATGATCTATATGTGTAATTTAAGCAGAAGATAAGTACACATCCTAACCTTCATCTAAGGTAGTTTTCACCTTTGTGGAAGGAGCATCATAAAATCCCTTTCCTTTCTCAGGAGTTTTATATCTATAGTCATTTTTTGAAGTTCCCTTCCTTTTCGCATTTCCAACACACCTTTACAGGTTTTCCTCGAGATTTATATCTCCCTCTAGATTTAGATCTCCCACTCGAGGACTTATTTTTGTTTCTATTATGTGACCGTCCTCATATATACAAGGCATCTCCATTCTGGGCCTCCATATTTTTTTGTCTCATCTCCTCCAACAACAAGGATGAGACTATTTCATAAAAATTCAAGGTAGTTGTATTGCTACCTATTGCAACGACCAGACTATCCCACAAATCTGGTATAGAAGAAAAAAAAATGATGCACTTATCTTCATCTAAAATTTTAATATCAACAGAAAAACAGAAAAAAAATAAAAAAAAATAATATATATATATATATATATATATATATATATATATATTCTTACCATAGTATTAAAGGAATTATGATGCTCTGTCACTGAGTCTCCATCCTTCATCCTTGGGTTATACAGTTTTTTCCATAGGAGTAGTTTGTTCACTAGAGACTTAGATTGGTACAGAGTCCCTAACTTTTCCCATAAATCTTTTTTCGTAGCTTCCCTTGATACATTCAACAATACTGAATCTGAGATACACAACCGTAATGTGCTTTTTTATTTCAATCCAACTTCACCCAATATTCATCTAACATTGTCGTTGGTTTAGTACTCAGATCTACCATGATCCATTGATCTTTATCCACCAGTAGATCCTCCATCTTGAGCTTCCACAACTCAAAAATCTGACCATTAAATTTATCGTTCTCTATCTTTCCATTTCTCACCATATTCTTTCACCGCAAGAATCGATCCCGTATAACTTCCAATGAACGAGGTATACCACACACCCGAGAAAAACGCACTACAAGGAAAAGAACCTCTAGCGGAGGTTATAAAGGAGGTTTTTAGTGTTATAAACTTGGCCAAAATTTCCAAAAAAACATTTTCTACAACATTTGTTTATGGTTACAGAGGTTTTGGCAGATCTTTTAACGGAAATTCAACACAAGTAAAAAAAAATGGGTGGCCGAAGGTTATTACAGATGTTTTTTTCATCGGTGCACTACTCTGCCTTTAACGCACCGATGCATACATGCCAACGGTGCCCTAGGGTTGTGTCAGTCCAACGCACCAGGATGTTTAGGTACCACACCAAGCGTAGTGTTGGTCATAAAACACACGGGGCCATTCTAATTGGTCTTGGGATTTTTGCGGTGCCCATAGGTCATATCAACGTATTGGTGCGCTGTATCATAGAAAGGCACCGAGATTTATAATTGGTATCGGTATTCATGCGGTGCCCATAGATCGTAAAAATTCACCCATGCTTATGGATACATAAACACCCCGATGCACAGTATCACACAAATGCACCGATATTGATAACTAGTATCGATATTTGTGCAGTGCCCATAGATCGTATAACGGCACCGGTGTAAAGTTACTAACACACATCGGTTTTCATGTTGTATTTTTTAGAAACATCGACCTGTGGCAGTCCAATTATTGTGATTATTTTAAATTCATTATTCATCAAAAGTCGACACATATATATCTTATAACAATATTCATATGAATTAAATTTAGTGCATTTGAAAATGATAATGGAGAACGACAATGGAGAACGCAATAAAATAAATTAAAACATATTTTATGATTATATATATATATATATATATATATATAGATAAGACAATCTTTATTATACAAAATGGGACAGTTATTGGTATCCCTTTGTCTTTCAATTGGGACACTATGTCCATTATATTAAACAAAATGTCTGATTTCACAGACATATATATTTCAAAAAATAAAATGCCTTTCTTTGATATCCAAACATAGTGATCATCATTCTTCGGTTGAACTGTTGTCACTGCTAGAACTACTTCCATGACTTGGGTTATTTTCAGGAATGTTTTGTTCATGGTGTTGATTGTTTTCTTCTTCTTCACCTTCCATCTACAAACATAAAAATAAACTGAAATGAGTGTATATACATTGGTGAGAATAATTAAAATTGCAATATTAAATAATATACATCAATGTACATCGAAAAGAAAAATGACGTACCATAGCAACAATTGAATCATAAACTATACACATTCTTTCAAAACCATGTACCATGCCATCTTTCAAAATTTCCACTGTTGACGCAGTTCCATACTTTATTTCCTACAAGTTTTATACCCCATAACAAATCATATATTTAATATAAAAGATGTTTTTGTTCTATTAATTATATATAAGTAAAACAAGATCGATAAATGCTTACAAATTCCACCATTAAATTCTGATATCCCAACATATACTCACAACCCATATTTAACCCAATTTCAATCAATTTGTCTGATGGTTCTTCTTTGTATGTTAGTACCTGTTTTAAGACATACAATGATGATTTTTGTAAAACAATTTAAAAAATACAAAAATGAAATCTAGTTAAGTTGTTATAAGGAAGTAAGAATTACTCACAAATTTAGAGATCAACCATTTTCTTCCTTGTCGTCCTGTTTTATGTGTTGAATGGGTTCCATTTTCTTTTCTTTTCTGCAAGAAAATTCTTGAAAATTAATATTTAATGATAAATTTTTTATTTATTGTGCCTAATTATAAAAAATTCAATGATTACATATTACATTTGAAGCACGTTGCTGTTTTTGGAAAGAACGTCTAGACATTCGTTCCACTAGATCCCTCAAACTTTTGTAAAAGTTTTTCCCCTTTCGTTAACTTCCATCACCACTCCAGATGAGCTAAGGAGCAATTGATTTTCATCTGCATGTTCTATTTTTTTTCTTTTCTTAGAACAACATTCCTTTTATGAGTTGTTGGTCCCTGTACAACATTAAATAGATGTGAATTGGTAGACTGTTTGACATATGTTATCTAATAATTTTAAGTATATTATTACTGATAATTAAAAAAAGAAACTCATATTGGATTGATAGTATTTTCGTTCCACAAGTTATTATTTTAGTTTTCAAACAAACTTTTTAAATATTACGGTCTAGATTAGAAATAATCATATCGAGCTTGAAGTGTCATTTTGGCTCTACATGATACCCAGGTAAGCAATTCATATTATTTAACACATAGTTTCCAAAAATAATATTTTTGTAATAATTTGAAGAACTTGTCTTTTATTTTTCTTGATGTATTGTTGCTATTAGGCAGCATAATAAAAATAAATTAAAACATATTTTATGATTATATATATATATATATATATAAGACATCTTTATTAAAATGGGACGGTTGGTATCCTTTGTCTTTCAATTGGGTACTATATCCATTATATTCATGGGAAATGTAAGATTTTATGGGACATATATAGTTCAAAAAATAAAATGCCTTGCTTTGATATCCAAACATATTGATCATCATTCTTCACTAGAACTGATGTCACTACTCGAGTTACTTCCATGAATTGGGTTATTTTGAGGAAGTTTTTGTTCACTGTGTTGATTGTTTTCTTCTTCTTCAATTTTCATCTACAAACATAAAAATAAAGTGTGATGAGTGTATATACATTGGTGAGAATAATTAAAATTGCAATATTAAATAATATACATCAATTTACATCGAAAAGAAAAATGACGTACCATAGCAACAATTGAATCATAAATTATACACATTCTTTCAAAACCATGTACCATGCCATCTTTCAAAATTTCAACTGTTGACGCAATTCCATACTTTATTTCCTACAAGTTTTATACCCCATAAAAAATCATATATTTAATATAAAAGATGTTTTTGTTCTATTAATTATAGATAAGTAAAACAAGATCGATAAATGCTTACAAATTCCACCATTAAATTCTGATATCCCAACATATACTCACAACCCATATTTAACCCAATTTCAATCAATTTGTCTGATGGCTCTTCTTTGTATGTTAGTACCTGTTTTAAGACATACAATGATGATTTTTGTAAAATAATTTAAAAAATACAAAAATGAAATCTAGTTAAGTTGTTATAAGGAAGTAACAATTACTCACAAATTTAGAGATCAACCATTTTGTTCCTTGTCGTCCTGTTTTATGTGTTGAATGGGTTCCATTTTCTTTTCTTTTCTGCAAGAAAATTCTTGAAAATTAATATTTAATGATAAATTGTTTATTTATTGTGCCTAATTATAAAAAATTCAATGATTACATATTACATTTGAAGCACGTTTTTTTTTTTGGAAAGAACGTCTAGACATTCGTTCCACTAGATCCCTCAAACTTTTGTAAAAGTTTTTCCCCTTTCGTTAACTTCCAGCACCACTCTAGATGAGCTAAGGAGCAATTGATTTTCATCTGCATGTTCTATTTTTTTTCTTTTCTTAGAACAACATTCCTTTTATGAGTTGTTGGTCCCTGTACAACATTAAACAGATGTGAATTGGTAGACTGTTTGACATATGTTATCTAATAATTTTAAGTATATTATTACTAATAATTAAGAAAAGAAACTCATATTGGATTGATAGTATTTTTTCATTCACCTAATTCATCCTTTTGCAATTTTTCCATTAAACTTTTACGCTCTTCTGGTCCTAGATTAGAAATAATCATATCGAGCTTCGTCATTTTTTGGCTCTACATGATACACAGTAAACAATACATATTATTTAAACTTACATATAGTTCAAAAATAATATTTTTTATAAAGAATTTACAAAGAACTTGTCTTTTTTATTTTTCTTGATGTGTTAATAGTATTTTTGTTACTTGATCTCTTGTCAGACATTTCTTTATCAATCTGAAACTTGTACCATATCATTCATTAATATATTTATAAATAAATTCTCAATTTTTCAGGTAGAAAATAAATCTCAAGGTACCGGTGCACCTTTCACGAGGTCTGCACTACCGCCAGTGCGTGGGGATATTAACAACACACCGTAAAACAGTATAATACACCATACGGTGCATTGGTTATTGTAAACACACCGCAAAAAATAGTGTAATAGACCTAACGGTGCGTGGGGTATTATAAACGCACCGCAAAAATAGTTTAATACACTGTACGGTGCTTTCCTAGTTAAATGGAGCACCGGTGCCCTATTTCAGATTTGGCGCACGGATTTAGGAAAAATGTTTTCATTTTTTTTTACTATAGTCCTTTCACAGTGTGCTGTATAATACAGAGCACTGGTGCGGTATAGTACGCAAGGCGCACCAATAAAGAAAAATCCATTTTTTCAAAAATTCACGCAATGGCCAAATGGATTGGGATTCAACTATGCAATTCGTCCCGTGGGTTGGATGTCAATATAAAATGAAAAACCCTAATTCTGAAATCACAGAAACAAGGAGAAGAATAAATGAAGGGTTTAGGGTAAAAATGGATAAATTGCAGAAAAAAGTAAAAAACTGCAGAAAAAAAGTAAAAAAAATAATCAAATTTAATCACGAGATGGTTTCAAATTCTATGATACAGGGTTTGAATCACCAGAGGTTTGGTTTCTGATTGTATGAATACTTTTGTTCGAACATATTTCGCTGCTCCACAGTGCCCTCCTTCTCTCTTGCTCCAGGTTGTCTCCTGCAAATATCTGGCTGAAAATTTTAGCAAAAATAGTGAAATAATCAAAAGTGTTTAGTATTTAAAGAATTATTTTATGAAATAAGATTTTCGAAAATATTTTTCCACTCATTTTTCAAATTGTTATTTTTTTTCACTTAAAGAAAATAGAGTTGTGTTATTTTTATTTTCGTTTATTCTTACCGGTGCAAAAGAGTTGTGACACACCAGTGCATCTTATTTATACGACGCACCAGTGCGTGTTAGGATGATATGAGCACCGTACTGTATAATTTTTTTTTTTTTTTTTTGGTATGTAAGATCATAATAAAATAATCATAATTATAAAGTACATGAATTTATTTTCATTATTTTCTAAACCTTATTATGTTACAAAAATTCGTATTATTCTAGATTTGTTATTTTACAATTATTTGCAAACTTACAAATTTAATTATTTTAATAAAATCATTTCACATTAATACAATTAAAATTTTCACATTAATAGAATTAAAATTTTACAAATATTTTACATACAATTTCAATTAAAAGTACAATAATTACAATTACAATTTTACATTAATTTCACATGCATGAATTACGATTAGAATTACAATTACAATTTTAATTTTACATACAATTACATTTACAATTTTACATAGAATTACATTTACAATTACAATTACAATTTTACAAATATTTTACATACAATTCAATTACAAATACAATTACAATTTTAGAATTTTATATACAATTACATTTACAATTTTACATAGAATTACATTTACAATTACAATTACAATTTTATAAATATTTTACATACAATTCAATTAAAATTACAATTACAAATACAATTACAATTTTAGAATTTTACATACAATTAGAATTACAATTACAATTTTACAATTTTTCATATATACAATTACAATCATTTCAGAATAAATTAAATATTATAATTACAATTAAAATTTTACATTAATAAATATTTTACATACAATTACAGTTTAAATTACAATAAGTACAAATACAAATACAATTTTACAATTTTGCATACAATTAAAATTTAAATTACAATTACAATCACGACATAATATTTAATAAATATCATGGTCATTTAATATTAAATTAATTAATAAACATCATCACGATCATGATAACCATCGTACAAACATCATATTTGACTAATAAACACATTCAAACATCAAATATACATCTCAATATGTCAAATAATTCATGCTATGACATATACACATCTATCTGCAAGCTAAACATTAAACGAACATATCTAACATGACCTAACAATATGCACCACATCATGATGATCACCAACATGAAAATTAAGTACAATTGCAACATGAACATAAAATACATGGACCATATATATATATATATATATATATATATATATATATTATAACTGAATAATGTTAAAAATATACAACTGTAATATAAATGTCATGGATCAGGCGCTGGTGGTAGTATAACAACATCAATAGCAGTACTACAAGTGGATGCCTGCTCAATAAAGCTGGGTGCAGCCTCGACAGTCGATGGTCGAGCTTGCTCATGATCATGATCACTAGTACTAATGGATGCATCTGCTAGTGGTAGTACAACATCAATATGAGCAGTAGTAGTGGAGGCCTACTCAGTGAATAGTGCAGCCTCGGGGGTCGATGGTCCAGCCTGCTCATGATCATCATGAATAAAACTGATGGATGTAGCTGTAGGCTACTGACTAGACGTGGCCGATGGTCCAGCCTCGTCTCCATGATGACTGTCAGATGCTGCCAGTGGAGCGTCATGCCCATCAGGCACATCGCGATGTGAACAATCATGAGATGCATGTGAGTCGTTGCTCACGAAGTCATGTCCATCACGTGTCACGTCTCGACTACGCCTATAGCTACGGATAGTCCTCCTGAGTTGCGTAACAGCTGTCGTAGCTCCTACGACATGCCGCATCAGGTCGTACATGTCACATGGCATGCCTCTCCACATTCATAACAGCATATCGTCGTCCTGTATGTCTCTGTAATGAGTGGGCCTGATGCCCACATCAACAATCAATGCACAGAGTTGGTTGGCCAACTCCATCCTATATCTAGTCTCAGGTCGACCACGCCTAGCAAAAGGCGGCACCGATGCACCATGATGAGCAAGATCATGTCTCTCTGCTACACCGGCCTCATCCTCATCATGATAATGCTCGACATCAGCGATATCCTGATCGTCATCATCAGGATCCACACCTAGATCAAGTGGTGGACGCGGCATCTCCTCGCCATCAAAAGAGCCAATGTTTGCAAAATATATACTAGTACACAACAATAATTAGACAATTTCATTACACAATTTAATAAAAACAAGTTAATTAAGAACATGTTAGAATAAATATAAATAAAACAGTAATATTACCTCTATCATCTGGCGGCTCATAAGTTGTGAAGAGAATGTTGGGACACCCTCACCAATCTAAGCCAGCATAAGGACATGGGACCAAAATGAAGGGATGTAGCCCATCAACACTGGCTAGTAAGTCCAGTGAATCATGTGATATCCTAGCTGGAAACAAAGTGTCTCCCCTCTTGGGCATCATCTTCCCCCACATGTGCATCCGGGCCTCAAACATCGGCCTACGAGGTTGTCGAACAAAACTAGGTCTCACCTTTGGAAACCTCTCAAAAAATAAATAAAACAACTCTAAAGCAAAATGGAAGTTGACCCTCCCTTGTGCATGAGCACGACATCTATCTAAGGCCATACAAAACTGCCGCAAAAAATGGCAGACCACCTGACAAGTCATGGCTACTATACTAAAGAATCAACATAATATAAAAGCAAGCAACTAATGTGTTGTCTGTCGCTAGTGTTGTGAGAAATGGTAGAAATAATAAGGGAGAGGCACTGCACGTCCTGTCTACCAAAAGCACCTATATGTAACTGACCTCCGGGTACCTAAAACTTTGAAGGAGATAGTACATGTGCTCCAATGTATCTCTGGAAGTAAACTAACTAACTCCCTGCTACACAAGCAGCTGGCACGTCTGAGAATTAGGGAAAATCCACCCCTCTCCTTGATAGTCCTATAATAAAATAAATATCCTCTTCAGTGAGTGTGTACCACTGGTCAGGACCAACCTGGAAAGCCTATCGGTGGGCATTCCACCTGTGGATAAGATATCTCAAAAACACACTGTGCACCTTTAGGGAAGTAGCCTCCTCATAGAACTTGAGGAGGCCTGCCTGCCTAAGGATCTCTTGGGTATCTGCAGTAATAGGGCGAGGGTATGCATCTCTCTCCCTCTCTCGAGCCTCCCATTGGTGAATCATGTCATATTGTTTAGCCTGTTGTTCCTATTTTTCCTCCTCTTCTCTCTGAACCATTTCCATATTAAATAATTTTTTTTATTAAAATAGACATGTATTTAGGAATATACATATATATTTTTTTTTGAAAAAAAAACAAACAGACAAGTCAGTGCGCCACAAAAACTGTCACGCACCAGTCACGGTGCATCCTAAGAATGTAGAGCACCGGTCCCAGTGCCCCTAATGAAATACAACACATCGGCCTCGGTGTTTTTGTCTATTTTTCAAGCACTGTTAACTTCATCAAAGTTCAAAATAGTAGTGCGCTGACTGAAATATACACCCCAATGCGTATAGTCGCGTCAGCGCACCGACTTCATGAAAATTACATAGCTGATGATGCGGTCTTTTACCTAGCTGCACTATTGACCCTCTCAAAATCTAGAATGTCGTGCGCTGACATACACCGGGGCGGATAATTCCGTCAACACACCGCACTGTGATTCCCGTGGTCTACGGTGCACTTGGCTAAAAGAGTGCACCGCCTTTTATTTTATTTTATTTATTTTAAAATTATTCAGAGCGCCTTTCGATACCACCCTGGAAACAGTGCAGATGCCATTAGCACCGGTGGTGGTGCGGCCTGTAAATTTTACAGGCAGCACCGCTATCATGTGCAAGCCAAACAGCTACGGTGCACCGCGCGACAATTTTTTTTTTTTTAATGTTTATTTCAATTTCTAATCCGATAAAAGGCTTAATTATGGAAAAAATAGAAAAATACCTGTACATTTCACCATCGAGGGGGCATATTTGCTGTAAACTTTGCAAAAGAAAATTTTCCCATCGTTTTTCAAAATGCAAGTGGGAGATTGGTGGCCAATGGAGAGCAGCAGTGCCTGCAATGGGTGCAATGAGAGCACCGATGTCAGGGCGGCTCAGACAAGGGGAAATGGCACCGATGCTTGAGAGCTCTGGAGCACTGAGGAAAGTGAAAAATAAATTTTTTAGGCCGTAATTTTTATTTTTTTTATTTAACCCTATTCTGGTGCGCGGGTTTTTATAGGCGCACTGACTCGCTTACCTACAGCCACACCGGGTTGTGTCAAATTTGGCGCATTATTTATAATGCACCGGGGCAGTTCCCTAACACCGCACCGAGATTTTTCTGTTTCAGCGTGAAATTTTGATGATGCACCAGGGCGAAAAATCCGTAAAGCACCGGTGCGGAATAGTCGTAAAGCACCGGTTTTTTGGCCTTAAAATTTTTTTATGTAATGCTATTCCGGTGTGTGCAATTTATCGGTGCATCGGTGCTCCTGGATAAGAACGCACTGGCGCATTTCTATTTTGGCGTGGTGTTTTATGATGCACCGGCACGGAAGAGTGATGACGCACCAGTGCGTTATAGTAATAGGAGGCCCCGGATGTGTGTGTATGTCACACAAGCTATCCGGTGTGCCAATGTCTCCTACGCACCGATGCGTTCTATGGTAGGGTGCGCACCAGTAATTGAGAGCTCAGAATCACTGGAAAACTGAAAAATCTGGGTTATTTTGCCATTATTTTTTTTAATTTAACCCTTTATCGGTGCGCATTGTTTATAGGTGCACCAGTTCTATTTCTTACAAATGCACCTGTCAGTTTGTGTTTTGGCGCAATGTATTATGATGCACTGGTGCGGTTTCTTTCTATCGCATCAGGTGGTTTTGGTTTTGGCACGGTGTTTTATAATGCACCGACGTGAAATATTAGTGACACACCGGTGCTATAGAATAATAAGACGCATTGGGTGGGTGTGTACGGAGTGCACAATGTCCGGTATGCCAATGTTTTGGTCAATACTAGTGCTTTCTCGGTTCGAGAGCACCAAGGTGACATGTAATGATAAGCACACGGAGAGGAAACCATCCACAAAACCCTCCGCCTGCCAACCTCCTCTAGTAACCTCCACTAGAGGGTCTTTTCCTTGTAGTGACCCCTTAGCAACAAAGGTGTCCCCTTGAAGCCGAAACTAATTTGATACCAAATATAGGCTTTAACCCTATACATAAATTACCTTAAAATGAATTCTTATAACAAAAATTAAAAAATGGTGACAACATAAAACATCAAAAATATATACATAGATATTTTCCCCTAGATCCCAAAAGTAGGACTGCCATATTGATTTTTTATTATGTACCTTTAAATGTTACAATAGATATATATACATGATGAAGCATTCATAAACCCCAATCCATTAACCCTAGATTAGAAAATAATTGTAGTTACCTTGACCGGATCTACAAAATACCATGGACAGAAAACCATCATGCCCAAAACCATGTGAAAAAACCATGCACAAAACGATAGGTAGGTTCGGCCACCTATTATAGGGTCCAAAAAAAAATTTATCAGGGAGCTCCCCTTGACCCTTTGTAGGGTGGGATATGAATAGTTCTTGGCGCAATGAACATTGTGGCATCTCGCCCCCGTGCCCCCCCCACCCGTGTGACTAATCATGGAAATAATATAACATGCACCCAAAATTATCCCACTTGTTGTTTTCTTTTACACATAGGGGCTCACATGAGATATTAGTCATTGGTATAGCTCTATAATGCCCATTAATTCTCTACACCAATAAAATTTCTCAGTGCTTACGTTTTTTTCAATGCATCTAGAACATTCTTCAAAGTTTCCATCTTTACTAGCAACAACTTTTTTTCGTCAAACATATCCCTCACAATGTGATACTAAACATCAATGCGCTTTGTCTTCGAATGATAAGCATGGTTCTTTTCCAATAAAATTTCACTTTGGTTGTCATAGTCTATCCCTATAGCTCGTTGTATCAACCCCATACTTGAAAACAATCTCTGCAACCAAACAACCTCCTTTCTTTCATGAGTGGTTGTCATGTATTCATCCTCTATAGTTGGAAGAGCCACTATAAATTGTATTTTTGTCATCCAAATGACTACTCCTCCAAATAGGTTAAACACATATCCACTTTTAGATCTTCTCTGTCCTATATCTCCATCCCAGTTTGCATCAACAAATCCATGGATGTCAAAAACTATGTCCATTCATGGTCTTCCTTGGTAGCACAAACCAAAGTCACCAGTGCCAAGAAAATACCTGAAAACCCACTTCACTGTTTTCCAATGCTCCTTCCCTGGTTTTGACATAAACTTGCTCAATACTTCCACTTCATTTGTAATGTCTAGTCTAGTACAGACCAATGCATACATCAGGCTACTAACTACACTTGCATATGGAACACATGACATGTCCTCTTCCTCTTATTGTGTCTTGGGACACTGTTCAGAAAATAAATTTACACCTACAAGAATAGTATTGTCTCGACATACTTCCTCTAGTTTAACCAGAGCTTCCTCTTTCCCAGATCTCGTTTAATTTCCATACCCAAAATAAAGTTTACAACACCAAGATCATTCATGTCGAACTTGGAGGGAAATTGGGTCTTCAAATCCTAGATAATTTCTTTTTCATTTCCAATCAGTATATTATCCACATACAAGGATAAATAAATAACACAGTCACCAATTAATTTAAAATACACACAATGGTCTGCTTTTCTTCTGGTGAAGCCAATTCCCCTTATACATGTATCAAATTTCTAATACCACATCCTTGGTGATTTTTTTAACCCATACAGAGACTTTTTTAATATACATACCAGTTCTTTCATACCCTTAATTGCAAAGCCTTCAGGTTGCCTCATGTATATCTCTTCTTCCAAATCCCCATGAAGAAATGTTGTCTTTACATCCATTTGTTCTACCTAAAAATCAAAAGCAGTGGCAACAGATAAAAGTAATATAATAGAATCTACCTTGGCAACAGGAGAAAAAATATCACCAAAATCAATTTCTGACACCTAGGAATAAGCTTCTGCTACCAACCGAACATTGTATTTCTCCACCTTTCCTTCTGAATTCATCTTCCTATTAAACACCCATTTTCTTCCAATGTGTTTCCTTCCAGTTGGCAACTCCACTGGATCCCAAGCCTCATTTTTTTCCAAATATGTCATTTCATCAATCATGTCCTCCTTCCATAGTTTTCCATCATCTAAATCTATTTCCTCCTTGACAATTCTAGGATCATCATTAGTAATAGATAAAGAAAAATTTGAATAGAAAGAAGATGGATTATACCTTTCTGGCTTCCTTATTTCTCGAACTGATCTTCTTAAAATTGGATTTTGAGTCTCTTCCTCTTCTATTTCTCATTCTTATTTAGAGTTTGATTCTTCCTCCTTTAGCTCAAACTCTATCTTTGCGGGATCCTTTGGTAGGACTTCATGTTTAATAAAATATTTCACCTCTCTAAACACCACATCTTGGTTGTACACAAACTTCCTTGTTTTGGGTTCCAAAGCTTATAACCTTTTACACCATCCTTATACCCAATAAATATGCACCTTTCATATTTAATATCCAACTTGGTTATTTTCTCCTTTGGAACAAGTACATATGCATCACAGCCAAATACCCTCGGATGTGAAAGAGAGGGTAATTTCTTACTATTCCATACCTCATGTGGATTCTTATCATCTAACGTTGATGAAGGTTATCTATTAACTAGGTAACATGCAGTCTCTATCGCCTCTGCCCAAAATTCTTGTCCTAACCTGGCACCACTGAGCATGCTTATTTCCTTTTCTATCAATGTATTGTGGCATTCTTTCTGCAACTCCATTTTTCTAAGGTGTGTATGGATTTTTCCTCTATCATTATATACCACATTTTTTACAAAACTCTTCAAATTTCTTCTTGCAGAACTCTCCACCATTATATGTCCTCAACACCTTTTTTTTCTTCTATGTCTGGTTTTCCACTAGAGCCTTAAATTATTTAAACCTGTCAAAGAATTCATATTTCTACATGAGGAAATATATCCTTGTATTCCTTGAGAAGTCATCTATAAATGATGTAAAGTACACAAACTTACTCAGTGATGAAACCGACACAGGTCGAAACACATCATTGTGCATAATCTCTAATATCCTTTTCGCCCTCTTAACACCATAGGGGAAACTCACCCGATTCTACTTCCCATATACACAACGTTCACAAAAATCAAAATCCACAGAGTAATTAGGCATACCTTCTACCATACCATTACCATGCAGTAGTTGAAGTCCCTTTTCTCTAATGTGTCCAAGAATTTGATGCCATAACATGGTATTCTCTACATAGACCACTAATTTTTCTGCTCCACTTTCAGGAACCACATAATTGTTGTACTCATCAATAAAAATGTTACCTGGAAGCTTGTACAGAGTTTCAATCTAAACTCCCTACATCAATACCAATACTCCGCGAACAATATTGTAGGTATCCTTCTTGAACACTATTTTACGCCAACATCATCCATTTTTCTTACAGAAACCAGATTTCTGGACAATGTAGGAATATGCAGAACACTAAGAAGTGTTCTAATCCTTCCACCTTGCAAATTTAGCTTTAATTTTCCACATCCAATGATTATGGACTTCCTATCATCCCCTAAGAAGACATCACCACCATCATACTTCTCATACTCGTAGAACCACTCCCTATAGAGAGTGAAGTGAAAAGATGCACGTGATTCAATCAACCATGCCTCATGATCTACATGTGTACATGAAGAAGAAGCTAAGTACACATCCCCACCTTCATTTGAGGTGGCTTTCACCTCTATAGAAGGAGCATCATCAAATCCCTTTACTTTCTTATGAGATTTATATCTACATTCCTTTTTTAAGTACCCTTCCTTTTCACATTTCAAGCACACCTTTACAGGTTTTCCTGGAGATTTAGATATCCCACTTGACGGATTTTTTTTTATGTTTTGGGACCATCCTCGTAAAATTCGGGAATCTCCATTCTGTCACTCCATATTTTTCCGTCTCATCTCCTATAACAGTAGGGATTAGACTATTTCATCAAACTTCAAGGTAGTTGTATTGTTACCTATTCAAATAGCCAAAATATCCCATAAATCTGGTAGAGAACACAAAAAATTGTTGCACTTATCTTCATCTGAAATTTTAATACCAACAAATAAAAATTGACTTACCATAGTATTAAAGGTTTTTATATGCTCTGTCACCGAGTCTCCATCCTTCATCCTCATGTTATACAAATTTTTTCGTAGGAACAATTCGTTCACTAGAGACTTAGATTGGTTCAAAGTCCCTAACTTGTCCCACAAATCCTTCACCGTATCTTCCCGTGATACATTCAACAATACTGAATCTGAGATAGACAATCTTATTGTGCTCTTTTCTTTCCGATCCAACTTCTTCCAATCTTCATATTACATTGTTGTTTGTTTAGTACCCGGATATACCAAGATCCACTGATCTTTATCCACTAGCAGATCCTCCATCTTGATCTTCCACAACTCAAAACTTTGACCATTAAATTTATTGTATCTCTATCTTTCCATTGCTTTCCATCTTATTTCACCACAAGACTCGATCCCATAGATCTCTGTAATATTCCAAATTAGGAAAAACATGAATATTCAACATAAAACTGGAAAATGCAATAAAAATAAATACATCAAAAACATGAGCACATCATAGAGCCATTTTATTATAGCAATAGCAGAAAATTAAGTACAACATCTTGAGGAAAATACACTCAAGCTTAGGCAAAACAAGCCTGAAATACCCTGTAAATCAAGACATGAGAAACTAATGCTACATAAACTATTGGGAGGCAATGAATACGCAAGCCTGCTAGAAATAAATGTTGTTGAAAACTAGGAATGAGTAGATCTGTTGATATAGTGCTCAGAAAATGTTGGGATCAGAGATATGGGCTTTCTATCACAATTCCAAGAAATATACAATATGAAAAATGCAGCCCTATGGATGAATTACACTCTGCATCTGGGTAAATGCTAGGAGGAGGCTGATCTGATGAGAGAATAGTTGCTACTCCTCCCCACTGACTTTCCAAATGAAGGGATATTCCACTCAGTAAAATAAGCTAAAGAACTTGGGTTATCGACCCTCCACTGAAACTGCCTTCCTGAATTGTGCAATTTATGAAGGAGACTACACTACTAAAGGTGGCTAAAGATTTGCCTGATGCCGGATGATGGAATGAAGCCCAAAGGAACCTCTCCTGAGTGGGCACTCAAAGTCCCTCGAGGATGAGGGTGGGATTTCTGCTTGAAAACACCATTTTGCTAAACATCACAACAGACTTTACTAAATAGTTGAAGCGTGCATAAAGTCATAAAATACCATGGCATAAAAAATATTCAGAATTCCCTCTATGGCTTCCATCCCATTCCTTATATGCATTGTGAGCCTCCTCCCCCTTAGAACCACTCAATAATGATGCTAATCTCATGGAGACTTCCTCCCATTATAACTGTGTTGTCCTCCAATATCTCTCCACTACCTCCATGACTGCACTATTGATTTGGTCAATATTGACCCCATCCACATGCATTTACCCTCATTTGCACCAAGGGGTTCTTTATTAAACTCGATACAATGATCCACTTTCACACTAGAAGTGGTTTTATTCCTACTAAAGATATTTATGGGTCCCTCTACCCTCTTATTCATCTATTTTATTAACAAAAACAAAATTTAATATTCCAAATAGCTAAAAGCTAATTAGGAATATTACAGTCCTCCCCTCCCAAATGTTTCTTGTCCTCAAGCAACTACAAATATGATGCCGCAAAATCTTCTCTCCTTGCCATGTAGCATCCTCGTAAGGTAGATTCCTCCATTGAATTAGATATTTTTCAATCACCTTGTTCCTTAGTTGTCCCTCTCAAGTGTCCAAGGTAGCCTTTGGTTGTAAGACCAAATGGCCCTCATCCTAAAAAGGTGGGAGATCCATGGTGTCAACCACATGTTGTTCCGTGGCCCTTTTGAGGCATGAGACATGAGAAATGTTGAGGACCTTACTCCCAAAGGGGAGCTCCAACCCATATGCTACTTCCCCAACATAACAAATCATTCTGTATGGCCCATATAAATGGTGCTTAAGCTCCTCAGCCCCCTTCTCCTTCAATGTAGATGGTTTTCATGGTTGAAGATGGTGATAGACCAAATTAACCACCCAAAAATATCTCTCTACCCAACCATGATCTATATATAACTTCTGCTGATCTTGGGTTGTAGCAATGTTGTCCTTAGGAGATCGGAATATATCTTGACTCTCTTGGATCCAATCTTTGATTCTAGGAGCATCGCTTGCTCCAACCATCCTATCAACAATTGATAGAGCATCATCACTATATGGAACCAAAAATGGAGACACAATGAATGCCATATAAAATTTCAGATGGTAACAATATTCCCCCAAGTCGAGCTAGTGCAGCCATGCTCTCTGTTGCTCCAGAACATAGTTTTTCAAGTAGCTTCCCAGCCACTTTTTTTCTACCTCTTCCTGCCTAGTTGTCTGGGGGTAATTACTGGTACTCTATATCAACTTGGTACCCACCAAATGGAAAAACTCCTGCCCAAAGAAATCTAGGAAATGGCTATCTCTATCACTAACAATGGTCTTAGGAGAACCATGAAGTGTAAGGAGAAGCTTGCCCCCTTATGAAGCAGTGCACTGTAAATAGATGGAAAAGAAATTTAAGTGATTTGTTAGTTGAACAATGATTATAAATATATGATCCTTACCATGTACTATTGGAAAACTAGTGATGAAGTCCATATAAGGGCTCTCCCATTCCCCTCCTAGAAAAGGAAGTGATTGTAATAGCCCTGCACGATGGTTGTTTTCTTCTTCATTCCTTTGGCAAACTACGCACTTCCTGATATCCTAGAGTACATCCTCCTTGAGACCCTTCCACCAGAATCTCTCCTTGATGCCCTGACAGATATTTGTGAAACCTTGGTGGCTGGAAAGGGGTGAATCGTGTGTTGCATGTAGAATTTTCTCCTTGATCTTATAATCTCTAGACAAGAAGATTTGATCCTAGTAGTAGATGAACCATCCATCACTCTATACCTCTCATTGGGAACCTTCCCATCAAGTACCTCACATGTGAAGTGGTTCTTGAAATACTTCCCCAATAGCTGGGACTCCCAATATGAATCCACACTCATCAATGATAGTGTTGCTGGTCTCTGTGATAAGGCATATGTTACCTCATTACTTATCTCTTTGACATGTTCAATGTCATAGTCATATGCCAGAGTTATGCTACCCCATTTTTGTTGCCTCTCTTATAGCTGCTTTTGCTCAAGAAAATATTGAAGATTATGATGGTCAATATTCACTTGGAATTTGTTTCCCATCCAATATTTCCTAAGTTTGGCCAATGCATGCATGATGGCCAGCAACACCTTCCCATATATGGAAGACACCTTCCTATTGCACCATAACTATGCCATCACCTACCCCTGAAGCATCACTTTCCAATGCAAAGGGCTTGGTGAGATCTAGTAATACCAATACCGGACAAATATTCATCTCCTTCTTGAGCCAATCAAAGGACCTCTGTGCAGTGTTTGTCCCATCAAAGGCTCCCCTCTTACCCAGATCTGTGAGTGGTGCCACTAGTTGTGAGAACTCTTTAACCAACTTCTGGTCCGGGGGCCTTCCTAGTGGAATGCCTCCAAATACTATAAAATCATGGTCTAGAGTAGATTGCATACTTGAGTAGACTGATTTTTTCTTTCCTCCTCTACATAAATCAGTCTCCATATTATGTGCAGAGGCTTCTTGAGGTGGATAGGTGTGCATGCCCCTGATCATTTGATGCTTACTGCTCTTCTTATTTGTCCATTCCATCTGCAAGGTCTCCCAATCTGTGGTGACCTTCCCTAGTGTGATTAACTAATGCACACCCAATATCACATTGGTGTAAGGAATATCGACCACAAATAAGTGATCAGTTAAAGTGTATTTCCCCAAGGTTACAGACAATGTCAGAACATACTTCACACATTGCATGGTTCTAGCTCCTGGAACCAAAGCTGAGAATCCTTCAAAATCATATGTGGGCATGGTTCTCTTCTCCACTAGCTCAGCATCAATAAAATTTTGGGTAGCCCCACTATCTATCAATACTGACACTCGTTGCCCCTGAACTATGCCTCAGAATATCAAGGTCAAATACTTGGGTACTCCCTAAAAATATGAAAGGCCCCCGCTAATTAGAGAAAATACCCCATTTCCACTACCTGGTGGTGGTAGATCCTCTCCTGGTGCCACAACGTTGGTGTCTCCTTTTGGCTCCTCTTCTTCTTCCTCTTCACTATCAAAGAATACTTCAATATAGTGTGCCTTTCCCGTAGCACACTAATGCCCTGGTGCCCATGGTTCTTGGCAAGTGAAGCAAATCTTCCTCCTCCTAAATCTCTTCGGACATCATCACTAAGAGGTCCTTCTCTCTGGTTCTCATTTGGGGGAGGAACCTTCACATATTTCCCCTTTGACTGAAAAGTGGGATTTTGCTTAAATGGAGCTCTTTCCCTTGGCAAAGGATCCTGTAAGTCTCTAGTCCTCTCAATGGAATCTGGAAGCGTATTTGGTTTGGTGGAATTTACCAACCCATGCAAAGGCTCTGCTAGCCCATCAATGAACATATTACTCTCCTAGTTGTAGATAAATCTGGCACCATGATGAAAAGTTTTAGGAATTCAGAGATATAGGTCTCTATATTTTATGACTACTTGAACTTGGATAGCTCAAAAATGTGTGCCTCTAGATCTCTTCGGTCAAATATTTCTACCAACCTCCGGGTGAATTTTGCATATGCAGTCACATTTTCATGCCCCAATGTTGATAGACTGTGAAACCACCATTCATGTGCCTCACCTTTAAGGTGATGCACTATTATATTAATAGCTTCAATCTCTGGTACCTGGTTCAACTGGAAATATATTTCTATTTTCTCCACCCAAGCCTTGGCTGTGCACTTGGATGACCCATCAAAATCTGGTAGAAAGAATCTACCCATAGTGCATTACAGATTATTGTTCTGCATGTACCCTCCATTGCTATTGTTATTATGGGGTCTCCTATTATCCTTGATCTGACATAACTCTTGGAAGTTCAAATTCTCTTTGAACCTTTGAGATTGAGATTCATACTCTAGAAAGTAATCACCAAGAGCCTCTTGTTATTGGGGTCCACCCCCATTTCCCACTACTAGGAATGTAGGCATGGTGGAGCGATGGGAAACTTGCTACACTATTGGTTGCTCACATCAGCGATCTAAAGTGTCAGAAATTTCTCCATGTAGAAACTCTCTTGGGGTCTCATTTTTTCTTTCCATCGTCATCTCCTTAATTTCTTTGGCAATGTCTTGCATGGTTTGGAGAAGAAGCTTTGGAAACTCTGTTTCATCCATTTCTCCTAATATTGGAGTCTTTCCTTTGTCTTATTCATTGTTTGTATAATCAAACCTTCGACCTCTATTAATATACTTATTCTCCCATTTTGTGAGAGGTTCTTCTTCTTCTGATGACATAGATGTGGTGCCTCATAGGTTGAGCCAAGATTATGCTCTGATACCACTGTAATATTCCAATTTAGGAAAAATAGAAATATTGAACATAAAACTGGAAAATGAAGTAAAAATAAATACATCAAAAACATGAGTAGATCATAAAGCCATTTTATTATATAAATAGAAGAAAATGAAGTACAAGATCTTGAGGAAAAGACACGCAAGCTTAGGCAAAACAAGCCCGAAAGACCCTATACATCAAGACATGAGAAACTATTGCTACATAAACTTTTGGGAGGCCATGACTGCACAATTATGCTAGAAATAACTACTTTTGGAAACTAGGAACGCATACATATCTTGATATAGTGATCAGAAAATGTCAGGATCAGAGATCTGGGCTTTCTAGCACAATTCCAAGATAACCCAGAAAGGGTTTTCGAAAATATACAATATGAAAAATGTAGACCTAGGGCTAAATTATGCTCTGCAGTTGGGTAAATATTGGGAGGTGGCTGATCTGATGAGAAAATAGCTTCTAATCCTCCCCACTTACTTTCTGAATGAAGGGTTGCTCCCCTCATAGGAAAGTAAGCTCAAGAACTTGGGTTATCAACCCTCCACTGAAATTTCCCTCTTGAATTGCACAATTTTTGAAGGACACTGCACTGCTTAAGGTGGTTAAAGATTGGCCTGATGACGGATGATGGAATGAAGCTCAAAGTAACCTATCTTGAGTGGGCACTCAAAGTCCCCTGAGGATTAGGGTGGGATTTCTGCTCGGAAGCACCCTTGCTAAACAGCACAAAAGACTTCGCTAAATAGCTGAAGCGTGCAAAAAGTCATAAAATAACATACATAAAAAATATTTAGAATGCCCTCTATGGATTCCATCGCCTTCATTATATGCATTGTGAGCCTCCTCCCCCTTGGCCCCACTCAATAATGATTCTACTCTCATGGAGACTTCCTCCCATTATGACTACGTTGTCCTCCAATATCTCTCCACTACCTCCATGACTGCGTTGTTGATTTGGTCAATATTGACCCCATCCACATGCATTTACCCCCATTCACACCAAGGGGTGATTTATTCAACTAGATACATTGATCCACTTTCACACTAGAAGTGGTTTGAATCCTACTAAAGAGATTTATGGGTCCCTTTAACCTCTTATTCATCTATTTTATTAACAATAACAAAATTTAATATTCCAACTAGCTAAAAGATAATTAGTAATATTACAATCTCCCACTGAACAGGGTCTACCACAGGCCCAAGAAAAACCCCCCAGTAGGAAAGGCATCCCCTTGAAGTTGAAATTGCTCTGATACCAAATGTAGGTTTTAACCCTATACAGAAATTACCTACAAACAAATTATTATAACAAAAAATAAATAATGTAAACATCATAAAACATAAAACAAATATACAAAAATATTTTCCCCTGGATCCCAAAACTGGGACTACCAAATTGATTTTTCATTATGTTCCTTTAAATTATACAATACATATATATACATGTTGAAGCATTCATAAAACCCAATCCATTAACCCTATATTATAACATAACCATATTTCCCTTGATTGTATCTACAAAATATAATGGAGAGAAAACCATCATGCTGAAAACCATGTGCAAAACCCATGCACAAAACCATAGGTAGGTCTGCCCACCTATTATAGTGTCCAAAAAAAAAATCTTAGGCCATTGTCCCATACCCCATGCAGGGGGGGCTACTACCCCCAAACAAACCCCTAGACAAGGGGGCTTCCCCCCCTGGTGATCCACCCACACGTGTACCTATTCCCAGAAAGAATACAACATAGACCCAACACGTTTCCAAGTTTACGTGTCACCATAGGTGGGCCAACCCGAAAGGTCAGGAACCTAGGATTTTGATCCCAGGGGTATAAAGTAGCATTGATTTAAGGAACCAACTCCTTGAAGGGGTTGATTTAAGGAAATCCCAAGTAGATTTGCATCAAGTGGTATAAGAGCAAATCCTGTGTCTACCTCAGGAATAGGAGAAGAAATCATTCCACCCTAGGTTGATATAGGCACTGGATGAGGTGCAAGAGGAAGAGGAAAAATACCAGTTGCCAATAGAGAGGTGTTGATAGAAAACCAATGATTCGAAGAATGAATGGCAATGATGATGACTAGTAAACATAGAGAACCAGAGCTTAGTGATGTGAGTTCAGAAGAACAGGAGGATTCAGAAGAAGAGGCAACATAAGAACTAGCAGAATTTGAGGTCCTAAGGGCAGTGTCGGGTTTTTTAATTAAGCCAAAACTAGATATATCCTCCTACATGGGTAGTATGGATCCAAAGGAGTTAATTTAATGGATTATAGAGATGGATAATTTCTTTGAATAAGAATAAATGGGGGAAAGAAAGGTGAAATTTGCAGTTGTTATACTCCTATACCAATAGGTGTCATATTTCATGATTGACTTGATGAACTATGCAATATGTTCATACCTTTCCTTGTTGCAAAGGTTTCCATATTTTCAAAAAATCAAAAAATTTAAAAAATGTAAAGAGGGTATACCCTAAAAGAAAAATCAAAGGGTGAAAAAAATAAAATTGGCCAAAAAAGTGAAAGAAAATGAACCCCACCAAAAGAAAGGCCAAGGAAAGTGTGCAAGTCTAAATGCCACTACTTTTTTCTTTGATGTAATAAACAAATTGTGTGCAACTTGTATTTTATGCCACAATTAATGAACAATCAAACATTTTAAGCTTGGCTAGTTCATCTTTCAATTTTATGTTTTAGAGATAGAGAATAAAATCTGACCAAACTGTTTAATCTTGGCAGATAAGTAGATAGGTAGAGTGAATAAAAAGGAGCTCAACAGTTTAATCTGAGCCCCTGGATGTAATAAGGTTAGAATTAGATAGATTTTCATATGTAAAAAGAAAAGTGTGATGAGGGTTTTCCAGTCTAAGTGCACCCTAATAAAGAAGAAAAAATGGTAGAGTAAAGTAGGTAGGGTAGGTAGATGATGTTGCAGAATTACATGTGATGGATGATGGCTTTAGATGTGTTAAATCTTTTACTTTAATCACAAGTGCAAAGGCAGGCAATACATTGGAAGAATTTCAAATAAGGGAAAAGTCAAATTATTAACTTCCTTTCTCATTTTCTCCCTAAACATTTCACTAATTTCCCCTAAGTGCTAAGGTATTTGAAAATTAAAGGGGCTCAAGGCATTTCCTTGACTATTGGAGGGACCGGACCCTCAGCCCAATAATTGGAAAAACCTAAGTACTTAAAAACATTCATCATCACACTAATTCACTTCTAAAAAATATTTCCCTAAGTAAAATCCCATTTTACTTAGGAAAATCATGCAATATTCCATAGAAACCCATTTCATGCAAGCATAAGTTAAATACATTATCCTAATGTTTTACACTTAGCACTTTAGCTCATTTGTCATATTAATTTCTAATTTATTATTTAAATCCCTATGAGAATAACCTTCTCCTAATATATATAACTCCTTTTTATAAAAATGCCCAAAAACCCATTTATTATAATTTTAGTCAAAGTATTTAATCCCCATATGTTTAAATAAATTACCCTCATTATGCTCCCTTTGACTAAAATATATCTTTATATTATTCCCGCCCCCTATGGTGACTAAATCATTTTGATTTAATTACTATATAATAAAAATATATATGATAAAACCTTTAAACATGTTTATATGTGTTTAAAACAAAAAATAACCCAAAGTTTAGTTCAAACTAAAACTTCAAAATAACCCATCCCTTGCGTATTTTTCTTCCCCGACCCTCTGTCGTATGAAGAAATTGATTAGCCCTCCAGGTTAATTAATAACCTATCCCGCCAATAAAAATTCCCTCGATGAGATTAATTAACAAATAATCACGTTGGACCCGCCTTGTTAAATTCTCGTCATTTCCACGTCCTAAAGACCGTCTAATCGACTGATCCAAGATCTACGGCTATTAACAATTTTGCTAGCCATCCGTGTCCGAACAATAACGCGCGATGGCAAAGTGGTTTTCTAGATCGTACAGAGCCACGCGTCGTTCATTGTATGGAATCGCTCGCCCTCCGCCCAAAACCACCTTTCTCCAAAAGCGGTGCGATGGAAACCGCTTACAACCTGCCCTCCGTGACGAATCCACCGTACATGCTGACGTCATCAATCAAAAACCTGCCACCCTTTTGAATTTGTAAATAAAACAAAAGCCCGCGTCGTTTTCATTATTTTGTGCATTAACCAGTCTCCCATGCGACAAATTTCAAAAATCAAATGTTGAAGTCTGCCGACCGTTACTTTGCTGAAGAGAATCGCAGTCCAGTATTCTAGAGTTCGTCTGCCATTGCAAATACTTGTTTAATCATTATTAATTCCCAAAGATAGGTATTTACCCTATTTCCCACTGAAATCTGTAAATAATCCAGGTTTTCTGTTTTAATTCCACATTAAAGACTGAAACAAAGTTCAATTTGATCTTTTCCATTTCCAGAATTACAATTGTATTCCCCAAATCTGGTAATTGTGCTTGTTTTTCACGAAAACCCTGAATTTCCATTTCTGAATCCACAAGAACCAGAAATGGAGGTTCCTGTGGCTTTAAATGTTACACCCTTGAATGCCCCTCACAGAGACTTAGATTATTTGCCATTAGTGGATAGAGATTTTCAAATTAAAGACTTGGTTCTCAGTGAAAGTCCCCTTCGGATATTTTGCTACTGCAGAGACAATTACTTGAAAGGCTCTGACATTTTTGGATTGTGGAAATCTAATCTTCCCATGTACCTTCTCCCCTAAATCCATATTTTTCTTGAGATAATCCATTATTTTCATGCAAACTATGATCCCAATCTAAGAGCAGTTTTGTCCCCAAGTCAGACTATCCTTTTTCCCATAACTGCTCAGTCCATTAATGAGATGTTACAATTTCAACCTGGTCAAGCCCTCACTCCTCTGTCCATGGGAGAATTACTTGATAAATCTACCAATTTATCCCATGAAGAGTTAACTCGTCTTTGCCAGACCTTCATGTTTCCAGAACAATAGCCCAAAGGCCCTCCCCCTTATGGTTATACTTTTTTCACTAATGAGAGTAGACTTATTCTGAACATGATATCCTTTATAAATTTTTTAATACTAGTGAATATGTTGACCAATTAACCCTAGTATTGTTGTCTATTTTCACCCCAGGACAGCCCCCTGCTGTCAAGTATGACTTTGCATCCTACATTGCAGAAAAAATCCATGATCAGTTCATGAGATTAGAGAACGAGAGAGTGTTCAAGTATTCTTCTATTATTTATCATCTCATTCTTTATTACCAATCAGAAAGTTTCCCTTTTCATGTTAAAAAGCTTGATGCTAAAGGAAATCCTAGGTCTGTGATCTTTTGGTCTGCCATCACTCATAATTCCCCTAATTCTCCTTATTCCTATAATGAGTTTATTGATCTTTTTGTACACCCAGCAACCACCTTGTTCACAGGAGTCTCTCCTCCCAGGCTCAGTAATGAAATCAATAAAATTATTCAGCTCTCAAAACAATACCGTATAGGTGACTGGTACCTATACCAGAATCACACAGAAATCAGAGTTTATGGGTGTGAGTTATGCCCATTCAAGTTGCCCAAGTATGTCCCAATAAGACTCTTTGCATTAGAGTATTTCAGGCAGATGATCAACTCAGATATAGTACATTTTTGTAACGCAAAGAAAAAGGCTCAAGTCAAGATTAAAAGCCAACTAGGTCCCTTTGTTTGTAACTCTAGAGATGCTGGTAAGGAAGCAGAAAGAATATTAGAATATTATCTTAAATTACAAAAAAGTTTCTATTGGGTACCTTATGACCCAAATAGCTTTATTTGTGATAGAAGAACAAAAAACAAACTATCACCATACATTCATCAAAGAATCCCAGAAGTTGAACAGTATGCCAATATGGATGAATGGATGGAAGGGACATTGGTAGAACAGGATAGTGAGCAGGTCAATGTTGAAAATGTAATGAAATACCTTGAAAAGATACTTGACCTAGACTCTTTTGGACAGGTACAGATGCCAGGTATTGGCCCTTCTTCTGCAGGGACTTCTCAGCAAAATCTACAGTAAATCAGTGCATTGGCTATAGTAGCATCCAAAGGAAAAGAGAAAGAGGTTGACATACAGGTTACAGAGAAATTTACAATGACAAAAAAACCTCAGACTTCTAAAGGACAGGATCAAGTACAAATTTCCCCTACTCAGACCAGTGTAGCAGAAGTATCACTCTTACAGACTCCTCTTAATGTGGAAAAGGGCAAAAAGAGTGATGCTGAAGCAGCTACTCCTATCAGTGGATCTTCTGAACAACAAGATGCTAAAAGACAAAAATTGAACCCTCTTCCAGAAATGGAATCTGTTCATGAAATCCTTGATATTCAAGAGGAAGAACAATTGGGTAGTCAGCAAACAGGTGTGAACAGTGGAACATCAGCTACTCTACAGAAAAAAGAGTTGCAAAAGTAGCAAAATGCAGAAGTGTCATCTTTCAAACCACCAGTGAAAGATGCCTGGGACATTAAAAGAACTTTCATAAATATCAAGGCTAGAAATGATGCTCTCAAACTTCAAATTTAGAATCAGTGTTTGAAAATGGCCCCTAAGAATCAGCAAAGGTTGATGTCAGCTTTTGACGTCCAGTAAGGAAAAATGCTAATGAGTCACTTCCAACCCAAAGTGCAGCAACCTCAGACAGCTGCAGATTACATCAGGACTAATTTTGAAGTGTTAGCAAAGGATATTCATCCTTTAGATCAAATTGAGTTGCATAAACAGACAGGTGAGATGATTTATTCTAATCTGAGGGATAGATCAATGATGACTCAGAAATTGCAGGATTCTTTGGAGAATACAAATTCCCAATTAAGCCTTGGAAAAACCTCTTCTCAGTCTAAAGACAACATGATTAAAACTTTGGAGGAAATTATCATTGGATTGGGACATAATCCTAAAGATGTTAAGGGAATAGAAGCATTAATCAAGAAGAAAGATGATGATATTGTAGCTTTGAGAAACAACTAAAGCTACCAGCCTCAAGACATCCTCAAACTGTTGAAATTATAAAAAAAAATTCTAAAGAGGAATTAATGGACTTGCTCTTAAAACTGAATGAGAAACTTAATGAAACAGAGAAAGAGCTTGAAAAGGCATTGAAAGATAAGCAGCCTAGTGTTCCAGCATCTACACCAGAGGTAATTACAGGTACTACAACAACAGGTCAACCAACCGAATTGCCACAGGTGCATACTTCCAATTTGAGTCCAGAAGAATTAACAAAATCAATGGAGGAAATGAAACTCCAAGTGACCGAGCTACAGAGAACAAAGGTGCAACTTACCTCTTTAGAACAAAAGTATGACCTCTCAAAGATGAATGTTGCAGATAAAACAAGAGAGGTCAACAGATTAGAAAAGTGGTCCATAAATTAGAAAATGATCTCACACTGGGGAAGCCTTTAAAGGAAATCAACGAAATTCTTTGGGACAACATCATCCAATCAATAAAAGATGTCTGGCCCTCAATTCAAATAATGCAGGAACATAATGATCTAGTCAAATTGGCTATAGAAGAAGTCCTAATTGCAAGAGAAGAATTGGGAAACAGACCTGATGAAGCCAATGAACTCATCCATTTTCTAAATACTCAGAACAAGCAGCAACTTGAAGAATTTGGCCTTCAAGATAGGATAGGCACAATTTTGGAAATAAAGAGAGTTTTTACCAAAAGAACTCTGATGCAGAATTTGGAACGAAGATGCTCAGAAATGCAAGAAGAAATCACTGCCTTTAGGAAAAGATTTGATATTTTGTTGAATAAAGGATTTCTTAGTCCTTTTGTTTCAGAGGATAAATTGATGGACCTGGAAAGTTATGTTGAAAAATTGGACAAGCATACTGACAATCAGGCCAGTACCTCAACTAGTTCATCAACAGCAGCATTGCCTACAGGAAAAAGTCATCATGATAGATTAGAAAATTTGTTTTATCTTGAGCATGAAGTAAAACATTTTTTTCCTGTTCAACCTACTTTCTTTAGGTATATAGAGACTGATGAAACTCTCAGAAAGCTGCAAAGGACCAGAATTCCAGAAGATAAATGGTGGGAAGAACTATTAGAACTTTTGTGAAAATTATCCTTACCTGAATTTTTAATTATGTACTACAGTAAGTCATGGAAAAAGGATAAAAGGATGAATAAAGGTCAAAGTTTATCAGAGCAGTCAAAGAGTATCAGTTAAATGGAAAAGCCAACAATGAGTTACTGAAGAGGATAGTTATGAGCCAAAGCATAGGGCCTGCCTCCAGCACATTCTCAAAAGAAGGAAACAACACAACATCAGTTATCGTTTTTTCTTATCTACGAGACCATCTGTCTCTATTTTATTGTAATTTAATTATGAGTCATCCTAGATAATATCTCAAGTTGTTATGAGATATTTTTTGTAACTTTTTGTATAAATACTCCCTCAATCCGAGTATTGAGGGTGGATTCTTAGGCGTTGCTGTAACATTGACTATTTTGGAATAAAGTGCTATTGGAGAAATTTTTTGTGGCTAATCTGGATGATGAATTGAAGCGAAAGACTTTTTACAGGATTCATGTGTCAGACTACGGATCAATAAGTCATCTTTCTCTTGTGTTTTAAAGTCTTTATATCTTTTTATTATATCACTGTGTTTCATTTCTGAATGATTAATGAAAAGGAGTAAATCAGAAAGTACTCAAGTGTAATATGATTTTAATCATTGTTATTCTAAATGTTTTCTTCTAAACTGGTTTTAAACAGTGAATTCTTAATTGCTCCTGTTTTTCTAGTTTAAACATTTCTCATTATTTAATAAAGAATACTTAATTGCTCTTTTTTAATAATCACTCAATTTTCCCTCTTATAAATGTGTTGAAAGATTCTTAATTTCCTTTCATCCATTTTAAATCCAGTCCATTCACTTTAGATCTAAAATTGTTCTCTGTTTGATTATCTTGCCCTGTGAAACCATCTTTTGTTGATAAACTTAATCCAGTAAAGCCATACTTGCTCACATAACCTTGATAGGTAGAAACTACTCAATCTTGCCACCTCGACTGTGATTCCTACAAATTCCAAAATAGGAAAAACACTTGGATATATGATAACCTGACCTGCTTTATTCGAAAAAAAAGCTAGAATTTTACGAAGATCCTCTCTAGGTCGGATTGGCTGAATTACCTAAGGTGTTGTGGACCCACTACGGACCCTTTCACTCTTCCCAAAAAGCACTAAAGGAAAATCTAGTGATAACATAGTGGCGGGCATCCCACGAGGACTCTAAATAATTTTATTGCTGCTGTGTTTACTTTATAAACTACAGCCGGAGCCTGAAGTTAGCCAGGTAGCCTTTGAACTTATTTTTCTCTACAATTTCATAGTAAACAAAATGCTACTTCGGTCTGTCTTGGGGGGTCTAATTTATGTAATTTGAACCTGCTTGGTTTCAAACATACGATGGGTTCCTCTGAATTCAATGTTCAAGAAAGAAATTTAAATCACCTTCTCTAAAAACTTATTAAAGGGTCGTGATTGTATTGGCTCGTTTTATTTAGCTAAAAAAATAAAAATATATATCATAAGAAAAGGGCGGTTTCGAAAGGACTCGTTACACTAGGGCTAATCCTTATCCAAATCCACCACCTGTGTTTGAAAATCCGAATCTGATTCCCAGAATTCTTAGAAGACAAGATAGTCAAGAAAGCTCTGGAAGTTCTTGACCTCTTTATAGATCAATATCCTGTCCAGTAAAGTGGATTTATCTTGAGGACGAACCTTTTGATGAGTAGTCTGAAACATCTTTATTTGTTGTGTGGTTGGTTACTGGACCCATTATTTCTTGAAGATTTGCCAATTTGAATTGTGACTTCACACCTTCGGTAAACATTTTACGAGATTCTATACAATCTGAGTTTACCTCTGAAGAAACTTCAAACATTTCTGTGATTACTTCTGTTTCTCCCAGTTCATCAACTTTTCCCCAAACCTCTCAACATCAAACTACCCCTTCCACTCCTCCACCCACTACTCATAGACCAACCTCGCCTGTTATCCCACTACCTCTTCCAATGACAAATAGATATGCTCCCTTAAGGTTACCAGCTAATCTAGGGGCTATGCCTCAATATTACCAATCTAAAATCACTCCTTTTGATGGTTCTGGTACTTATAGTGCTCAATAGCATACTAACAGGATGACCGATTATTTTGAATTTTATGAAATAGATGTTGATGATGTACGAATGAGAATTTTTGTCCAAAATCTTACTGGAGAAGTCAAAACCTGGTTCAGGGCTCTCCCCGCAAATAGTGTTGCTGACTTACCAGCCCTTTATAGAACATTTTTAAATAGATGGGAGAAGAAGAAAGATCCTCTTCAAATCCTATCAGACTTTGGAAAGCTAAAAAGAGGACCAAATGAGACTGTGCAAGATTATGTTACCAGATTCAATGAAGCTTATAACGCTGTTCCCCAAAATCTTAGACCTCCTCCAGACTCAGTACTAATCAAATTCCTTGATGGATTTGATTCTGATATAGCATATCAGCTTAGAGAAAGAGCTCCTCAAACTCTAGAAGAAATGCAAAGCATAGTTGTTAGTGTTGAAGCTAACCTGATAGAAAAACGAGCTAGAGCTAGAGCTGAAAGAAGAATGCCTGTAAACGAAGAACCCTCAGCTTTTGAGAAGAAACTAGATGCTATAATCAAAGGAATGGAAAGTCTAGGAGACAGAGTAGAAACTATTGAAAAGAATAAAGCTCCTTGGGATGGTCAACCTAGCAATACTGTGAGAAATCCGAACTTCGGAAGAAACCAAAATCAAAATACTGGAAAAACTGATCCTGACCAAAATATTAGGCCTCCATTCTAGGAAAATTATGTTGAAGGTTCAACTTCTGAGGAACCTACTGATCATGTTCAAATAAAAAACTTTACTGAAGATGAAAATGAACTAGAAATTTTCTTGAACCAAGATGATCAAGAAGCTCACATTATTAAACAGTTTCAAACCCAATCAAGAGAATCATTTGATTTTAAGGAAGGATATGACACAACCATCTACGAAGTTCATAAGCAATACAATTTGAGAAGTAGACGAGTTGATGTTCCGGAAGCAAGTAAACAGAAAACCACAAAGCAACCCCTCAAAGGTAAGATTAGTACTACCCCTATAAATATTCTCACTAGATCATATCCTAATCCTACCCATCCAATAATTGAAGATGTATCTGATACTCAACTAAATAACAGACAACTGTCCAATACTCTTCCTCCCAAAGGAAATGTAGAGGAACCTCTAGAAGTTGATTCGGAAACAACTTCAGCACCCAACCACACTCCTGAAAAGGAGAAAAACACTGAAAACATAGAAAAAGATAATCCAACTGTTCGAAATATAAGGACTCAAACTGAGAAATCTTTTAATTTGGAATCTGAAGTAGGAAAATTAAATATAGTCGTTCCACTGTCCAAATTAGTTAAACATGATGTCTACAGAAACCAAATTTATAAATCACTCAATATTCCTGGAAATGATGACACAGTTAATTTTTTTGATGACCAACCCAGATTACTGTTTGGCCTTGAGGTAAATGGAAAACCTAAAAGTGGAGGAACTCCTCCATTTTATATAAGTTTGAATATACATGACAAAATAATTCATAATGCCATGCTTGATTCTGGGGCATCTCATAATTTAATGCCCAAGGCTGTAATGGAAAGATTAAACTTAGACATCACCAAACCATATAAAGATATTTTTTCTTTTGATTCAAGTCAAGTGAGATGTTTAAGATTAATTAAAGATTTGTGTGTTACATTGGTTCAATACCCTGCTAAATCAATTTTGATGGATATAGTAGTAGCAGATATTCCTCCAAAATATGGTATGTTATTGTCTAGATCCTGGGGTGCAAAACTCGGAGGATCTCTTCAATTAGATATGTCATATGCTACTATTTCAGTATTTGGCCAACCTAAGAGACTATACAGAGAAACCTTGATGAAATATGTTTTCAGTAGTCAGGAGAAACTTGAAAATTTCCCTATCTACTCAGTACACTCTGTTATGGACTCATTCATTCTCTATAATGCTGAAACTGATCTTCCCACTGAACTAGAAGCACCAGTAGCTGAACCAAAAGAAACTGCAAATAAATCTAGTGTTCAAATCCAAGAAATCTCTGAAGAAAAAGAAACATCAGAAACCCAAGAAAAGCCTGAAGAAAATAAAAAATCAGATCTCACTATTAGGAAAGTTCCTGAAACTCCTGATGAAAATTATGTACATGAAATTCTTTGGCATTTAGAATTTGATGGTTCAATTAATAAGTTAGGAGCAGGAGCTGGAATTTGGATACATAACCTTGAAAACGATCACGCTGAAGGCCATGCTTATAGATTGAACTTTAAATGCACTAATAATATGGCAGAGTATGAAGCTCTTTTGTTGGGGCTTAAACTTGTCAAAAAATTAGGAGCAATTAGAGTGTCTGTCATAGGGGATTCTGATTTAATTATTCAACAGATCAATGGTGAATGTTCAACAAAAGATCCCAGATTAAGAGAATATAGAGGAACAATTGTAGAAATTCTCAATACTTTTCTACAGGCTCAGCTTGCAAAAATTCCAAGAAAACAAAACTTGCATGCTCATAGCCTTGCAATGTTTGCTAGCACTTGTGAATTACCATTTGAACCTAATCATCAGTTCACAGCTGAGATTAGACATAGACCAGCTATTCCAAACAATCTTATGAATTGGCAAGTGTTTGCAAATGACAATCAGATTAATAATTTTCTAACTTTAGAGAATGAATTTTCTAATAGTAATATAGATGAAGAAGTAGTCATTGAATCTGATCAAATAAATGAACAAGAAACGAAAATTTCAAAATAAAGTGCCACTCAAATACTTCATCCAACGAAATTCACCAAAAAATACATGTAGGACCTCAAACAAATGGAAGTTGATGAGATTGTAGAAGATGAATCCGAGATCATTAATCTGAAAGATAATCATTTATCCAAAGGATTGACTCCTCTAGAAGATCTTTTTGACTCCAATGACATTCCACTGAAACCTAAAATGGAACCACTAAAAGCTGATATTGAGGAATACAATTTGGGAACAGAGGAAAAACCTAAAATCATAAAATTATCAAAATCTTTGCCTCCCAATCAAAAATCAAAATATGTTGAATTAATATAAGAATTTCAGGATGTTTTTGCCTGGAGTTATGAAGATTTGAAGTCTTATGATACATCTATAATTCAACATACAATACCTCTAAAACCAGATCAGAAACCATTTAAGCAAAAACTGAGAAGAATCAACCCGGTATTGTTGCCTTCAATTGAAAAAGAAATCAAACGAATGTACGAAGCAGGGATAATTGCTCCAATTAGATTTTCAGAATGGGTGTCTAACTTGGTCCCTACTAGGAAGAAAAATGGAGAGATTAGACTATGTGTTGATTTAAGAAATCTAAATAAGGTTTCTTTGAAGGATAATTATCCTTTGCCAAAAATGGATCACATTTTCCAAAGGGTAGTAGGTGCTTCAAGGATTTCTCTTTTAGATGGGTTTTCAGGATACAACCAGATTCTGGTTCATCCTGATGACCAGGACAAAACAGCTTTTACAACACCATGGGGTACTTTCAAATATGTTAAAATGCCATTTGGACTCAGAAATTCTGGAGCAACCTTCCAAAGAGCAATGAACATTGCATTTGCGAAAGAAATTCATGACTTTATTGTTATATATCTGGATGATTTAACTATTTTTTCTAAATCAGATCAACAACATTTGGAACATCTCAGACAAGTCTTCATAAAATGCAGAAAGTATGGTATTTCTTTGAATCCAAAAAATTCATTGTTTGGTCTTGAAGAAGGTAAAATTTTAGGCCATATCATTTCAAAAGATGGAATTTGAATTGATCCTGAAAGAATACAATCCATATTGCAGAGATACGTCGAGGAAATATCAAAGGGCTTCTTGACTTTCGCAAAGGAAAAATCAATTTTTGAGAAAATTCATTCAGTTTTAGCTGAATTAGTGAATTACTTACTAACACCTTCGAAAGGATTTGAGTATTAAATGAATGAGTGAAAGCCAAGAAATCATTTGAAAGATATTAAAATAGCTTTGGCAAACCGCCTACTTCTTCACTCTTCCACACAATTTGATAGAGATTTTATTATTTTTTTACAGTGCATTAAAGATCACAGCATGAAATTTTCATTTTCATTTACAAAACGATAGTCAAGGATGTGAAAAACCTATAACCTTTTTTAGTAAAGCAAAGGATACATCATTAAGAAATACAATATCATGGAAAAACAAGCTTTTGCCTTGTGGTACGTATATAATATTTAGAATCTATATTGTATTCTCATGTGATAGCTTATTGTAAATATTTGTATGTCAAAAGACATCTTAACTCAAGATGAAATTGAGGGAAAAAGGGGTAAATGGATTGCTACCATATTAGAATATGATATTGAGATAAAACCTACAAAGCTGATAAAAGGACAGGGATTGGCTCAACTCATGACAGAAACAAATTGCCAAGCCCTGGATATTAATGAACTGGATGACAATTAGGAGATGGTGACTCCACAAATAAGCTAGGCCTTTTTAGACTCACCTTGGTATGCTGATACAATTTATGTTTTGTTAAACCTGCAAGCTCCTCCAGGTTTATCCAGAACAAAGCGAAGGTTTTTGAAAATGACATCCTTAAAGTATTGTATTTTAGATAATGTTCTCTTTTGGAAGAATCATGATGGTATTCTATTAAATTGTTTATTAAAAGATGAAGTTGACAAGGCTCTCAATGAATTCCATGCAGGAGACTGTGGTGGACATCTCTACTGGAAATCAACAGCAGATAAGATCCTAAGGGCTGGATTTTACTGGCCAACCTTGTTTTCTGATGTAAAGAAATTCGTAACTGCTTGCCATAAATGTCAAATCTTTGAAGGCAAGAGAAAATTATTGCCTTTACCCTTGAAACCAGTTTCCACCGAAAAACCCTTCCAACAATGCGGTCTGGACTTCATTGGAGAAATCCACCCTCCTTATTCTGGCCAACACAGATGGATCCTCACTGCCACATATTATTTTACTAAATGGATTGAAGCAATCCCATCCAGACAAGACAATGACTCTGTAATCATAGGATTCTTAGAAACCAATATACTATCAAGATTTGGCTGTCCTGAAAAAATTATAACTGATAATGTTGCTGCTTTCAAATAAAAAAAAATGATAAGTTTTTGTAATAAGTATCATATCACTTTAAGCCATTCAACAACCTATTACCCTCAGGGTAATGGAATGGCTAAATCTTCGAACAAAAGTCTCATTAATATCATTAAGAAATTGTTGGTAGAAAATAAGAAAAATTGGCATAAGAAACTTATTAATGCACTATGGGTAAACAGACTCACCACCAAAAAATCAATTGGGACCAGTCCTTATGAGTTAGTTTATGGTATTGAAGCAGTATTTACATCATCTTTAGGAGTTCCTGTAATGAAGTTACTTCAAGAAGCTCAAGTTGAACCAAATGATATTCAAAGAAGAATAAATCAAACAATAAATTTGTAGCAAACCAGAGAAGAAGTTTACCAAAGATCCCAAGTATTGCAGGAGAAACTAAAATAAATCTTTGACAAAAGGACCAAGGCAGAGGATTTCCAATTGGAAGATAAAGTTTTGAGATGGGATTCCAGAAGAGAGGATAAAGGAAAACATGGGAAGTTGGAAGCATTGAAGGACCTTCATCATTCATGCTTTACAGGGAAATAATACATATTTTCTTAAAAATTTGGATGGTTCAGAAACTGAGGAAGGACCAGTAAATGGTCGAATATTAAAGCATTACTTTGATCCTGTTTATTAGGATATTTTTATTTTTTGACATGTACATACTATATCCTTTGTAATGTATTAGTTTTGATTGGATGGTAACTTGCTGAAGTTGAAGCCCGAAGAGAAGGCCCTAAGCTTCAGAAGTTTTACTATCATACATACAATAAAGCAACAAGAAGAAGAAGATTTCATGGTTCAGTTAAAGGCATTTTTGAGGCATATGACCTACTGTTCTTGACTTTTCACCAGGAAAAGCCATCCCCAAGTGGAGCCAGTGTTAGACTCCTATACCAATAGGTGTCATATTTCTTGATTGACTGGATGACCTATGCAATATGTTCATACCTTTTCTTGTTGCAAAGGTTTCCATATTTTCAAAAAATCAAAAAATTTAAAAAATGTAAAGAGGGTATACTCTAAAAGAAAAATTAAAGGGTGAAAAAAATAAAATTGGCCAAAAAAGTGAAAGAAAATGAACCCCACCAAAAGAAAGGCCAAGGAAAGTGTGCAAGTCTAAATGCCACTACTTTTTGCTCTGATGTAATAAGTAAATTGTGTGCAACTTGTATTTTATGACACAATTAATGAACATCAACGTTTAAAGCTTAGCTGGTTCATCTCAATTTATGTTTTGAAAATATAGAGAATAAAAATGTTGACCAAAGCTGTTTAATCTTAGCACGATAAACAATAAATAGTGAGAGTAATTTAAAAAGGAAAATAGCAGTTTAATAAGAATATGGATATAATAAAGATTGAATTGAATAAGTTTCATATAAAGAAATAAATTGTGATGAAGGTTTGCTAATAAGATTGCCCTATTGAGAAAAGAACAAAATAATTGAAATTAAAGTAGGTAGGGTAGGTAATTAGATGATAAGTAACGAAGAATTACTGTGATCTGTTTTGGCTTTAGATGTGTAAGTAGTCAGTTTACTTTCATTACAGATTGTAAGGAAACATAATATTATATTATTGAAGAAATTTCAAAATAAGGCAAGTCATAATAATTATTCCTTTCTAACACTCCCTAAACATTTACTATTTCTAATGTAAGGTATTTGAAAATTAAAGGGGCTCAAGGCATTTCCTTGAATTTTGGGGGGACCAGACCCTCGGCCCAATAATTGGAAAAACCTAACTACTTAAAATCATTCATCATAACATTCATCCACCTCTAAGAAATCTTTTCCTAAGTAAAATCCCATTTTACTTAGGAAAATCATGCAATATTTCATAAAAAACCCTATTTCATAAAAGCATAAGTTAAAGACATTAACCTAATTCTTTACACTTAGCGCTTCATTTCATTTTTCATATTAATTTCTAATTTATTATTTAAATCCCTATAATAATGAACTTCTCCTATTATATATAACTCCTTTTTTATAAAATACCCAAAAACCCATTTATTTCAGTTTTATTCAAAGTATTTAATCCCCATATAAAACACCCCCATTATACTCCCTTTGACTAAAATATATCTTTAATATTAATCCCACCCCCTATGGTAATTAGATTAATCTGATTTAATTACTATATAATAAAAAATATATGATAAAACCTTTAAACATGTTTATATGTGTTTAAAACAAAAAATAACCCGAAGTTTAGTTCAAACTAAAACTTCAAAATAACCCATCCCTTGCGTATTTTTCTTCCCCGACCCTCTGTCTTACGAAGAAATTGATTAACCCTCCAGGTTAATTAATAACCTGTCCCGCCAATAAAAACACCCTCGATGAGATTAATTAAAAAATAATCACGTTGGACCCGCCTTGTTAAATTCCCGTCATTTCCACGTCCCAAAGACTGTCCGATCGAATGATCCAAGATCTATGGCTATTAACAATTTTGCTAGCCATCCGCGTCCGAAAAATAACGCACGATGGCCAAGCGGTTTTCTGGATCGTACAGAGCCACGCGTCGTTCATTGTATGAAATCGCTCGCCCTCCGCCCAAAACCACCTTTCTCCAAAAGCGGTGTGATGGAAACCGCTTACTGCCTGCCCTCCGTGACGAATCCACCGTACATGCTGACGTCATCAATCAAAAACCCGCCACCCTTTTGACTTTGTAAATAAAACAAAAGCCCGCATCGTTTTCATTATTTTGTGCATTAACCAGTCTCCCATGCGACAAATTTCAAAAATCAACTGTTGAAGTCTGCCGACCGTTACTTTGCTGAAGAGAATCGCAGTCCAGTATTCCAGAGTTCGTCTGCCATTGCAAATACTTGTTTAATCATTATTAATTTCCAAAGACAGGTATTTACCCTATTTCCCACTGAACTCTGTAAATAATCCAGGTTTTCTGTTTTAATTCCACATTAAAGACTGAAACAGAGTTCAATTTGATCTTTTTCATTTCCAGAACTACAATTGTATTCCCCAAATCTGGTAATTGTGCTTGTTTTTCACGAAAACCCCGAATTTCCATTTCTGAATCCACAAGAACCAGAAATGGAGGTTCCCATGGCTTTAAATTTTACACCCTTGAATGCCCCTCACAGAGACTTAGATTATTTTCCATTAGTGGATAGAGATTTTCAAATTAAAGACTTGGTTCTCAGTGAAAGTCCCCTTCGGATATTTTTCTACTGCAGAGACAATTACTTGAAAGGCTCTGACATTTTTGGATTGTGGAAATATAATCTTCCCATGTACCTTCTCTCCTCAGTCCACATTTTTCCTGAGATAATCCCTTATTTTCAAGCAAACTATGATCCCAATCTAAGAGCAGTTTTGTCCCCAAGTCAGACTATCCTTTTTCCCATAACTGCTCAGTCCATTAATGATATGTTACAATTTCAACCTGGTCAAGCCCTCACTCCCCTATCCATGGGAGAATTACTTGAGAAATCTACCAAATTATCCCATGAAGAGTTAACTCGTCTTTGCCAGAACATCAGCCCAAAGGCCCTCCCCCTTATGGTTATACTTTTTTCACTAATGAAGGTAGACTTATTCTGAACATGCTATCCTTTATAATGGGTTTTAATACTAGTGAATATGTTGACCAATTAACCCTAGTATTGTTGTCTATTTTCACCCCAGGACAGCCCCCTGATGTTAAGTATGACTTTGCATCCTACATTGCAGAAAAAATCCATGATCAGTTCACGAGATTAGAGAACAAGAGAGATGCTGAAGAAGCTACTCCTATCAGTGGATCTTCTGAACAAAAAGATGCTAAAAGACAAAAATTGAACCCTCTTCCAGAAATGGAATCTATTCATGAAATCCTTGATAGTCAAGAGGAAGAAAAAATGGGTAGTCAGCAAACAGGTGCGAACAGTGGAACATCAACTACTCTACAGAAAAAAGAGCTGCAAAAGCAGCAAAATGTAGAAGTGTCATATTTCAAACCACCAGTGAAAGATGCCTGGGACATTAAAAGAACTTTCATAAATATAAAGGCCAGAAATGATCCTCTCAGACTTCAAATTTACAATCATTGTTTGAAAATGGCCCCTAAGAATCATCAAAGGTTGATGTCAGCTTTTGACATCCAGCAGGGAAAAATGCTAATGGGTCACTTCAAACCGAAAGTGCAACAACCTCAGACAGGTGCAGATTACATCAGGACTAATTTTGAAGTGTTAGCAAAGGATATTCATCCTTTAGATCAAATTGAGTTGCATAAACAGACAGGTCAGATGATTTATTCTACTCTGACGGATAAATCAATGATGACTCAGAAATTGCAGGATTCTTTGGAGAATACAAATGCCCAATTAAGCCTTGAAAAAACCTCTTCTCAGGCTAAAGACAACAGGATTAAAACTTTGGAGGAAATTATCGTTGGATTGGAACATAATCCTAAAGATGTTAAGGGAATAGAAGCATTAATCAAGAAGAAATATGATGATATTGCAGCTTTGAGAAAACAACTAAAGCTACGAGCCTCAAGACATCCTCAGACTGTTGAAATTATAAAACAAAATTCTGAAGAAGAATTAATGGACTTTCTCTTAAAACTGAATGAGCAACTTAATGAAATAGAGAAAGAGCTTGAAAGGGCATTGAAAGATAAGCAGCCTAGTGTTCCAGCATTTACACCAGAGGTAATTACAGGTACTACAACAACAGTTCAACCAACAGAATTTCCATAGGTGCATACTTCCAATTTGAGTCCAAAATAATTAACAAAGTCAATGGAGGAAATGAAACTCCAAGTGACTGAGCTACAGAGAACAAAGGTGCAACTTACCTCTTTAGAACAAAAGTATGACCTCTCAAAGATGAATGTTGCAGATAAAACAAGAGAGGTCAACAGATTAGAAAAGTTGGTCCATAAATTAGAAAAGGATCTCACATTGGAGAAGCCTTTAAATGAAATCAACGAAATTATTTGGGACAACATCATCCAATCAATAAAAGATGTCTGGCCCTCAATTCAAATCATGCAGGAACAGAATGATCTAGTCAAATTGGCTATAGAAGAAGTCCTAATTGCAAGAGAAGAATTGGGAAACATACCGGATGAAGCCAATGAACTCATTCATTTTCTAAATACTCAGAACAAGCAACAACTTGAAGAATTTGGCATTCAAGACAGGACAGGCACAATTTTGGAAATAAAGAGAGTTTTTACCAAAAGAACTCTGATGCAGAATTTGGAACGAAGATGCTCAGACATGCAAGAAGAAATTACTGCCTTCAGGAAAAGATTTGATATTTTGTTGAATAAAGGATTGCTTAGTCATTTTGTTTTAGAGGATAAATTGATGGACCTGGAAAGTTATGTTGAAAAATTGGACAAGCATGCTGACAATCAGGCCAGTACCTCAACTAGTTCATCAACAGCAGCATTGCCTACAGGAAAAAGTCTTCATGATAGATTGGAATTTTTTTTTTATCTTGAGCATGAAGTAAAACATTTGTTTCATGTTCAACCTACTTTCTTTAGGTATACAGAGACTGATGAAACTCTCAGAAATCTGCAAAGGACCAGAATTCCCGAAGATAAATGGTGGGAAGAACTGTTAGAACTTTTGTGAAAATTATCCTTACCTGAATTTTTAATTATGTACTACAGTAAGTCATGGAAAAAGGATAAAAGGATGAATAAAGGTCAAAGTGTATTAGAGCAGTCAAAGAGTATCAGTTAAACTGAAAAGCCAACACAGAGTTACTGAAGAGGATAGAAATGAGCCAAAGCATAGGGCCTCCCTCCAGCACATTCTCAAAAGAAGGAAACAGCACAACATCAGTTATCATTTTTTCTTATCTACGAGACCATCTGTCTCTATTTTACTGTAATTTACTTATGAGTCATCCTAGATAATATCTGAAGTTGTTATGAGATATTTTTTGTAACTTTTTGTATAAATACTCCCTCAATCGGAGTATTGAGGGTGGATTCTTGGACTTTGCTGTAACATTGACTATTTTGGAATAAAGTGCTATTGGAGAAATTTTTTGTGCCTAAGCTGGATGATGAATTGAAGCGAAAGAATTTTTACAGGATTCATGTGTCAGACTACGGATCAATAAGTCATCTTTCTCTTGTGTTTTAAAGTCTTTATATTTGTTTATTATATCACTGTGTTTCATTTCTGAATGATTAATGAAAAGGAGTAAATCAAAAAGTACTTAAGTGTAATCTGATTTTAATCATTGTTATTCTAAATGTTTTCTTCTAAACTGGTTTTAAACAGTGAATTCTTAATTGTTCCTGTTTTTCTAGTTTAAGCATTTCTCATTATTTAATAAAGAATACTTAATTGCTCTTTGTTAATAATCACTCAATTTTCCCTCTTATAAATGTTTTGAAAGATTCTTAATTGCCTTTCATCCATTTTAAATCCAGTCCATTCACTTTATATCTAAAATTGTTCTCTGTTTGATTATCTTGCCCTGTGAAACCATCTTTTGTTGATAAACTTAATCCAGTAAAGCCATATTTTTGAATCCATAGCCTAATGGCCTGAAACTAATCAATCTTGTCCTCAGCTATCGAATTCCACCACCCAAATTCAAACAAAACTCTTGGACTTTATAACTAGCCTAATACCTTCTAAAACAAAGCTAAATTTTACAGAGAGAGCCCTCTCTGGGTACAGATTGGCTAGATTCTGTACCTAAAATATTGGTTTGTGGTTATCTCGGATCCCTTTCCTCTTCCCAACAACTTCAAGGAAAATATGAGTGATAACATAGTGGCGACTCCACCGGGCACTCTGAATAATTTTATTTTTACTGTGTTTACTTTATAAACTACAGACGGAGCCTGAAGTTAGCCAGGTAGCCTTTGAACTTCTTTTTCTCTGCAATTTCATAGTAAATAAATGCTACTTCAATCTATCTCCGGTATAGTTTATGGACTGAACCTTGGTTTCAAACATCTGATCAGTTCCTCTAGTTAATATTCAAGAAAATTTAAATCCATTATCTGAAACTTCTTAAAGAGATTATTGAAGTTGTATTATTCATTTTATTTAAACCAAAAAACCAAAAATATCACTTAAGAAAGTTGGCTTCAGAAAGGACTCATTACACTAGGGCTAATCCTGATCCAAATCCTCCGCCAGTATTCGAAAATCCAAATCTGATTCCCAGAATTCTTAGAAGACAAGATAGTCAAGAAAGCTCTGGAAGTTCTCGACCTCTCTATAGATCAATTTCATGTCCAGTGAAGTGGATCTATCTTGAGGACGAACCTTTTGACGAGTAGTTTGAAACATCTTTATTTGTGAATTTTCTGAATCTAAATTTTCCAATTTGGTTCCGGACCCATTATTTCTTGAAGATTTGCAATTTGAATTTGTGACTTCACACCTTGACAAACATTTGCGATATTCTATACAATCTGAGTTTACCTCTGAAGAAACTTCAAACATTTCTGTGATTACTTCTGTTTCTCCCAGTTCATCAACTTTTCCCCAAACCTCTCAACATCAAACTACCCCTTCCACTCCTCCACCCACCACTCATAGACCAACCTCACCTGTTATCCGACTACCTCTTCCAATGGCAAACAGATATGCTCCCTTAAGGTTACTAGCTAATCTAGGGGCTATGCCTCAATATTACCAATCTAAAATCACTCCTTTTGATGGTTCTGGTACTTATACTGCTCAACAGCATACTAAAAGGATGACCGATTATTTTGAATTTTATGAAACAGATGTTGATGATGTACGAATGAGAATTTTTATCCAAAGTCTTACTGGAGAAGTCAGAACCTGGTTCAGGGCTCTCCCTGCAAATAGTGTTGCTGACTTACCATCCCTTTATAGAACATTTTTAAATAGATGGGAGAAGAAGAAATATCCTCTTCAAATCCTATCAGACTTTGGAAAACTAAAAAGAGGACCAAATGAGACTGTGCAAGATTATGTTACCAGATTCAATGAAGCTTATAATGTTGTTCCCCAAAATCTTAGACCTCCTCCAGACTCAGTACTAATCAAATTCCTTGATGGATTTGATTCTGATATAGCATATCAGCTTAGAGAAAGAGCTCCTCAAACTCTAGAAGAAATGCAAAGCATAGTTGTTAGTGTTGAAGCTAACCTGATAGAAAAACGAGCTAGAGCTAGAGCTGAAAGGAGAATGCCTATAAATGAAGAACCCACAACTTTTGAAAAGAAACTGGATGCTATAATCAAAGGAATGGAAAGACTAGGAGACAGAGTAGAAACTATTGAAAAGAATAAAGCTCCTTGGGATGGTCAACCTAGTAATATTGTGAGAAATCTGAACTTCAGAAGAAACCAAAATCAAAATACTGGAAAAACTGGTCCTGACCAAAATATTAGGCCCCCATTCCAGGAAAATTATGTTGAAAGCTCCACTTCTGAGGAACCTACTAATTATGTTCAAATAAACAACTTTACTGAAGATGAAAATGAACCAGAAATTTTCTTGACCCAAGATGATCAAGAAGCTCACATTATTAAACAGTTTCAAACCCAGTAAGGAGAATCATTTGATTTTAAGGAAGGATATGACACAGCCATCTACGAATTTCATAAGCAATATAATTTGAGAAGTAGATGAGTTAATGTTCCGGAAGCAAGTAAACATAAAACAACAAAGCAACCCCTCAATGGTAATATCAATACTACCCCTGTAAATATTCTCACTAGATCAGATCCTAATCCTTCCCATCCAATAATTGAAGATGTATCTGATACTCAACTGAATAACAGACAACTTTCCAACACTCTTCCCCCTAAGGGAAATGTAGAGGAACCTCTAGAAGTTTATTCGGAAACAACTTCAGCACCCAACCACACTCCTGAAAAGGAAAAAAACACTGAAAACACAGAAGAAAAAGACAATCCAACTATTCGAAATACAAGGACTCAAACTAAGAAACCTTTTAATCTGGAAGCTAAAGTAGGCAAATTGAAAATAGTTGTTCCACTATCTGAATTAGCTAAACATGATGTCTGCAGAAGCCAAATCCATAGATCACTTAATATTCCTGTAAATGATGACACAGTTAATTTTTTTGATGACCAACCTAGATTACTATTTGGCCCTGAAGTAAATGGAAAACCTGAAAGCAGAGGGACTCCATTTTATGTGAGTTTGAATATACATGACAAAATACATCATAATTCCATGCCTGATTCTGGAGCGTCTCACAATTTAATGCCCAAGGCTGTAATGGAAAGATTAAAACTAGACATCACCAGACCTTACAAAGATCTTTTCTCTTTTGATTCAAGTTAGGTAAGATGTTTAGGATTAATTAAAGATTTTTTTGTTACATTGGTTCAATACCCTTCTAAATCAATTTTGATGGATATAGTAGTAGCAGATATTCCTCCAAAATATGGTATGTTGTTGTCTAGATCCTGGGGTGCAAAACTCGGAGGATATCTTGAATTAGATATGTCATATGCTATTATTTCAGTATTCGGCCAACCTAAAGAGACTATACGGAAGAAACCTTGATGAAATATGTTGTCGGTAGTCGGGAGAAACCACGAAAATTTCCCTATCTATTCAATACACTACGATACTGGACTCATTCTGTTCTTTATAATGCGGCGATCTTCCCAACTGAACTAGAAGCACTAGCAACTGAACCAAAAGAAACTACAAATAAATCCGGTGTTCAAATCCAAGAAATCTGCGAAGAAAAGAAACATAGAAACCAAAGAAAAACTTGAAGAAAATAAAAAACAGGATCTCCCTGTTAAAAAGTTACTAAAACACACGATGAAGATTATGAACATGAAATTCTTTGGCATTTTAGAATTTGATGGTTTAGTTAATAAGTTAGGCAGAAGTTGGAATTTGGATACACAACGTTGAAAACGATCACGTAGAAGGCCATGCTTACAGATTAAACTTTAAGTACTTTAATAATATGGCGAGGTATGAAGCTCTTTTGTTGGGCTTAAACTTGTCAAAAAATTTGGGAGCAATTAGGTGTACGGTATAGGGGATTTTGATTTAATTATTCAACAAGTCAACGGTGAATGTTCGACAAAAGATCACAGAATTTAAGAGAATATAGAGGAACGAGTTGTAGAAATTCTCAATACTTTTCTACGAGCTCAAGTACACAAGGACAAGAAAAACAAAAACTTGCATGCTCATAGCCTCGCAATGTTTGCTAGCACTTGTAAATTACCATTTGAACCTAATCATCGGTTCACGGTGAGATTAGACATAGACAGAAAACTATACCAAACAATCTTATGAATTGGCAAGTGTTTGCAAATGACGATCAGTTAACAATTTTAACTTTGAGTAGGTTTTCTAACGGTAGTATGAATGAAGATAAAAATCATTGAATCTAATCAAATAAATGAACAAGAAACAAACATTTAAGAGAGAGTGCCACTCAAGTATCCATCAATGAAATTCACTGAGAAAGACATGCAAGACCTCAAACAAATGGAAGTTGATGAGATTGTAGAAGATGAATGCGAGATCATTAATACGAAGAATGGTATTTACCCTAAAGGTTTGACTCCTACGAGGACATATTTTTTTGACTCTAATGACATTCCCTTTAAAACCTAAAATGGAACCTTTGAAAGATGATATTGAAGAATACAATACGAGGCCCGAAGAAAAACCTAAAAAAATAAAGTTATCAAGAAATCTTTGCCTCTAGATCGGAAACAAAAATATGTTGAGTTATTAGGAATTCCACGATGTTTTTGCACAGGTTATGAAGACACGAAATCATACGATACATCTATTATTCAACATACAATACCTTTAAAATCGGACCGAGCTCATTTAAGCAAAAAGCTGAGAAGAATCAACCTGTATTGTTACCTTCAATTGAAAAAGAAATTAAGCAGATATACCGAAGCAAGGATAATTATGTAATTAGATTTTCGGAAGTGGGTGTCCAACATTCCCTACTAGGAAGAAAAGTTTGGAGAAATTAGACTATGTATTGATTTAAGAAATCTAAGTAAGGTTTCTTTGAGGATAATTATCCTTGCCAAATGGATCACACATTTTGCAAGGGTAATGGAAGTCTCTTGCAAGTTTCTCTTTTAGATGGGTTTTCGGGATACAACCATATTTTGGTTCATCTGATGACGAACAAAAGCATTTTAACACCATGGGGTACTTTCAAATATGTTAAAATGCCATTTGGACTGAAAATCTTTAGACAACCTTCAAGAAACGATGGACATTGCATTTGCCAAAGAAATTCGTGTGTAACCGGCTCAAAAATAGAAGAAAAGAGATGTAAACGCCTTAGAAATGAGCCACTTCGAGGGGGAAACCTCCAATACATTACATAAATGAACAATTCTTGGATGATACAATTTACAAAACCTCCTTTCTATATATAGGAGTTCATGGGGCCATAATGCAATCCTAATGGGCCTGATGTAATCCTAACCGACCTAACAATAATAATTTAAAGACTGATAATAACAAAATGGGGTCACAAAGGGTACAATAATAACAATAAAAAGGGGGCTACACTAACATACTGAGAACTACACTATTAATATAGGGACTTAACATGCCCCTCTCCTTCAACAGTGTTGTCCTCAACACTTGATTATTTCTTGATGTACGTATAAAATTCTCATCCTCCCATGTAAGAAATATTCTACGAAATTTCTTCCCACTTATTTGAGATACTGCGAAATTGATTGTACTTGTTGAGTTCTTTTTTCCACTGTTGCTTCATAACTTCTTTCGATATGATGTTGATCTTCCTTTGTTGTTTCATTAGATTACGCACGAAAGTTGGGTTATCCTTTGAGGTTGAGCATTGTTGATGCTGTTGTGATCTTCCACTAATTTATCATCCATATTAGCTATTATTTGATCCTTCAAACCATCCCAACTTAGCCTCCATTACCTTTAAACCATCTATTTCATCTTGAGTTTGCTCTTCGTAAGATTGGAAATTTGTTACATAGTACCGTAATTTTGATATCTCATATTGCAATTCTTCCTCCTCATGCGTCATAGTATAACTTTTACGAGGGCTTAATGGGTATGGGTATTTTTTGGAGGCATAATAGAACCCATTAACGACAAAAATTCTCCAATATGCCCTTGGAATCAATTCAACTTGATTCTTCAAACAAGACTTATGCAATTCAGAAAACAAATACACACCTTTTACTTGCTTTGAGGAGCTCGATATTGAAATTGAATTATATCTGTAATTGAAAATATTCAATATATGAAATTTAGCCCTATAGTAGCCCTCTGAAGCTTCTTTCAAATGCCACGAATTCGATCTAATTTGGATTTTCCAAGACAAAGTTGTGTCCAATCTCCCACAATGACCTAGTCTGAATTTGGTTAGGTAGAGCACAATTGTAGAACTTGCCACCGTGTCACTGTTTGTGGATTTGTCTCTGAAATTGATATCCAAGAAACTAAAATCTGTGTACTTGTAACCACCACACGGCACTCAAATCCACTTTCCGAAGAGAGGTGTTGAACTTTTCCCACGATCACCTCTTTGAGATGCAATTCAGGAGCCGGAAAAATCACTACCTTCCACAGATCATATCTCAAAAAATATTGCGAACCAAGCTCTGAAATTTTTTGATGACTTTCCTCAGGATTTCAGCTTCGCACCATATGAATTTAAGATTCTGAACCTTCGTAGAAAAAAAATTATAGCGAAAATTCCACGATGACCTGTTTAAGAGCTTGAAAAAATACCTAACTTCCACAGATGATATCTCCGAAAATATTGCGAAACAAACAAATTTTTAGACAATCTTCCTCGATTTCAGCTTCGCACCTAAATATTTCAGCTTCGAAGCCGTGAAAAAAAATTTATAGCGAAAATGCCACGATGACCTATTTGGAGCAGCGAAACCTAGAATCTAGCTCGTGCAAATGTTGTGTAACCAGCTCCAAAAATAGAAGAAAAAGGGTAAACGCCTTAGAAATGAGCCATGGGGAAACCTCCAATACATTACATAAATGAACAATTCTTGGATGATACAATTTACAAAACCTCCTTTCTATATATAGGAGTTCATCGGGGCCATAATGTAATCCTAATGGGCCACAATGTAAATCTAACCGACCTAACAATAATAATTTAAGGGCACAATAATAACAAAATGGGGGTCTGAAAATTTAATATTAACAATAAGGCTATAACATACTAAGGGGCTACACTATTAATATGAGGACAACAAATTCACGACTTTCTTGTTATATATACGGATGATTTAGCTACATTTCTCTAAATCGGATCAACAACATTTAGATCATCTCGGACAAGTATTCATAAAATACGAAAGTATGGTATTTTGAATCCAAAAAAGTCATTGTTTGGTCTTGAAAGGAAAACTCATGGGCCATATCATCTCAAAAGGGATGGAATTAGAATTGATCCTGAAAGAATAAAATCTATTTTGCAGATACCTCATCCAAGAAATGTTAAAGAACTTCAAGCTTTCATAGGAAGAATCAATTTTTTGAGAATATTCATTTCTAGTTTAGCTGAATTAATTAGATTTCTTACTAACATGTTAAGAAAGGATTCGAGTATTAAATGGATAGTAGAAGCCAATAAATCATTTGAAGATATTAAAATGGCTTTGACCAGAACACCAGTTCTCACCAGTCCAGAATTTGATAGAGACTTTATTATTTTTTCATTTGCATCAAAACATACCTTGTTGTTTTATTACAAAAAGGACGATCAAGGATGCGAAAAACCTATAGACTTTTTTAGCAAAGCACTAAGAGACGCATCATTAAAATACAATATCATGGAAAAACAAGCTTTTGCACTTGTGAAAGCTATTAAAGATTTTAGAATTTATATATTATATTCTCATGTGATAGCTTATGTACCTAATGCTATTGTCAAAGACATCTTAACTCAAGATGGAATTGAGGGCAAAATGGATAAATGGATTGCTACCATATTAGAATATGATATTGAGATAAAACCTACTAAGTTGATAAAAGGATAGGGATTGGCTCAACTCATGACAGAAACAAATTGCCAAGCACTGGAAATTAATGAACTAGATGAAAATCAGGAGATGGCGACTCCATAAATCGACGGAGCCTTTTAGACTCTGTAGTATCTTTGATATCATTTATGTTTTGTTAAGCCTGTGAAGCTCCTCCGAGGGTTATCGAGAACAAAAGCGAAAGTTTTTTAAAATGACATCCTTAAAGTATTGTATTTTAGATAATGTTCTCTTTTGGAAAAATCACGATGGTATTCTATTAAATTGTTTATTAAAAGATAGAGCACGACAAGGCTCTCATGTAAGATTCCATGGGGAGATTGTGGTGGACACCTTTATTGGAAATCAGCCCAGGACAAGATCCTAAAGTGGATTTTATTGGCCAACCTTGTTTTTACGATGTAAAGAAATTTATGGCCTTTTCATAAATGTCAAATTTTTGAAGGCAAGAAAAATTATTACCTTTACCCATGAAATCAATTTCCCGAAAAACCCTTCCAAAATGGGGGCTAGATTTCATTGGAGAAATCCATCCTCCTTCCTCACAGCCAGCACGGATGGATCCTGTTGCCACGGATTATTTTACTAAATGGATTGAAGCAAACCCATCTGAGACAAGCCAATGACTCTATAATCATAGGATTCTTGGAAACCAATATACTATCAATATTTGGTTGTCCAGGAAAAATTATGTGATAATCTTTCTTCTTTTAAATAAAAAAAGATGATAAGTTTACGTAATAAGTATCATATCACTCTAAGCCATTCAACGACCTATTACCCTTAGGGTAATGGGTAGCTGAATCTTCCAACAAAAGTATCATTAATATCATTAAGAAAATGTTGGAAGAAAACAAGAAAAATTGGCATAAGAAACTTATTAATGCACTGTAGGCAGACAAACTTAACACCAAGAAATCAATTGGGACCAGTCCTTATGAGTTAGTTTATGGTATTGAGGCTGTATTTTCATTGTCTTTAGGGTTCACGTGATGAAGTTACTTCAAAAAGAAGCTCAAGTTGAACCAAATTATATTCGAGAGAAGAATAAATCGAGCAATCGATTTGCGACGAGACTAGAGAAGAAGTTTATCAAAGATCCCAAATACTACAGGAAAAACTAAAGAATATTTTTGACAAAAAGACCAAAGCAGAGGATTTCCAATTAGAAGATAAAGTTTTGAGATGGCATTCCAGAAACTGAAAAATAATACATATTTTCTGAAAAATTTGGATGGTTCGAGAGCGGGAAGGACCTCGATGAAGTAATTACGATATTTTAAAACATTACTTTGATCCTATCTCTTATGATATTCTTATTTTTACATGTACATACTATATCCTTCGTAATGTATCGGTTTGATTGGATGGTAACGTCTTTGAGGTAGGCACGAGAAAGAGAAGGCCACTAGCTTTAGAGTATTCTTTTGTCATATATAAAATAAAGCAACAAGTAGAAGAAGATTCCATGGTTCGGTCAAAATCATTTTGAGGCCAAGAAACCGACTGCTTTGTTCTTGGCTTTTCACCGGGGAAAAGCCATCCCCAAGTGGAGCCGAGTGTTAGACTCCTATACAAGGGTGTCATATTTCATGATTGACTTGATGAGCTATGTAATATGTTCATACCTTTTCTTGTTGCAAAAGTTTTCCATATTTTCAAAAAATCAAAAAATTTAAAAAATGTAAAGAGGGTATACCCTAAAAGAAAAATCAAAGGGTAAAAATAATAAAATGGCCAAAAAAGTGAAAGAAAATGAACCCCACTAAAAGAAAGGCCAAGGAAAGTGTGCAAGTCAAAATGCCACTACTTTTTGCTTTGAATTAATTATTAAAATTGTGTGCAACTTGTATTTTATGACACAATTGATGAATATTCAAACAATTTAAGCTTGGCTAGTTCATCTTTCAATTTTCTGTTTTAGAGATAGAGAATAAAATCTGACCAAACTGTTTAATCTTGGCAGATAAGTAGATAGGTAGAGTGAATAAAGGAGGCTCAACGATTTAATACGAGCCCTTGGATGTAATAAGTTAGGAGTGGAAGTAGTTTTCATATGTAAAAGAAAAAGTGTGATAAGAGAGGTTTTCTAGTTTAAGTGCACCCTAATAAAAAGAGAAAATGGTGGGTTAGTGATGGGGTAGGTAGATTGATGTTTAATTACATGTGATAGTCAGTGACTTTTAGATGTGTTAAATCTTTTACTTTCATCACAAGTGCAAGGCGGACAATACATTGAAAAAATTTACAAACAAAGTCGGATCATTAACTTCCCCTCTCAGTTTTTCCCCAAACATTTCACTAATTTCCCTTAAGTATTAAGGTATTTGACAATTAAAGGGGCTCAAGGCATTTCCTTGACTTTTGGAGGGACCGGACCCTCGGCCCAATGATTGGAGAAACCTAAGTACTTAAAATCATTCATTATCACATTCATTCATTTCTAAAAATATTTTCCTAAGTAAAATTCCATTTTACTTAGGAAGCCTGTCTAATATTCCATAAAAACCCATTTCATGCAAGCATAAGTTAAATGCATTATCCTAATGTTTACATAGCGCTTTAAACTCATTGTCATATTAATTTCTAGTTGTTATTTAAGTCCCTATGATAATAACCTTCTCCTATTATGAAATAACTCCTTGTTATAAAATGAAAACATTTTATTATAATTTTAGTCAAAGTAATATTTTATGTACGTGTTCAAATAAAAACTTCCTTCATACTCCCTTTGACATAAAATATATATTTATATTATTCCCGCCCCTATGGTAAGCAAATCGCTTTGGTTTAATTGCGAGTATAATAAAAAATATATGAAAAGAAACCTTTAAACATATGTTATATGTGTTTAAAACAAAAAATAAACCCGAAGTTTAATTTAAGCAAACTGAAATAACCCATCTCTTGTGTATTTTTTCCCAAATCCTCGTCGTACAAGATTAATTAATCCTCACGATTAATTAATAGCCTAACCCCACCAATAAAAATGCCCAGGTAAGTTAATTAACAAATAATTACGTCGGGCCCGCACAATCCCAAATTCCGTCATTTCCACGTCACGATGACGGAAATCGAATCCTGACTGATCCAAGATCTACGGCTATTATCAATATCGCTAGCCATCCGCGTCCCGACGATAACGCGCGATGGCCAAGCGGTTTTATGTGAACGATTAACAGCACGCGTCAGTCATTGTATGGAATCGTTGCCATTCCGCCCAAAACCACTCTTCCCCAAAAGCGGTGCGATATAAACCGTTTACCGCCTTCCCCCCTGACTCATCCGTCGTACATGCTGACGTCATCAATTAAAACCTACCAACCTTTTGAATTTGTGAATAAAACAAACGAGTTTGTGTCATTTTCATTATCCTATGCGTGTACCAGTGTCCCGGGCAACCAATTTCGAAAGATTTAGCGGCTTAAAATGCGCCACAGTATTTAGCACTGCTGAAGGGTATGACGAACACTTGAGTTCTTCCGCCTTAACCATTACACCATTTAACACTATTGTTCCAGAAAAACAAGTATTTACCTAAAAACCCACTGAAATCTTGTAAGAATCATGGTTTTCGTTTTCTTCCACTAAAAGCGGGGTTAAAAATTGATTATTAGTTTATTCCTCAACTCCCCAATTGCAATTGCATCCCCAAAACCTGTAATTGTATTTCGCACACCACACAAAAACCCCGAATTTCCATTTCTGAATCCACAAGAACCCGAAAATGGAAGTTCCTCAACTACGGAATGTCGTGCCCATCAATGCCCCTCACAGGGACTGGATTATTTTCCTTTAGCCGATATGGATTTTCAAATTAAGGCCACACAGCTACCCGGTGAGAATCCTCTTCGAATTTTTTGTCGCTGCAGAGACAATTATTTGAATGGTTCTGATATTCTTGGATTATGGGAATCCAATCTTCCCATGTACCTTCTTCGCTCAGTCCACATTTTCCCTGAGATAATCCATTACTGCCATGCAAACTATGATCTCGACGAAATAAGTTTTCTTGCTTCATATTTGAGGACAACAAATACGTGTGGAAATGCATGGATGCCTTGCCTATACTCATAAAGTCCCACACGGACACTCTCCCTTTGTTGCCTCCATTGTACTTACCATTACAATGATGAGTTAAAACCATGAGAAGCGCAAGCACATTGGGCATGAAGCAGTCCATGACATGAATTTTGGGCTCTCTGCCACGTGTGAAAGGGTATGTTTGACCCAGCATGAAACAACACCATCGTTTTCCACCTCAGGGAAGAAAGTTTCAAATGCCAAGCGTTGCGTTCAGCACATCAAGGAACGCGTTGATGATATTCGATAACCGCCCATATTAATGTCTCGACTTCCGTCTCCATGCATGACACCATGTGGACCATGTCACTAATTAGTGTTTTAGTGGAGATGGGCAGTGGTTGTTGTTATCCAGCGTGGATGGGACCATAAGAGTGGCAATCTAATTCCCTCCAGAATGCATGCACGTAGATTTAGCTATAACAGCTTTGTCATTGTCATAGGGTATGGATTTGCGAGGAAAAGGGAAACACTCAATTGAAAGAGCACAATAACGACTATGGAACGTTATTTTCGTAGGACTTGTTGGGAAAAATGCGAGAGGGGGGTGAATCGTGTTAGGACTTACTCAAGCTTTACTTTTCATTCTCTAAACCCATACGCTACTTTGTTGAAGCCAACTTCAAGCTACACGTGGATATCCTTCTTAGAACTCGCGTATACATAGAGATCTTATTATGCCATTAATTCTTTACTTGGATCTATGCAACATTCATTCTTACGATGATTGAATACTTGTTAAGCATGTGCGGTAATAACGGGAATAAGCCATCACACATAAGCATCACACAAGAACACCGAGTTGGGTGGAAACCCAGAGTCGGGGAGAAAACCACCGGCAGAGTCATCTCCCGGTCTTCAATATTTATTATATAAATAAAACATGTTACAACCGTGTGTGCGCGCGGACTCATACCGGCACGCGAGGCACCCACTGCCGGAGAGGCTACAACCTTACATGGGTTTACCCGACCTCTCCTGGAAGGGAGCTACGTTTGCTCTCGTTTACCGGCCTCTCCTGGAAGGGAGCACAACCCCCTTTCTCGTTTACTAGCCTCTCTTGGAAGGGAGCTACGACCCCTGCTCTGCGTTTACCGACCTCACACAGGAAGGAGCTACGGCCCCTTGATTGAAGGCTACAACCCTCGACACCACCATGGACCACGTTTCATCAATTTTCATACTAGATCCAATAGCTTCAATAGATCACAACTTGCGAGCCACTTTTCATCATATTTTCGGACTAGACCCACTCCACATTTAAGCTCAATCATACATCAAACTTAAACATACCCTTATCAATTCATTATTGAATCATCGACGATACGATGACAACTTGATCTTTTCTCAACATAGTCGGCGGCATAATCCGTATTCGAGAAAACCCCGGATACGTATGAATACATCATAGACGGATAGCGGTAATACATCATATCAGATCGGACATTTCATACCACATGCTTAAATATAAACCCTAAATTACATACTTGCTTTTCTTCCTTGAACTTTGCGTATATACGTGCTTTCACAAATACCAACACAGCGTGTATACATACGCACACATTTCGGGCGGCATCGTTCCTCACATACGCGCTTTTCTTGAATACAAGCCACATATACGCGCTTCCTCCTCGACGAACCTGCGTATAGATCTTTAGACATTTAGGGCGGTGCGGCTCTCCGGAACGGATAAAGCAAGCTCGGCTCTTCATTCTTTCTGGCAGCTCGGATTCGCTAGATCCGGATCTAATCATTCCATAAACGAGATCTAGAAAATACATATACATTTCGGATCTAGAGATCTCTTCATCATTTTTCTTCCACCGGGTGCATCATAGATTCGGATCTATCATCAAGCTGTTACCCTTTCCATTGAGACATCCTTCGGAGTGAGGTATTCATTCAAGCCGAGACCTTATTGCCCCTTTGCCTGATTAATTTCTTCTCCTTATATAGATTTAGCCTTTGTCGATACCATGAGCCAAAACCACATCACTTGGAGTGGTATTCTTGGAAGGGATATCATATACAATCTAGCGCTCAATATAATGGGTCAATACCATGGTAATGACTTGGTTTTTACACATTTAGAGCGCCACCAATTTATCATACGCGACTTGGAACGTACTTTTCCACGTGCATACACGCCTTCTCCTTGACAAACCCGCATATGCCTTGTAACACACTTTCATCATTATTCTTGCATACGCCGATATTTGTTTGTACACCTTACCGTACTACTTGTAGAACATCGATTTACATCATTAATAAACTTATCAAGCATAGAACAACTTCATTAAGTAGGTTGCCATCATCTTCATCAGTGGGTTGCCATAGGGACAACACTGCATCATATTACCAACAATCTCCCATGGCTTTGGACTTGATGGCAACCACGATGTTTGATCACAACGGATAGATACATTAAGCATAATGATATTCTCCCCCTATTCAAACACCATGTCACTCTCCCCTTTGACATCAAGGGAAAAGGGCGGATCAAAACCAACACGGGATTTTCCCCTCATGTAGAAAAGCGTTGTAGTGATGTACATGAAGTTACCATGCTCCCCCCGAGTTCATCATGAACGTTCAAACATATTTTCAATGAAGTACATGAATCTATGACCTTTCCTATCACCAAGGACTCATACTTACATCAATGATTAACCGAGTGGATTGCATATGCTTATTCAGTACCAAACCCAGGTGGGTTTACACATTTTGACTCATCTACCCAACCAAGTGGGTTTAGAAATTTGAACAAAGTCCTTATGTATTTGAATATTACAATTTTACATCATAGGTCTGTCACGGCACTTTTCATCAAATTACAAATATGACTTTTTATGACCACTACCGAGAAAGACCTCAAGAGAGAGATCATACTACGGAACCATCATAATGCCAACAATGCATTATACTCGGCAGAGCTAATGCTCCCCCGAAGGTTTGTGCATCCAATGCACATCCTTTCCATATGACCAAAGCTCCCCCTTTTCTTGTGAATCTTGAACACTTTCAACATCAAATCATCGAGGCATCTTCACCCAATAGAGAATGAAGCTTAATCCACAAGAAGTGAAATACCACCGGAGAGATAAAGAACCATCGGAGATATCAAACGGCACCACGGCTTGTGTTGAAGAAATGCGACCCTGTGAAAAATTATCGCCCAACCACTCATACGCGGTTTTGTGTATGAACTTGCATATATACCTTTTATTTGTATTTTAGGAAATCCGCGTATCTAATTCCATTCTGCATTTTAACGAGATCGATCCTCTTGTGAAATGAGAGATAGTTTTGACTTCTTTACGAGATATTTGAATGCTTCCCTGGAATATATGAGAAGATATATAGGACAATGTAGTTGGGACCTTCAAGTGTCATCCAGCTAGTTTGTAGCATAAGCACATTAGTAATCAAGCCTTCAAACTCTTTACTTGACATCAACATATTCTTCCCAAGAGGAATTATCTATGCAAAACAACTACAATAAGCCATATGTGTCAAGCAATCATTCATGTGATACGATATCACCAAGATCTTCAAGTTTTATCATGATCATGATGTAACATGTGTAAGAGGTCTCAACCGGCAACAAACTCTGCTGACATCACAGAATTCCATCTTGTCCATGTGTGAAAACAAAAATATTCTTGACCAACAAATCGAGGGCTCATCCATAATCTCATCATAATAATATCATGTCATCATCATTTAGATACGAGAAATAAACGGATACGGTACCAATGATACAATCATTAATAGTCAGTTAATACTCCCCCCGGACACAGCCTCCGATCTTCGAGTTTGTCATACAAATTTTCTTATCATAAGAAAATACGTATCCTTTGTAACTCGCGTGTATACGCAGATTTAGTTCTTGAACCCACGTATGGAAAGTGAAACATTGAAAACTTCACATTCCTTCATCTCCCCCGAAGTTGTACCATTTTGTACCTGTCTTCTTCACATCGAGATGTTTGTCGAGGAAATAAACATAACGGAATAATGAGAATCATCATACATTGCTCCCCTGTGATGATACATTACTAATCTCTATAATGTATCTCACATCATTCATGCGATCATTATGAAAATAAGCTTTAGAAGCGGATAGTGAGTAGGGTCAATATTCTACGTTTCGACCGGTCCTCCTTCCTTTTCCGGCTTTGCTTAGATTTTCTTATTGTGTGCTGAAAATTATCCAATTTCTCGGAGATCTTTTCATCTTTCGCATTCTTTTTCTCATTGTCCATACTTGTTACAAGTATAGCATCTTATGTGACCGGAAAAGTAAGCATATGGATCATAATGTGTTTTTCTATTCTTTCTTCTATTTTTTTTTTTTGATAATTTGCTTTATGACCATACTTGTTGCATGAAAAACAATACCCCTTGAAGACACACGAGTACCTTTACGCAGAATGCTTGTTTGTGGCGGGGAAACAATGCTGCTCACATGTGTTGCAACATGCCTATAGTTGTGACATTTAAAGCATTCAACATTATTGATCAAGGGAGGGAATGATTTCTTTTGAGATTTCATGATTGTTGGTTGACCTTTTGCTTCTTTCAACACTTCAGGCTTTGCATTGATATCCTTTGAGTCTTTAGCACTTCCTTGTGAACTAGATTCTCCTTTGAGAATGTTTACCTCAACCTCCAATTTTTGGCATTGCTTCTTCATGCTTTCTTCGACCCTTTTTCCTTCTTCTACTTGATCATTTAATTTTAAAATTTCTTCCTTCAACCAATTTTCTTGTTCTTCACATGTTTGTGGCAGTTCTTCATTCTTCTTATTTGATTTTCCACATCTTCTTTGAGAGATGATTTACGCTTCAAGTCCTTCCCTTTCAAATGGTAGGGGTTCTTCATTCTTCTTATTTGATTTTTCCAAATCTTCTTTGAAGATAGTTGCTGCTTCAAGTCTTTCTTTGATTGGTTGCATAAACATACAAATTTTGATACTTGTCTATCTCTCCATTCGGTATTTCTTTGTTCATTCATTCTGAGATCATATCTTTGTAGATAGATTCTCTCTTATGAAATTGATTCAATCATTACTTTCGTCATTGATCTTGAGATTTGCTTCCTGAGCATCTTGTTACTTTCACTATCTTCATCATTGCATGCACAAGAAAGTGGATCACAAGAACAACAATCAATACTGTTTCCTCTTCTTCATTTCTGCTTTATGTTTTAGAGACATCTTCTTTCTTTGAGTAGCCTTCTTCTTTTGCTTCCTTGCCATGAGCGCTTTCGAGATCTTGGCTTCGAATCTTCTTCATCTTCACTTGACATTTCATTATTATCTTCATTTGCATAATAATATTTCCCTATACAAATTGTTTCCTTTTATCATGATTTTCTCTATAAGGACATTTGTGACATTATGAACAACTCTTCCACAATCAAAACATTTGAAGGGAAGCTTACCTTTAGATCTTCCGATTACACAGTTGGAGTCTTCTCACAAAATTTGCTTCTTCTTCTTCTGATATATAATTTGATTCCTTGACAACTTCCTTTTCTTTTTCTTTTGCACGCCTTAAAAGCGACTTCTTTGATTTGAGAGGGACCTCCTTGTCTCATTTCATAAGCATTCGAGAATACATCTTGTTGAAAAATAGTAAGAGTTTGCGAGATCTTGCCTTTCTTTAATAGGCTGATACTTTTGAATCAAATTTTGAAGTTAAAGATCTTAAGACTTTTCCACCGAGTAGTATCGGTTATGGTTTCACCCAAAATTCTCATACGATTTACAATATCATCTAGATGTAAAAAGAAGCTGGCAATACTCTCATCTGTACATTATGTGTTTTCATATTCAATTAAGGAAGTTTGGAGTTTTGCACTTTTTACCTTTGTGTCTCCTTCATAGCTCGGAGCCAGTTTTTCCCTTATTTCTTTTGCGGGTCATTGCATCACTTTGTAAATTCTAATTCATACGGGCTTCTTAATAAGACATTGGCTTGCTTTGGCATTGATTTCATATTTCTTCTTCTGCTTGCATCGGTAGGAATACTTATAGGATACTAATAACCTCCTTCCACGATTGCCCATACTTACTGCACAAGACTTTGCAGATATGATTTTGTTCGTATATTCTAGAATAGTTATTTCCATTGAATAGAGGTGGCCTTATGAACATTACCCCTTCATGACTTCCCATTGCGACGGATCTCCTTCGACGAAGTCAAGCTTATGCAGAAGGACTACCAATCAGGAAGTACCAATTGTTGGGAAAAACAACGAGGGGGGGTGAATCGAGTATTTAGGACTTACTCAAACTTTTTTACTTTTTCATTCTCTAAAAACCCATACGCTACTTTCACCGAAGCCAGCTAGCGTATACACGCGAATATCCTTCTTAGAACTCGCGTATACACGAGAGATATTATTATGCCATTAATTCTTTACTTGGATCTATGCAACATTCATTCTTACGATGATTAGATAACGAGTAAGCATGTGCGATAATAACGAGAATAAACCATCACACAAGAACACGAGGATTTAAGGTGGAAACCCAAGTCGGGGAGAAAACCCTTCTTCCGTCGTCTCGGTCTTCAATATTTATTATATAAGAAAACATGTTACAACCATGTGCGCGCGGAACTCATACCGGCACGCGAGCACCCACTGCCATGAGAAGGCTACAACCTTCTCTCATTTACCGACCTCTCCACATGGGGAGCCTACGACCCCACACTCTCGTTTGACCTCTCCTGAAGGGGGCATACAACCCCTGCTCTCGTTTACCCGGCCTCTCTGGAAGAGCTATGAACCCCTGCTCTCATTTACCGGCCCACTCACACGGAAGGGGAGCCACAACCCACGGCGAAGGCTACAACCCTCGGCACCACCATGGACCACGTTTCATCAATTTTCATCACAGATCCAATAACCAATAGATCACAACTTGCGGGCCACTTTTCATCATATTTTCGATGGACCCACTCCACACATTTAGCTCAATCATACATCAAATTGAAACTTATACCCTTATCAATTCATTCAATGAATCATCGGCCAATCAATCAACAACTTGATCTTTTCTCAACATAGTCGGCGGCATAATCAATATTCGAGAAAACCCGGATACGTATGAATACATCATAGACGAGATAAGGTAATACAACATAACGAATCGAGACATTTCATACCATACTTCGGCCAAACCCTAAATTACATATGCACTTTTTCTTGTTTGAACTGTTAATATACGCGCTTTCACAAATACCAGCACAGTATACATTTGCACACATTTCGGAAGTGACATCAATTCTCATACGTGCTGAATACAAGCCGTGTATATACGCGCTTCCTTCTCGACGAACACAACGTATAGATCTTTAGACATTTTAGGGCGGTGCGACTCTCCGAGACGAGATAAAAACGGCTCGGCTCTTCATTCTTTGCTTCAACTCGGATTCGCTAGATGCGGTCTAATCATTCCATAAACAAATCTAGAAAATACATATACATTTCGGATCTGGGAATCCCTCTTCATCATTTTCTTCATGAGTGCATCATAGATTCGGATCTATCATCAAGCTGTTACCCTTTCCATTCGAGACATCCTTCGGAGTGAGGTATTCATTCAAACGAGACACATGCCCCTTTGCACAATTAATTTCTTCTCCTTATATAGATTTAGCCTTTGTCAATACACGAGCCAAAACCACATCACTTCGATGGTATTCTGGACGAGTCTCATAGACAATCCAACGCTCAATACAATGGGTCAATACCATGGTAGTAACCACGGTTACACATTTAGACGCAATTGATCATAACGACAGCACGTACTTTTACGTATTTTCAGCGCCTTCTCCTTGAAAAACCCGCGTATGCCTTGTAACACACCTTTTTCATCATTATTCTTGCACATCTTGATATTTATTTCTTAAACACGTAATACTTGTAGAACATCAAATTTACATCATTAATAAACTTATCAAACATCGAGAACAACTTCATTAAGTAGGTTTCCATCATCTTCATCAAGTGGGTTGCCATCAAGGACAACACTCTGCATCATATTGCCAACAGGACGATGGCCTTTTTGGGATGTATGGTTAAAAATACCAATCTATCAATGAATCAGCATTAGAAGAGCAAGGAGTTAAAAGGCCCGGCCAATTGCTGCCAGGAGCTTATAAACTACAGAGTTAAATATCCTGTGT